>JAWWEE010000037.1:6320690-6354895 GCA_035221455.1 Xenops minutus | reverse complement strand
GTGGTGGGCACTGCCCAGGCTGCCCAGGGCAGTGGGCACAGCCCCAAGGCTGCCAGAGCTCCAGGAGGGTTTGGATGGTGCTCTGGGGCACAGGGTGGGATTGTTGGGATGGTCCTGTGCAGGGACAGTGGTTGGACTTCAATGACTTCCCCTCGCTCCTCCTGCCAATGTAGCTTCCCTTGCTCACTGCTAATTTGCTCATCCAGATGTTTCCAGGGGGGGAGAAAGGTGCTATTAATTGTGGGCAGCTTTGTGGGCTCTTTCCAAGCTCTGGCCGGGGTGATTTCTGTGTGCTGACCCTTCAAACTCCCTCTGATGCTTTCACATTGTAGAAGTGCAGGTACCTCCTTTCCAGAGGGCTGGTTTCATAGTGCCTGACGTGTGTGTGGGCAAACTAACACCGGTGATCCTGCTGGCTTTCCCTGCTCATGTTCTCCGCCAGCCATTCTCTCTCCATTCCTACAATTCCTTTGGTTCAACCCTCTTAATTCCCCATCTCAGCCGAAAATTTCCCCTTGTTTTTTTCGGTTCCTACTTGGGGAACCGGCGCGAATTCCGACCCTAACTTTTCACCTTGCTCCCTTCCCCAGCAAGCAGCAGAACTCCTCCAAATCCAAGTCGGTTTGGGAGCAGAGGACCAGCCAGATCCGCATGCACAACTTCCGAGCCAGCTGCGAAGCCCTGTACAACGAGCTGGACCCCGAGGAGCGGGTCCGCTACGCCACCACCCTGCACATCAGGCCCGACATGAAGACACATCTGGACCGGCCGCTGGTGGTGGAGCCAAGGAGCGAAGGGAGGAACAACATCAGCAAGCTGAGCCCCGTGGACGTGCAGGAGGTGGAGCACCCCAAAGTCAGCCCTGCCGACGGGGCAGAAGCTCCACGGAAGCACCACCGGCACCGGGATAAGGAGAAACTGGGAGAGCAAGAGAAAGGGGACGTGACCAAGGACGAGAGCGGGGAAACCGGCACTGGCAATAAGGAGGAGAGGCACCGGCAGCACAGGAGCCGCAGCAAGGAGGTGGAAGGGGGCAGCAAGGAAGGGAAAAGCGAGAGGAACAGGGGGCAGGAAGGTGGGAAGAGGCACCACCGGCGAGGCTCGGTGGAGGAAGGGGGTGAGAAGGAGCACCGCAGGCACCGCAGCCACCGGCACTCGGCAGAGCGGCAGGGCAAGGAGGGCAACGGGGCTGCCAACGGGGCCAGGAGCGAGAGGCGCTCCCGGCACCGAGGAGGGTCCCGCTCGGGCAACAGGGATGGAGAGGCCAAGGGGGAGAACGGAGAGGAGCCCCACAGGCGGCACAGGCTGAGGAACAGGGCGCTGTCCACCTACGAGTCGGTGGAGAAGGAGAACGGCGAGAAGGAGGGCGAGGCTGGAGAGAAGGAGCACCGGAACCACCAGCCCAAGTAAGTGGTGGGACTGGTCGCTGGGGTGGCTCAGGGGCTGGGAGAGCCCAGATGTGTCAGGGCATTCCTTATTCCTCCCCCCATGGCATTCCCTGTGGTCCTTGTGCTCACAGCAGCTCCCACCAGGACCTGCAGCCCTGGTTGGCTTGAAAGTGTCCTTGTAGCTGAGTGTTGTTTGTAGTTCCTCCCAGTCTCTCCCTCTGCCTTCACTAAAGATCCACTTTCTAAGCTGCACAAATACTTTCCAATAATATATTTGATTGCTTTCACCTGATCTCTTGATTCACAAATTGTGCCCAAGAAAAGTGACAAATGCTTCAATTCCTAAGCAATCCCAAACTATTCGCAAGTTTCAGCTAATGACTCTCTCTGAGTTAATGACAGAGGCTCCCAAAGATGGTTTCAGTCCATGACAGCAGGTTATATCCTCAATGTAAATGGCCACAGACCCTCTGGGACAGAGCAGGGAATTTTGCAGCCTCTGAAAGAAGTTTCTGAGGGACATTTTTTAAAATTCCACCCAGTCTTGCTTACAGCCCTTTGATTTTCCTCTTTAATGCTGAGCCTCTCAGCTGCATCACCAGTTGTTACAGCACGTGGCTCCTTCCATTAAGAACAACGATGTCTCCCATTTGGTTTAATTCTTATGTAAGTCAAGTGAGAAAAATAGTACTCGTGGAGCATTTGGAGTAGTTAATAAAGAAGGATAGATTGCCTTTTCAGCTTTATTAGTCCAATGGAAAAGGAATTGCACTGGGATTCTTTAGAATAGAGTTCATGTCACCGTGGAGAGCTGTGAGTGGCACTGAGATAATAATTTTCCTGTCTATATTATCTTCCTTTCAGAGGAATTTCAAACCACTTTGCATGCTGTTTAGTTTGCTCATGTGCACAGGCTCACTTTCCAGCTCACTGAAGTGGAGCTGCTGCTGCAGAGGAAAGCAGGAGCTCTTTGGCTGCTGACAGCGACGTTCCAGAGTGGGTTAGGGCTGCAAAGGAGAGTCACCACATTTAAATAAGGCCTCAGGAGAACCTTAAGGAGCAGAGTGTCAGCCTTCACTCAGAAGCCAGCTGATGCTGGGTGGTTAATGCCACTGCTGCATGCAAGTGCCACATGGTCCTTAAGAACCTCGGTTAGGAGGCTCATTAAACAGAATTAAGTGACACTCAGTGGCACAGTCCATCTTAATGTCGTGCTTGGATGTTGGCCCGGGAGGTCTCAGAGGAAAAGGTCCCATCCTGTGCCCTCACTGAGCTGTCCTGCAGGCTGTGGCTTTTCTGCAAAGGCTTTCCATGATGCAAACAGTGTGTGAAACCCAACGAGAGGTGCGACATCAGGGGCACGAGTTCCCTGAATCCTTCTTGGGCCACATTTACCCAGACCTGCTTTTCTGCCTTAGGGAGAACCAGTGTGAGATTGAGGCCAGTGGCAGTGTGAGTGTCCCTGTGCACACCCTGCCCAGCACGTACCTGCAGAAGGTCCCCGAGCAGCCAGAGGACGCCGACAACCAGAAGAACGTGACACGGATGATTCAACCACCCCTGGACAAAACCACCACTGTGAACATCCCCGTCACCATCACTGCCCCCCCGGGGGAAACCACTGTCATACCAAGTGAGTGCCTTGGTCTCCAGGCTCTTCCTGCTATGGAATTGCCAGGAAAGAGCTGACTTTGCAAGGAGGGGGTGGCAAACAGTGGGTGGGGTGGGGGCTCTCCTGACCACCAGCATCCTCACAAGAGGCAGAGAGAAGTTGTTGATAGAAGTTCTACAATCCATGCTGCCTGCAGGAACTCATGATGGGTTCCTGCCTCAGCTGGTGGCTCTCCTGGCCACCAGCATCCTCACAAGAGGCAGAGAGAAGTTGTTGATAGAGATTCTACAATTCATGCTGCCTGCAGGAACTCATGATGTGTTCCTGGCTCAGCTGGTGGCTCTGGAAACACCACCTGAGGTTCCCTGGCCATGGCTCACCCCAGAGCACATCCTAGTTGTGCATAAGAGAAAGATAAAGGAGCACAAAAACCAGTGAAATGTAATAACTTAGAGCTGGGCAGGAAAATCAGCAGCTTGTGCAGCAAAGCAGGTGAGCCCAGAAGCAGCTCCTCTGCTCCAGCAAGCTCCTGCTCCAACAGGGATGGCTTCTGGTTCCCCTGGCACCCCGGGGTGCTGACCAGCCACAGACCCCCCAGCAAATGCCAGGGGAGGTGGTGGCATTGTATTGAGGCCCCCAGAACGGATTCACACCTCTTGGTTCTCTCACTGGCCCCACTGTGGAGCAGCAGGTCCTTGTGGCCAGCACAGCACCCCTGGGAGATCCTGCTGCTCGGGGTTCCTGGCACTGCAGAGCTTGCTGCAATCCTCTGCCTCTCACTTGGGGCAGATCCTGCCACACCCAGCCTGTCCTTCTCCACAGCTCTTTGCCTTGGGTCTATCAGCATAGTTTTAGGTTTCCAGATGGTCCCAAGAGTGCTGTGCCCATGGTGTGTCCCTATGCCCTCCAGCCACCAGCCTGGCACTGCTCCCTGGCAGAGCAGGGACAACCTGGAGAAGTCCTGAGAGCTGGGGATGCCAAGGAGAATTGCAGTGGGAAACCCAAGAGGTGCAGTGTAGCCTGCAGGCTGTCAGGGCTCTGCTTTCCCAGAGGCACAGCCAAAAGCAGGCTCTCTCTGTGCTTGTCACTCACAGGACTTGCCTTTTTTTTTTCCTTTTTTCTATTTTTTTCTTAAATGGTAATTTTACTAAATTGCAATGCTGACTTCCTGTCAATCACAGTTTATCTTTCCTGGCCATTTCCTCACTATCTGGCTGGAGATACAATATGGAGTTTATTGAACATGTCACTCACACACACAAAGAACTGTCATTTCCTTGCAAAATAAAATCAAGAGTAATAAAAGCCCTGCACTTTCAAAGGGGTGGGGTTTGTGGACTCCAGGTCATGTATTATCTGTCTAAGAAGAGTATTTGCAGCATAAAATGGTTTCCAGTTCAGATATTGGAAGTTATCCTCAGCAAATTATCCTCTAAACCCACTGCAAGGAAACTTGTGATGAAAACTGAAGGATTCCCAGCTCTTGGGAGTGAAGCTTGGAACAACCTTAGAGCAGGAGGTCATGTAAGTTAAAAACCTGATGTGAGATGGAGCTTGACACCTTTCCACATGGGGAGCTCTGACAAAACTGAGCTGCACGAGGCTGGCACAGATCTAGGGAGTCCAAGAAGCCCCTTCCAGGTCTCTTTTCCTAATGCTGGGAAGTTCAGCACTTTTAGCCCCCAGATTAATGAGGCTCATTATGAATTTGCTCTTCTCCACACTCCAAAGCCAATCGTGTCCTGCTCTATGGGAGAAGATACAGAATTATGAGGCTGCTCAGACATCCTGTCTTTTTGTTTTCTTCCCAAGGATCCCTCGCTGATCCTCTCCCCCTAATAATTCGTGCTGTTTGAACTGGGTTTGCCGTGCCCACTTCGGCAGCTCTTGGATAAATAAGTGCATGTTTTCTTTGTTTGCCTGCACCGAGCAGCTTCATTTCCTGGCTGTTTCAGATCTATTGCTCATCAGCACAGCAGTTGTGGGCTAGAACTGTGCATCACACTGCAGTGAGTAGCAGGGATAATAATCAAATGATTGTTCATCACGTTTAATCAACATATCCAAAGGCTGTTTGCTCTCCCAGCTGCACTGTTTGCATATCCAGCTGTTGCAGGAGCCTCCTGCGGGAACACTGTGGATACACTTTTAACTCTCTCCCTTCTGTCTCCTCCCGTTCCCATTGCAGTGAACAACGTGGAGTTCGAAAGCAAGACAGAGGAGAAGAAAGACGTCGATGACTTGACGAAAAATGGGCCTAAACCAATCTTGCCTTACAGTTCCATGTTCATCCTGAGCCCTACAAACCCGTAAGTTCTTCCAGCTCCACCCGTGGGTTACAGGAACAGAGCAAAGACATCCCTCTGATCTCCATCTCTGCCAGTCAAACACACAGGGATATTAAATCAAAGCTTGTATTTGTGGGTCCCATGCTGCTGTTCAGCTGGGCTTTCCTGGGAATAAACTACCAGGACAGGGAAAAGAGGATGCTTAAACATCCCCAAACTGCCCTGCTGACCCTCAGGCCACCAAAGGGTGGGACTCTGGGCTGTCACTGGGAAAAGACATCGGGAGTAGCAGGTGGGGACTGGTTTGATGCCAGCTGGGATTCCTGTGCTTTCCACACAAGTACCTTCCCCTTCGGGCATCTCTGCCTCGTGGGGCACTTTGTGCTCAGAGCTGGAAACACTGAGTGTGTCACCCTGCAGGGCTGAGGGACCCAGGGGAGCAGCAGGGCTTGCACTGATTGTAGCATGAAGGGCTGTGAGTCATTTTGAGTGGTAATTCCGGGTGTTTGGAACTTCTGCCAAGCTGGAGATCTCTGAGGATCACAGGGGGTTCTTTGTAGAGCCTCGAGGTCTATGCTCAGGTGCCAAAGGGGAGCTCAGGCCTCTTTTTGGCAGCTCAGATTGGGAGAAGAATGAGTTCTCCTGCACCTTCTGCTCCTCAGGTCTGTGACATCCTGGCTGCCTGTGCTGGCACTTGGACAAAACAAGCTCAGATTTGACATCAGAAAAGCATCTGTGGTGGAAGCCACGGTGTGGCACCCCTGGACACTGGGCAGGCTGAATAAAATCATGGAATCACACAGTATCCTGAGCTGGAGGGACTCACCAGGATCATCCAGTCCAGCTCCTGGCCCTGCACAGACACCCCAGCAATCCCACCCTGTCCAAACCCTCCTGGAGCTCTGGCAGCCTTGGGACTGTGCCCACTGCCCTGGGCAGCCAAATCACAGTGATGGAGCTTGTCTGGCTGGATAAGGACATAGTATTTCCCTAATCTTTGGTAGCTCAGGTCGTTTTGTTATGGAGTGACCACCAAAAACGAGCTTTAGCTGGGTGGGAAGGGAGATGGTCCCAAACCCAGAAAGGTCTGAGGAGAGGGCTGGGCAGGCAGAGAAGCAGCAAGATTTTTTTGTTCCATAGATCTGCTTCTTTCTTCTCACCTCACCCTACAGCTAGGACCTTGTGAGCCCCACAGCCCAGGATCTGGGGTGCTGTTTCATTTGCCCTGCAGTTTCCTCCAGCTCACCCCCCTCTTTCCCCCCAAAAGCTGTACTAACAGACCCAAAGTTCACCGGGAGAGAAAATGTGTTAAACACAGAGCCAAGGGGGAATAACATGACACACACCAAACTACAGGAATGTCAGCAACTTGTTTTTGCTCCTCTGGGCGAGATGCAGCCCCAGCTGGATGTTTTTTGGCTGGTTAACTTCTCCAGAGAGGCCTTTCTGCTTTGTGGGGGATGAAGCTTCACTCTAGTGCTGCCAATCCCTCCAGGACCCAAGTGCTGCCAGTGGGCAAAAGAGTTCAGAGCAGCACAAATGAAAGGCATTACTTTGCAAGTGCCACCACCCTCCTAGATGGAAAGTGATTTCTCAAGCACCACTGGCAGTTTACAAATGCTCCCACATCTCACTGCTGGTTAGGAATGATGAAGAGCTAAAAATAGGGCCTTGTTATTTCTTTGATGAATCGAGTTTGATGCGAGAGTTACAGCTACAAATGTTATTGAAGATGTCGCCTTGTCCTTCTGTGGATTCACAGATGATAATCTTCTCCTGTCAGATTGATAACCAGAGTTAGGGGATCCACAAAAGCACTTTTCTTCAGGTTATTTTCTATCAATTCTGTTTCCCAGGTATTTTGTAGCTCTTTTTCATTCCGAATCCCATTAGCAATCCAAAGAGAAGCAGATGTGAAAAATAGACTTTAATTGTAACTGTTCAGATCTTTGCTTAGAGCAAATGGGATATAGCAAGTGAAATACATTCTCAGATAACAAAGTTGGGGGTGAGTTAAATATCTAATTTAATTCTAAGGCAGAGCCCAAGTCCTTTATTCAGCTGATTTGGTGCAAATGTAGAGCTCTCTGTGCAGTTAAGGATTTGTGAATTGTGGCCAGTTATTAGCTGAAATTTGTGAATAGTTTGGGATTGCTTAGAAATTGAGACATTTGTCACTTTTCCTGGGCACAATTTGTGAATAAAAAGATTAGGTTAAAGTAATCAAATACATTACTGCAAAGTATTTGTGCAGCTTAGAAATTGGATCTTAAAGTGAAGGCAGAGGGACTTGGCAAGGCAGAGACTGGGAGGAATAATACTCAGTTACAAAGCCACTTTCAGCTGAGTCTCAAAGTGCCTGTGTCTCAATTTTAAAGGGATTAGTTGATATTAAAAGGATTTCAAACCTTGTTTTGAACTCACAGGACATTAAACCTGTGAGTTCAAAGGGACAAGGATGGGGGGGCAGATAAACAGAATCTGTGGAACCAAGTCTGAAGGCTTGAAAGCTCTCAATGCCCTTTTGACAGATGGAGAGAGAGATAAATGTATATATAGAGAGATAAATAGAGAGATAAAGAGACGCCACTGCTTTGCAGAGGTGTTTAAATCTCTTCATTCGAATCCCCCCACAGATCTCCTGCAAGCTGGAATGTAACCCCATTGCTCCTATATATTATATATAGGAGCAATATATATTCTTATTTTATTATAATAAATAATAAATTGATTATAAATAAATTGATTTATAAATAAATTCCCATTATTATAATAATGGGAATAAAATAATTATTTTATTCCCATTATGGCAATAGGAATCCCAAAGGCCATGGCCCTGAGGAACCCTGTCCTCGTGCCAGCCCTTGATGCCACTGTGCTAACCCTGCTCTGTGTGCTCCTTTGGCCCGCAGGATCCGGCGCCTCTTCCACTACATCGTCAACCTGCGCTACTTTGAGATGGTCATCCTCATCGTCATCGCCCTCAGCAGCATCGCCCTGGCTGCAGAAGACCCTGTCCAAGCTGAGTCCCCCAGGAATGATGTGAGTACCAGCCAGCATGGGCAGAAGAAGCAGGGCAGCATGTGCCCTGCCTCTGCCAGCACGTGGCATGGCCATCTCCAGAGGGTGACACGGGCCAGTGTAGAGCTGATTTGATAATGTATTCAAATGGGCTTGTTCCATTATCCATAGAGGTTGGATCCAAGGGAAAGGTTCTTCCTTTCCACTCACCAGGCTCCCCAGGGCAGTGGGCACAGCCCCAAGGCTGCCAGAGCTGCAGGAGGGGTTGGATGATGCTCTGAGGAACAGGGTGGGATTGTTGGGGTGTCTGGGCAGGGCCAGGAGTTGGATGGATGGTCCTTGGGAGTCCCTTCCAGCTCAGGATATCCTGTGATAAAGTGCTCACAATTCCTGTCCCTCTCTGCTGCTTCAAGAACTCCGAGTTTGAGGACTTGGAAATCCCTGGTGTTTGGCTGATGGGACTTATGTGGAGAAGCCTGAAAAGCTGCCACCCCACTCAGCAATGGGAGAGACTTCCCTTGGCACCAGCCAAGGCTGGCACAGAGTCACAGAATCACGGGATGGTTTGAGCTGGGAAAAGCTTAAAGCTCATCTTGTTCCACCCCCTGCCATGGACAGGGACACCTTCCACCAGCCCAGGGTGCTCCAAACCCTGTCCAACCTGGCCTTGGACACTTCCAGGGATGGGGCATTGCCTTAAGATCCCCTGTTCCTGCCAGAGCAAAGCTTGAGGAAGTAAAACTAGCTATGTTCATTTTATCTTGGTGGGGCATGGTAGAAACCTCCAAGAATTAGTAAGAAATCTACTTGTCCATGGCTGTCAAACCAAACTCGTTTGGATTTTGGGAGATGGGTGCTGTTGCAAGAAGCGTGACACCTTTCCCACAACAGCATGAAGCCCAGGAGAGTTCATGGAGAAGCTGAGTGGTTTATTTCAAGCACATTCCCATGAGGAATTGGCAGAGAGCTGGCTATGGTTACATGGAGAAGCTGGGGTTGACAGAACTGTAGATTAAGTACAGAAACTGCGAAGAATTTTGGACTCAGCAGTGTAGTTGGTTGCAGTGTGTGGATAGCATGCAATATTGATGGCCTGAAGTTGCACCAGGAGAGGTTTGGGTTGGATATTAGGAAAAATTTCTTCACTGGAAGGGTGGTTAAACACTGGGAGAGGCTGCCCAGGGCAGTGGTGGGGTCACCATGCCTGGGAGCGTTCCAAAAGCAAGCAAATGTGGCACTTTGCAACATGGTCTAGTGGGCACAGGAGGTATTTGGTCAAGGGTTGGTCTTGATGATCTTGGAGGGCTTTTCCAACCTCAGTGATTCTGTATCTACATTGACTTAATGTCCTCTCCCTGTGTTTAATTCTCTGGTACTGCATTAAAGAGGTGCATCCCACCCACAGACTTTATTAATATCTGGGAGACCTTCAGCGACTGGGGTTGCATTTCCCAGGCTGTGATGAAGGAATTTGTGTTCACCCAGCCCTTGAACACATTCAGGAGCTGAACTGGTGCAGGGCAGGAGGTGCCTGGCCTGGCCTTTTGCTCCTCAATCTGCTCAGGATCAGCTTTGTCCAGAGGAGAATCCACGAATCCCCACATCAGTAATGAGCAATCTCCCTTCCTCATCCTTAATAAGTGGGGAATCAGTTTTCCAAGAAGGATTTCATCACTCTCTTACTCTCCTGAGGTCTTTAATAATATTGTTATCAGCCAGAGAAGATAAGCACAGGCTGCTGCACAGGGGCTGGGGAAGAAGCTCTCCAGGAAAGGATATTCAAATGTTTTTCCCTGTTAAAGCTGCCATAAATTCAGGTGCACCAAAGCCACCCTTGGGTGGAATCTGGCAAGGACTGGGGAAAATGTAGCTCTTTAAGTCAGCTGTTTTAAAGCAGATTTAAATGTTGTGCCTAAATTATTTGAAAAGCTCCTTTCAGATCCTGTTCAGCCATCCCAGCCAATAAACCATTGCTGGAATGGATGGTTTACTCTTTGCTTATGTGTTATTACATGTGTGGCCTTCCCTAACACACTTCTCTTTCCCATTTAGGCACTGAAATACCTGGATTACATATTTACAGGTGTCTTCACCTTTGAGATGGTGATCAAGGTACGAATTTTTCCAAGCACAAAGATTCACCTCCTCTTTTAGATTTACATTCCTGCCCTTCGGGGAGGCTGGAGAGAGGGTGGAGCAGGACAGAGCTCCTTGAGTGCCTGGAGAGGTGGCAAATGATGGGAAGAGCTCTCAGAAGTAGCCAGATGTCCTTGTGTAGTGGCTCTCCTGGATTCTTTAATCTCATAATTTATGGAGGAAAATAAAGATATCCTTATGTGGCTGTGTAAGAGGATAAGAAATGCCAGATGTGTGTGGGTAAAGACACAGGAGCTGACAGACCTGTGTCTGCTTCTTCCCTCCTCCTTTGGGGCTGATCAGGAACATTAATAGCAACTGATTCTTGCTGTCATGTTTCAAAAAACTGAGGATTTATCTTTTCACTCTGCTCAGCAGAGTGACAGGTATTGCTAAGCCTGGGAGGCAGCAACTTCCCAGAAAGCACAATCCTAATAAAGCCAGGATTTTTTCCTGGGGTGAGGAAGGAGGCAGGTTTTACTGTCACAGCAAGATGCAAAAGAGGTGCAGACTAAACCCTGATTAATGCATTTCTGTGCAGAGAATCCTGGCTTGCAGTGGGTGCTCCTTTCTTGGTTATGGTTTATTGACTTGAGCTTTGGTTTTGGCAGAGCTCTCTGTGCCTCTCAGAGAGGAGCAGCTTGGCCAAGGTATCATCACATTTGGGAAGGGTCATCTCATCAAGAACAGTCTCCTGTACCTTGGCAGTGTGGATTTGGTGCAGGTTTTATTAAAACTCTTTCTTTCTTGTGTTTCCTCTCAAGATGATCGACCTGGGGCTGTTACTCCACCCTGGCTCCTATTTCCGGGACCTGTGGAACATCCTGGACTTCATTGTGGTCAGTGGGGCCTTGGTGGCATTTGCCTTCTCGTAAGTACATTTCCCTTAAATCCCAAATTTTAGGGAATAATCCCAGGGGAGAGGCAGGACCTGGCCCAGAGAGAGAGTTGATACATAATATTTGTGGCCCCGTTTCTCAGTGAAACGCCCAGTTTCTGCCCTTTTTCATCTCGTAGCTGGGGAGGGAGGAAAAAAGAAAACCAACTGAATTTGTCTTGTTGAACCTCTTGAAAATTCTCCAGCTTTAGGGGGACTCTGTTCACTGCTCATTCAAATGTTAAGCCAAGATTTTTGTGACTGGGGCCAACTTCTTTTCAAGAACATATTGTGACAGCTCGTGGCAGTTCAGTGTCTGCAGGCAATTGCTGTAAGAATTGCTCTTACTGGGAGAAAGTAGTTAATGAAATCAGTTGATAACTCAGTGAACTCTTTGCAAGACATTATTTCTGGAGTTGTGGCTATTTCTGGTTCACAGACCTTGGTATTCCCCTCCTCTTTTCTCCTCTCTCAATCAGGGGAACTTGTGTTTCCACAGTCTCATTGCTCCCTGCCTCAAACACAGCTCTACATTTATGACATTAAATAACATTCCAAGCGCTTCTTTAATATCCTGGCAGATTTTGAGCAGCAGACACGGAGGAATTGCTGTTTAAAAACGAAGATTAACTTTTCAGCTGAGCATTTTTCTCAGATACAACCAGAGGAGGAGCAATGCAGGTTCTTCAGAGCTGGATGATGGAAGGGAATTTTCCACCTGTATTTCTGGGCCATGGAGAGAGTTATTTCCTGAGAAACAATAGGAGATGACCTGGAAAGAGCCTGCAGGGCTTGGCCAGTTTAATCTGCTGCTAAATTAGCCTTGAGCAATTATAGGAATGTTTAGCAGCCCATGCCCAGACTCCACTCACCTGTTTGTTCACACCACGATTAGAGGAGAGGAAATTGTTTAACTTGCTAATGAGAATTAATAGTGTTTTGTTTGCTAATGAGAAAAGCATTCACCTTTGTCAGGGAACCACAGGAGTGTGTCCTGTCTATTTTAGACTGACAGGGATTTTTAAGCTCATCCCCTGCTCCTCTTTGCTCTGCTGCCTTGTCCTTTGCAGCACAAAAAAGTTCCTGGCTCCTTTCTGGGAAGGTTGGCCTCAGGAATTTTTCAGTTTCTGAGGTGTCAAAATTCCTTTCACGTTAAGATTTGTATTCTAGATCTTCTATTTTTCATGGGAAATGCTGAATTTAAAAAAAAAAAAAAAAGAAGACCATGAAGTGGATGGGCTGAAGGGGATGGGCTTGACATTGTTGGTTTGATTTTTGAGCCAGTTGAGAAGTGACATTTGGGGATATTGGGATCTGGGCTTTCCCTTCCTGATCCTCCACGATTATTAAATTAAATTATATCACTAAAGAATTATTTGGGTTTTGGAGAAAGTCATGCCCAACATAAGTTTATCAAAGGGCTGCTGCCCTCCTCCCTTTAAACACTTTGTCCCTATTCATTAGAAATCAGGTTTTTGGAGGAGCTGAGCACTCTGTTGTAAGAAAAACTTGAGAGGGGAATGCTGGGCTGGTGAATGTCTTGCTTACCTAAAATTTAACATCCAAACCCAAGCTGCTTTTTAAGCTTGACTAGACATGTGGGACTCAGTTTCCCTGCACATGGAATAGAGCAGCTTTTAGAACTGGATGTGGGCAGCCTAAGAAAAACTTCCTTAAAAAGCATTTAGCAAGTTAACAGAGCTCCTTTGAATTGAAGAGTTACAGACAAGTGAAATAATCGTAGTCACGAGGATTAGTTTGCAAAACAACATTCCCCAAGTGTGCAGATCAATGAGAATTTCCCTTTTCCCAGGAGGAATTCAAACTTTCAGGGCAGACTGGGCCAAGGAGCATTTTGTGAGCCCTTCAGAACAAGGCCATGTGCCCTGAGAACAAAGCCCAGGCTTTGCCTTGGAAACATCTTCTCTTTGATCAAGATTTTCTTTTGAACAAGGTTTCCTTTTGGTCAAGTTATGGATTCAAAGGAATCATTTTTAATCCTTCACAGCCCTTTTGTGCTCAGGTTTTCCATTGCTCAGGTTGGGCCATGAATATCCAACAGCACCTCCTCAGCCTCCAAATAAATGAATTCTTCATCCCCTGCCTGTGCTTTCTAACAGAGCCCCAAGCTGCTTCTGTTTGCCCTTTGAGTGGGCACTGAGCAGGGGGTGGCAGGGAATGCATAAAACCTGCCTGTTTACTTGATTAAAGTCAAACAAACCTATGGGGAGGCTTGGAAAAATGTGAGTTTTCTGGGTGGTTTTGATGATTTCCATGCCCTCTGCTCCACATCCATGTTTCAGAAGGCAGGGAGTGTTGACATCCAATTCAGAGAATATTTGGGAGTATCTCTGGTCTCACCCAAGAGCTGGGAATTCAGTCCTTCCCAGGAGATTATTTGCTGTCTGCTCCAGTTATGAGTAATAATAACAGGTCTCAGACTACACAGATGCAAACTAGGTGGAGACTCCTGTCCTTGCCCCAATATATTTTTGGTTAAACTGGTCAGACACACTGAATTTTGATAATCCTGGAGATGGACTTTTGGAGAATCAGCTGGGTAATCCCTGTTGTTTAGTCAGCTGGATTTTCCTAGCAAACCCTACAGTGCTGTCACCCACCATTTACATCTATAAATGCATTTAATGTGGCTGTGAGCAGTTTGTTTGCAAGAACACACAATTACCACCTGGAGGCTGTGATTTAAGTCATGTTTTTGACCTCCTCGGTACTCAGTGAAGGGGATGTGAACCAAGTTCTTGCTGAACAGACACATCACTGAAAACTTTGGAATAAAAGAGCTCCCTGAAATGCTTCCAGCTGGAATATTGCACCAGCCTGTATTAATTTAAGCATAGGAGATGGTATCAGTCATTGCTGCAAGATTCATAAAACCCATCTCAGCCTCTCCAGCCACCTATTGGTCTGCTTTCTGCCTGTGGCTCTTTAGAAGCTGTCCTGCACTCAATTGGAGTTAAAAATATATAAATGAATTGAAATATTTAAAAATAAATACATAAATTAAAAAAACCAACAAACTTAGATGCTAGAAACAATAACACTTATGCTGATAATAAGCTGACTTCCATTTAGCAATGCATTTCAGAGAGAAATTCCTTTCCTTTCCTACAGATAAACATGCCACAAACACACAGACATGTTTTAGTCTCGAGGGAAATAGAAATAAAGGAGTTTAGAGCAAAATAAAGGAGTTTAGAGCAAACCAGGCAAATTTGTCCTCCAAAGCCACCAGCCCTTGCTGGGCAGAAAGAGCTGATGAAGAACAGCAGAGAATTTGGGTGTGTTTGCACCAGCACCGAGGGGCTAAATGTGGTGATGCCCTTTGGCAAACCAAATTACATTGGCCAAACCAGTGGAGGTTCCACCTCCCCAGGGTCAGGAGGGTGAGGCCACAACTGGAATTTATTTGCCCTTTGAGTGGAAAGGCTGATCCTTGGTTATTCTACTGGAGGTTGAGTGGTGGTTGTGGGGCTGGGGAATCTCTGTGTGCAGGGGGGCACTGATGTTTCTGTTTGTCATTGACTCTGCTCTTTCTTTGTCTTCTCCTTGCTGGAATCTCTCTCTAGGAGTTTCATGGGGTAATATGTTCTTCCTGTCTCTTGCTGCACTGTTATGCCTGTCAAACACTTGCCACTGTGGAGACAAACCATGTTCCACCCATTGCATCGACTCCTTCGTCCCTTTATTACCCATTATCCAGTGAAATGTATTTTCCCTTAACAATCCTCATTCATCCCAATTTTCTTTAGGCAGAGAGAAAAGCAGACTAGAGAGCCAAGAGAGTCTTGACCAGAGAGACAGAAAACATATGCAGAGAGATTTGTAGCAAGAGGATCTGAGGGGATGACTCAGTGGGTACCTCATTGACGGGGGAGTTTCATGGATATCTTAAGAGTTAGGTTTGAAGCAGCAGTTTTACCCTCTTTTAGAAGATTTCACCTCTAACCAGCAGTGCTGGTTTAGAGGATTTTGCCTCTAACCAGCAGTGCTGGAAGCTTCAGGTCTAACTTAGTGCAGCCTGGGCAAAGCAACCCAACTTGACACAAAAACAGAGTGTAAAGAGCTTTTTTTGAGAGGCTGGCAGGGGGCAACTTGTAAAGAAGGAGCTTCCAGAAGTTGTATTTAATGCTCTGCAAGGAGGGGGCAGTTCTGCTGCCAGAGCAGGGCAGGGGCTGCCTGGGCTCCTCCAGGGCAGGGATGCAACAGAAGGGATGGTCTTTGATGTAGCCCATGGAATTAGGTGGTGGATCCTCTCTTCTCTCTAGGAAAGCAGAGCTCTCAGAGCCAGGAGAAAGGGGGGCTTTGTGTTTGGGCAGAGCGCTGTGACCTCCTTTCCTCTTCAGAGGAGGAATTGGCTCCGTGCCTTGGGGCTTTGGGGCAAGCACAGAAGGAGGGGGCTCCCCCCTGCTCTCAATTTTTGATGCCACGACTCTGAGAAGTGTTGTGTGAAATCAGAGCTGCCGGCAGGAGCAACAGAAACAAGGAGCTTCCATTTTAAAGAGCTCTTCAATTTTTAAAGGCTCTTTGATTTATTAAAGGGGGGGGGGAGGGAAGAAAGGCTTTGCAAAGCTCTTTTAAAATGTTTTGAGTGTTTTAAATAAATAAGCAGCAAACTGTCACGGAAAAACCAGAACTGCCCTAACACAACTAAAATTGATCTGATGCAATTTTTTTATTAATGAAACCCTTCTTTTTGTTATTATTTTTAAAGCCTGCTGTTTGCTGTCTGTCTTTATCCTGTGCCCTTCTGAATTTTGTGGTTGTTACTCTGCACTCAGCTGAGATCTTGCCCTTCCACGGCAATTTATTTTTGTTGTGAGGAATATTCAGGTCAAATGTGTGCTTGGATACACCTTTTGACTGAATCCTATTTCCATCTGGACCTTTTATTTTGTGGCACATCTGGCTTTGTATTAAAGCAGTGAAAAAAGCCCGATATTGGTAGAGGGGCTTCTCAAAACCCCCCCAAACGACCCTCAGGGTTTTATTTGAGAGGCTGAAATCGTTGCAGAGTGTCCCTTTAATTAAAATGCAATCTGCATCACTCCAGTTCTGAGCACCAGGCCACTGGAAAAGCTTTCTCCTCCAGCAGGACCCTTCCTGCGACAAGGAATAAGGGTTTTTTTCCAGGATTCTTTATATGGCTTCGAGCATAAATCCCATTAACATTTAATTGGCTCATGCTCTTTATTTGCTTAAGTGCCTGCCTGCAAAAAAAAAAAAAGAAATCAGCCCTTCTTCGTGTCCTTCAGTGAGGCAGAAGGAATGGTGTGTGACTGGAGCTGTGTGCCCTTCACCTCCCAGCTCTCAGTGCAGCCATCCCACACCTCCTGTGCCAGGGAAAAACAGGAGCAGGGATTTGCTCTGCCCCCCACAAGCTCTCTCTGACCTCCCCACAAATATTTAGCCCTGGGCAGTGGGGCCACCCCTGTGAGACCAGAGCAGGGTTCTCGTGTGGAACTCCCCTTCCCTGAGTTCTTAGTGCAGTTGTTAATTAGCAGAGGTGCCTGGCAGTGTGGTGGAGGTGTCCAGGTCTCCTGGAACCAGGAGCAGTGGCACACACCATGTGGGGATATTTGGGGATTCTGGGCTGTGTGTTAATCTGCAAAGCAGAAACGTGGCCACCAATGATGGAGAATTGAGTGGAGCTCTGGGATGGATGTCCCACTGCTTTTTTTCCCTCCACGTGGCCCTCAACTGTGTCACCTTCTCCCACCTCTGCTTTCCTCAGCTCCCCTTTTCCTCATGGAGAGCAGCCCTGGGAAACATGGAGCAATGCAAGTGATTTCCTTGGGGGGGTCGTGTGGAGGGAGCAGCAGGGACAGCCAAGGGGATGGGTGACCATCAGTCCTGGGGACAGGCTGGTCCAGCCAGGTGGTATCTCCTTTGCTATCTCCTTCCCCACAACCCATTTCCCTTTCTCCTTCCCTGCTGCCACTGATTCTCCTCCCTGAGAGGCTGGATGGATTATTCTGCAGGCAGGGCAGTGCTAAGGCTCAGCCAGAGGAGCAGGGGAGCTCCAGCCTGGGTGGCTCAGCTGGAGGCTCTGGTGACATTGAGGTGGCTGCACAGACCATGGCAGGGACGGGGCTTGCTGTGACTCAAGGAGTTGAAGGCAAATATGCCAAGCCAAGCATGGGCCAGACCTTCAGCTCTGCTAAAACCTGAAAAGAAAGCTCTGTTGGCAGTGTCTCCTTCATCTAGAACACACTAAAGGGTTTCTAATGAGAATCAAACATTATTTCTTTGAAGTGTATAATAGATGTTTTGTGGCAGTGAATCAGTCCTGTACCTCGGTGAGAATGAGCTCCATCACTTGGATTTACAGCCATGCCAGCAGTCAGGGTCCATCAGTGATGGATTCAAATGGCCCTAAAGCAGCCCTGGAAGATGGGAGAGATCCTGTTCCCACTCTCCTCCCCTTAAATCCTTTGGAAAGGCAGTTTGTGTTCAATGTAGATGTCACTGGCCCTCCAAAAATCCCTGTATCTCACAGCTTGTTGTGTCTCAGGACAGCTGCAGTGCCTGGTCATTGGAGAAAGGGACTGGAGAGGAGCAGGAATGTGAGTTCCTGGGTTGGTATGGAATAGCACAGTGTTGGTAGGGAGTTCTTAGTCTTTTGGCAGGGGATTCGTTGCAAAAAGACACTTTCCAGGGCTGGGCAAGGTCAGTCAGCCACAAAACTGGGTGGGTTCTGCCCTCTGGGTGCTTCCCCCTTGGGACAGCATGGAGGGCTGGGGGGCAGAGGGTGGGGGGAGCTCTACAGACCCTGCACAAACCTCCTGAGGGTCTCTGGGGTCACTTCTCCTCCTTTCCTCGTGGAGAAGGAGCAAGCTGGGAGGGCACAGAATAGGTGAAGCAGCATCCCTTCCACATGTTCCTCATTCACACCCGTGTTCCCTCAACACACTCCCAGACCCAAACCTACACTCATGAATAAAACCCTGTTAACAGATTTCCATCCCATTTTTCACTTCATATGAAATGAAGGGGAATGTCATTGTTTTGCTGTCGGGTTGGAAGAAGATGTAATTGTGTCTTTTATATTTTTTTTATATTTATTTTGGAAGTGCACGAGGAAAGGAGCTCTGTCCTTCCCCTAAAACCCTCTCATTGTTAACAAGAGGAACGTTCTCGAGCCTTGCACTCAGTTTTAACCAAACCAAAACCCAAAATGTGACTTGCAGCACCTGCATGCCTAAGTGGGAACTTGCCCCAGCACTACTCCAGGCATGTAATATGCTGCAATATTACATGTCCCTGCATGGGTTTGGTAGCATGTCCTCCAGGAGACACTCAAGGATGAGGAGGAGAGCTCTGGCCCTCACCAGGAAGGCTCCTGTCCCCTCTGGGCACTGCTTGTCCAGGCACAATGGTTCTGCCAGAGAAGTGCACCGAGAAACCCCCTCCTGCCTCACTCAGCTGCTTGGGAGGATGGAGAGAGCCAAGTGTCACTTTGTCCCTTCTCCTGGGGCTGGGATGGACGTGCTGAGCCTCCTCTCCTGGAGGCTGCACCAGGAGCTGTTGCCCTGGGTGTGGAGGCAGGGCAGGAAGGGTCCCAGTCCCTGGGGAAGCTCGGTGAGTAGCTGGGGAGTGAGTGAAGGCTGGTGTGGTGAGCACTGCAAGGATGGACACATCTCACCTGAGCCATGGTGAGGATGGACCCAAACCTGTAAAAAAAACACCCCACACCAAACCAATCCAGCACCAAAACCACACTGGGTACCTCTAAATATCTGAGTTGGTGACCTGAGGACCAAATGATTCCCTCTGTTGTTCTTGTGCCTTTTATCCCTTGCAGAGGAACCAAAGGCAAGGACATCAACACCATCAAGTCCCTGCGAGTTCTGCGGGTCCTCAGACCTCTGAAAACCATCAAGAGGCTCCCAAAACTAAAGGTTAGAAAATAACCCCAAACTTCCCTTCGCTGGAGCTTTGGGAGGGATCTGAGTTAGAAGCTGATGGACTCAACCCAAGTTATTTCCGTTCCTTTTATTGTGTTGCAATTAATCTCTTTGCCAGATTAGTAAAAATAGCCGTGCAGATGTTTAGCAAATGTCAAACACTTGTTTCTTTTGCAAACATTGTGGGCAATGTTATGAATTACTGTGAATCCACATGAAAATAAAACTTCTAAAAAAAAGGAAACAAAAAGAAAAACCAACAAACCCTCAAATAAATTAAATTACAGCTTGTAAGTGGGATGCTCTTAGAAGTGATCCAGGAGAAAATGGGGGTTGGAGTGTTTGACTTTCCCTGGAGAACTCAACATGAATATTGCAGGATTTTCCACGGGCTGTCAAAAGAGGAATGTTCTTGCTGTGTGAGGAGTTTGAGTGTGTTCATCTTTCTAGTAAATAATCCAGAGTGCAGGGGTTTAGAGCTCTGCCTTTCCACCTCCAGGACACTGAGCTACTAAAGACACCATCTCCCCACCACTTGGAGACACAGCAGAGAATGGAAGGAGTTAAATTCAATAATTTCTGAGCTTTAGGAATTCTTGAATATTCTGTGAGAGATGGGGGGGGGGTGGGGAACAGGTTGATGCTTGCTTATGGCTGATCATGTTCACAAAGTCCTCAGTAAAACTAGTTCTCTACATCATTTTGGCATTGTAAGGTCATGAATGTCCATGTATTTGAAGATGAACTGGACTTGAATTTCTTTTAGCAATTTTCCTAAAATATGTTGATAACTGCTAGCAAAATCCATACTGTGCAGCAGACAAATAGAGCTGAGGAAATCTAGATCACAGCAGAAAAAAACATTTCTCCTACACAATGTCCCTGCAAGAAACTGGCTCTATATACACTGGTTCGGCTCAATAAGAATTCTGGAAAATCAGTGGGTTGTGTCTCTGTCGCACCTTATATGGTCATTTTTATAAGAGGAATCATATCCTGTATTTTCTCTCTGAGAGCTTCATATCTGGCTATTTAGCCACAAAGATCTAGTGACTTGAGACTGTTTGACTGAATGGTTACAAATGGTTGACATGGTGCTTGAAAGTGTTCAGAGCTAGGTTCTTGGAAAGTATGTTTCTCAGCAAACTGCTCTTATGAGTGCTGAATTGCACAATACCACTGTTTTTCTCACATCAGTCCACAAGCAATGCATCATGCTTTCTGTAATAGACTGTAGATTTGATCTGTACTTGATGAAGACAACAAAGATATGTGCATAAAGTGCTGTGACAAATACACAACCAACTCTGCTCTTGTAAGACCCTACTTGGAATATGTCATTCAGTTCTATGGCTCCCAACATTAGAAAGACATGGATATGTTGGAAGGTGTTCAGAGAAAGACCACAGAGGTCAGCAGAAGGCTGGAGCACCTCTCTTATAAAGACAAGCTAAGAGATTTCAGGTTCTTTAGTCTGGAGAAAAAAGGGCTTCAGGTAAAACTTGTAGCAGCCTTCCAGTACCCAAATGGATCATACAAGAAATCTGAAGAGAGACTTTTTATAAGAAATAATGGCATAAAATCTTTATATTGAAAGAGCATGGGCTTAGATTAAATAAAAGAAGAAATTGTTCACAATGGGGCTGTTTAGGCATTGGATCAAGTTGTCCTGAAATTCTTAAAATCATTGAGTCCAACTGGAATTGTTAACCTAGCACTGCCAGGTCTACCAGTAAATCACATTCCTAAAAGTCATAACTACATGTTCTATAAATGCCTTCAGAGATTGTGACTCCACTTCCCTGCACAGTCCATTCCAATGCTTAATGACCCTTTTCATGAAGAATTTTTTTCTGATATCCAATCTAAACCCCACTTGTTGCAATTTGAGGCCATTTCCTCTTGTCCTATGACTTGTTACTTGTGAGAAGAGGCCAACCCTCACTCCACTGCAACCTCCTTTGAGGTAGTTGTAAAAAGTGATGTGGTCTCCCTGGAGCCTCCTTTTCTCTATCTCCCTCAGTTTCTTTTCATAAGACTTGTTCTTTAGAACATTCACTAGCTTTGCTTTTCTTTGGATACAATCCAAATAATTTTTTTTTTTTTTTTTTTTTTTTTTTGTAGTGATAGCTCCAAAAGTGAACACAGAATTTGACTTGCAATCTTAATGATAGATAGGAAGTACTGAGGTAAAGAGAGTTTCTGGATACCGTATGAAGGAAACTGGTGGCAGGTAACATCTTCACCAACAGAACTCCTTAACTATAAAAGGAAGACTGATAAACAGTTAAAAGCACACTATTCAATAGAGATCAAGTCAACTCTTCAACTAATAAATCCTAGAAAGCTCGTCCCACCATGTTGTTTGGGAACACAATACAACAAAGCTAGTATCTTCTTATATATGATACTGAATATTTATTTCCAAAAGCAACAAAAATCCAGATCAACTGTCTGTCAAAGTCAGGTTAAGTTGTAAGCAAATAAACTCATACAAATAAAATAAAATAAAATAAAATAAAATAAAATAAAATAAAATAAAATAAAATAAAATAAAAAGTAGTGCTTCTCCACATCTTCATAAACAACCTGGGTGCAGAACTCCAACGTATTCAAGTATGTTTTGCCAAAGACACTAAAATGAAAGGAGCTGTTAGATCCCTGCACAGGGTCCTCGACAAATCAGAGGCCTGGGAAATCACCAACTGTATGAAGCTCAACAAAAACAAGTGCTGGGTTTTGCACTTCAGAAGGGGCAATCCTGGATGTACAGACAGACTGGGGAGGGAGAGGCTGGAGAGCAGCTCTGTGGGAACGTACATAGGAGTCTTGGTTGATGGCAAGTTGAATATGAGTCAGCAGTGCCCTGGTAGCCAGAAACCACAAAAATAGTGAAGGGCGTAGTTGTGAAGCCATAAAAGTAGAAGTTGAGGTCACTCGGCTTATTCAGGCTGGAGAAGAGGTGACATGAGGGAAGACCTCATTGCAGTCTATAGCTTCCTCACAAGGGGAAGTGCAGGGGCAGGCATTCATCTCTTCTCTGTGGTGAACAGCAACAGGACAGAAGGCAATAGTAGGAAGATGTGTCAGAGGAAGTTTAGTTTTAATATTAGGAAAAAGTTCTTCATGAAGAGGGTGGTTGGGCACTAGAACAGGCTCCTCAGGGAACTGGTCATGGCACAAAGCCTGACAGAGTTCAAGGAGCATTTGGACAATGCTGTCAGACACATAGTGTTGTTCTTGGGGCTGTCCTGTGAAGGACCAGGAACTGTACAACTTTTGGGTACTTTCTAACTCAGGATATTTTATGTTTCTGTGATTGTATGAAAAAGAAAAGTCTGATGAGACTAAGGAATCCTAAAAAAAGCCATTAATCAATACAATATTGAAGTTGGGGGAATATTATAGATGAAGGAACACCTTCTAGTGGAAAATTCCAAAATGAGTTTTCTCTGATGAGATTTAGCATGATAATGCTATTACATTTTCTTAAAAAAAATGTTAATTATGATTAAAAGAAGTGGAAGACATAAATTTTAAGAACTGCCTACAATTCTCATTGTCTTCTGCGACTCCAGGATCAAGCGTAATCTTTATAGTTAGAATGCAGACTTACAGACAAGTCAGGAAAGAGAAGACTAGGACTACAGTTCAGACAGTCCACAGTCAGCCTTACTCAACAATCAAGATTAAGAACCAGAGATCTTCCAATACCAAGTTTCTATTAATTTTATTATACTTTATTTTTATATTTTTATTATACTTTAACTATTTATGCTTTTATTTCTTTTCTATCAAGTTCCTGGATAAGCCGCAGCACTCCTGTGCAACATTACTACAGAACAATAAGTAGATAAGCAGCTGTATGCTGCTAGACTCGAAAGAGGACTATATAATTTTTTTTATATGTCATAGTGTAATCTGATTCCACTCCAAAAATGGTGTTCCAGTGAGTAAAACCAGATTTCCACTGCATAGAATGCAGATGTAATATTATAATGTTAGTTCTGGTTCTTCTTAACTCTTCAGTTATTAGCTCTGGAACTTCAATAAGCTGCTTTGTAATGCACAGGAACTCTGTGCCAATGTCACATGCAAAAAAAAGACAATGAAAATTCCTGACAAACACCTGCAATCAGGTACTAATAAAAATAAAATTGAAGAGGAAATAATGTGTTACAGGAAGATGCGGTAAAAGAAATAAATAATAGGTTCCTATGTGACAGAGCCTGAACTATTCAATCTCCTCAGGGTCTAGGATGTGAAGGGATGACCTTTAGGTTTGCTGCCCAGCAATTCTCCACATCTCATGAAGAATCAGGAATGGAAAGCAAAGAGCTTTGCTTTTTTTTTTTTGTTATGTCAGAAACAAGTGCCTAACTCAGTGCAACTCAGAACACAATATGATATTCCTAAAAATGAATATGATACACAATATGATATTCCGTCTATGCCTTATGGGCAGGAAACAGGCAGTAACACCTCTGTCAGTTCTCACCAGCCAAATAGTTGATGTTCACTGGGAAAATATTTCACACCCTTCAAGACATGTAACTGTATGACTGAATTCCTAATTAGCAATCCAATTTATTCCTTCAATGTTTCTATATCTCTTTCCAATGTCTTATCAATATACTTACTTATCCTTTAGCATGTCCATTGCCATAACAACATCTTACTTTGATCTCTTCCATCACTCTTTTAATTGTAAAAGTTTTCAGTTTAAAGGTAGGTTGTATCCTTCCAGGATTGTTCAGAACCTGATAATTCTTTGCTCAGGAGAATAATGACCTTTTCTATTTGTCACAGTTAAAGGTGGTGATTTGGTACCTGCTTATTGCAAAATAACAGAGGAGCCCATATAGGCACATCTTCTTAAAAGCAAATAAAATATAGCATCCATTTACAAGACACTTAAGCATGCACAATCTGAATCCGACTCGGAGACTCCATATAAAGATAAATTAACCATTGAAACTACTACAAAGTGGCACTTGACTGGGAATTTGCATGCTGGACTTCACTCTCTTTGTAAAAAAATGTGGTTTAGTACAAGCACTGGCTATAGAGGCTGTAAAGGGCTTTACAGAACACACCCATTTAGTGAGAAAATTTTTAGTCCTTTGTGGCTTAGCGATCTGAACAAACTAGTTTTTGTAGTCTGAAATTGTATAAGGCAGGAATAAACAACATGTCTAACAGCCCCATCAGCTTCAATGTAAGCAAGGTCACGATCATGTTCATGTGTCTTCAGAGCCTTACGCTTTAAACACTGTTGGTATAACCTTCCCTCTCTTTCTTTGTCTGAATAAGCAATTGTCCTGTAAGTAGCTACTAGTTATTACCCTATAGACTCATTGCAGAAATATTCTATTTTTTGAGTAATCATTAACAAATGTCCATTTATTGAAAATGGCTTGGGAGAACAACAATGGAAATCTAAAAGTTAAGGCATGCGTAGGATTATTAGCACAAATAAAAATAATTAAAGTATCATCAACAAATAGAGCAGGTTCTTTAGCTTTATTTGTAAAGAGAATAAGGGACAATAATTGGCAACCTTGTAAGAGCCACAAAACTTAACAACGCAAGTACCATTATTCTTTATCTGTGGTGTTTGGGTGAAAGTGCTTGTTGTTTGTGTATTTGCATTTCAATTAGCTCAGAGAGAGAGAGGGAGAGAAAGAGACTCCATTTAATTCAAACGAACATATATTTTGCTTTTCATTTACATCTTGCATTCCAGTACAGTTGCAGACCAATTGCTGTGTGGAAAACAAAACAACAAAAACCAAACAAGCAAACAATACTCAAAAATAACCCCCAAAAAACCAAACAAAAAACCCCCAAACAAAAACTAAACAAATAAACAAAAAGGAACATAACTTCAAAAACAAGTGCTACATTCTTCTAACTAGTTTTAATACTTAGAATGTTACAGTAATTATCTCATAGCAAAAAGGTGGGGTTTGAGGTTTTTGAAGGTGATGTATTTTAGCCAGCATAATTTCAAAAGTATGAGCAAATGTTACATATGGAAACTGTAATACCAATCAAAATTTATGTCTAACAAACATATCTCATTTGTTGCTAATTTGTTTTAATTCTTTCCTGTTCCAGAACATACAAGATACAAACTAAAAGTTCATTGGCATTAAAAGTAAAGAAGGAAACAATCTAATATTGGCTGAAACTGATTGTGAACAGTTGAAAAAATTGGCCAAATGCCAAGAGCCAAAGGGCCCAGGACAGAGGCCCTGAAGGCCCCTCCCGGCCACAGGGGAAGAAAGCAGGGGGGGAAGAAAAACCGCAAAACCGAACTTCAGTAGAACTAAACCAGTTTATATATGTACATACAGAGCAGAAAAGAGACAAAAACACGTTTTCACTTCCCTCTCACCAAAACAACTGCCGTTCCCAAATCTCAGGATACCTCCTCCAACCCAGCTGGCCGATCCACAGACACCTGCAGCCCACTCTCAAAACAGAGCGACTGCATGGAGCTCCTCTGCCCTCCAACCCTGCCGGAAGAAGGATTGCCCCCTGACTTCCAACTCCCCTCTTTATATCTTTGCTTACGTAAAGAAATAAAATGGAATACTTCCTTAGTTATGACCCAGTTACCAGGAAAAACCCAAACCAAAACTACTACACTGATATACTATAAAAGCATGTATAATAGTTACTTTAATACAAAAGTATTTATTTGCATGTGAAAAGTTTAGCTTTCTTTCTACAATTCTGTAAAATATTTATCAAAAGCTGTAATAGTTTGACCACTTCTTTCTTTATTTTTAACCAGTTTAAGCTGCAAATAAATGACAAAACTCTCTATGATTTTGAAGCCCTCTTCAGTTAAGATGTTGCATGTTAATGAACTCCTTATTTTTACTTGTAACTTCCTTCCATGCAAACAGGAAGAAACATCTCCAGCAAGAAATTAAAGAGAGTCATGTGGTAGGATGCATTCATTGTTAATTGTTATAAACTGTAATATTGTTCTTTAACTTCCCTGGAGTCTCCCTGGGGAAACTTCTCTTATGAATCTACCTCTCGCCCCTACTCACCTGCAGAGGTATCTGAATCTGTTGGAAGACACCTTTTATTGTTTAGGAACACTATTTCATCTAGTGGTAAACCATATAACGAAGGTGGTTGAGCAGGTGTTCTTTACAGGCTTATGACTGCCATAGCAACATCATTTCTATGTACAGTCCCTCCTGTTGAATAGAACTGCTTTGAACAGTTAGAGGTAAACACAGTACTATAAAAGAAGTGTCTAGAACCCTCCCTTCACCATGCCTTCATGCCCTTCTGCTCTGCTAGCTAATATTTTCATCCAAAAAGAAATGGGTTTAAAAACGTTTTCTCATCCAAATCTCAGCTACTTATCTCCTGGAGAAAACAGTACTTTAGATGTTTGTTTTGTTGTGTTGTACATGCCAGGGAGAGAAACATTGTTTGATTTTCACAAATGTTGTGACTTTACACCACTTGAAATGTTTTTACAATAGCATCAAGCATTCAAAGCACTGGCACTTTTCAGTTTTATAAAGTTTTGTACACAGTAGTTTGAAAGTAAATGTATGCAAGCATGAAGAATGCATGCAAGCCTGTGATTCCTGAAAGCCAGCCTTGCTACACTGAGGAATGAAGCAAAGAAGGCAGACTGCAGCTCAGCTTCTTCCATGTCCTGTGTAAATGGGTTCCTCACCTTATTCTTCAGAATATCCACCTTTTCTCTAATCTTCCTTTTGTTACCTATGCACTTAGAGAAGCCCTTCGAGTTGTCATTGACAACCCTCACAAGATTCAATTCCATTTGGAGAAGCAACAAACCTCCAATCTGTGGCCTTCAGCAGTGGAAGAATGGGAAAAAATTTGATCAAGTAGAGCAGAGACCACTGAAAAGATGGGGCTGGACCCCCTGGCCTGGTAGCTGTAGCTCTGGGACTTAGACTGTTTTAGAGCATCCAGTATCACCCTGCAGCACTGATGGTTGAGCATAGAGCAAGCACACCTTCTGTTCTTTACAGAGCTGTGTGAAGGGAGGGTGAGAGGAAGATTTCCCCTTGCCAACACAGTGGTTTGGGTCTTGGGAGTCAGAACAAGTTGGTTTGTTGAATCCCAGCCGTCTCACTATCTACTCCCGGAGCCCGTCTAAAGCCTAAACAAAGGGATAGGTGATAGCTTTGCATTTCAGTGTGATGCCTGGGGAGAGGATTTGGGGAGGTGTTTTCGTTTTTTGGAGGAGGACTTCACTCCTTCCCTGTTTTAGGAGGGGGTCAGAGACAGGTTTCCCAGTTTTTTTTTTTTGTTTTTTTTTTTTGCCAGTGTTCTACACCTTTGTTCTATGCCTGCTTGGGTGCCCAGCCACAGCTTGTTGGGCTGGTGGCAGCACTAGGACGGAGGTCCTGAGAGAAAAATCACCACTGCCTGGATTTGCTACAGGCTCATTGAGGGACCAGCGCCATTCACAGAGGAGTTACTAACCTTCTTCATAATGTTTCTGGACAAAAGACATTGAGAAAATCATTTCAGTGTCCGTGAGAAGAGTTCCAGCCCATCCCATGTGAGCTCTGGGACCAGCACCTCTCCCTATATGTGCTTGCTTCACCAGAGCCTGGCAGCGATTCTGGTGGCCGCTAGTGAGTCACTGCAGCCCCTGCCGTTTGCAAATACAACTGCTTCAAAGGGGCAGAAACAACTTTGAAAATTTTGGTTATGGTATTGCCATTTGTTCTGTTCTGGTTTTGGTTATACATATATATATGTATTTGTAGTAAAAACATGTTATCCTCTTTTCGACATTTTCAGATTAAAGTCTATGGATTTCAAAGGCTGTGGTGGCTTGAGGAGGGGGAGGCCCTCTTCCTAGACCAGAAATATTCCTCACTTTCCTTAATAGACATCTGGGGTTTTTTTGTTCTTTTTTTTTTTTTTTTTAAGCAAAAAAAAAGCAAAAAAAAAACAAAAAAAACAAACCCAAACAAACCCACACAACAAAAAAAACCCACCAAAACTGAGATGCCCACAGAGGTACCTTATCCATGGAACCAAGACTAAGGAAGGTTGAGCTGTCTCTGATGTTGGGGGTTTCACACTCCTACTGTTCAAAGCCCTGGGCAGCCTGCTCTGATGTCATGGCTGAACTGGCAGACCTCCTCAGGAGACCTCCCTGTCAGCTTGAACTTTCTTGTGATCTTAAAGCCAAACAAAATAATATTCTTGCAACTACAGTTTGATAGAGCCAGTTTCTTGAGATGGCTGTTCAGTAATGACCAGATTAGTACCTCCTAAAATAAACTCATCAAAGAGCATAACCTTAACCTCCTGAGCCCAAATTATTTGTCAGTTATACATACATGAAAGCTGTGGTAAAGTGTTCTTTGCCTTGTAAAACTTCATATTTGTATGATTTTTCCTGCCATGAAAGTAAAAAATAAACACATCCTCAACTGCTTTTCTGAATTAAGAAACTTAAAATTCAAGTCTATTTCATCTACTTTAACATTCTACCAATTTTGTGTATCACATTTTAAATGAAAACAACAAACAAAATTTTTAAAAAGACACACAAGAAAAACCCACAAAATAAAAAGAAAAGCCAGTAAAAAATAGCTTTGTATAAGCAAAATGCTCACCTTTATATATCTCTTTGCAGTCAGGAATAAGAAATAAATTTATTTCATCACAAAAGTTAAACAGGTAAGTTAAATGACTGCTGCATGTCCGTGCAAATATATCAGAAGTGAATATACACATTCCCCTTCTCTTTTCATGTTTATGCAAACATTTTTTTTTCCTTTTCCCCCATAAGATCCTTTGGGGGTACATTGTTCCTTCCAGGTAACAATCATCTCCTTTGAAAAAGTCTGCTCTTATTTTTCACTTTGGACAAGGTGAAATGTCAGTTAGGAGAGGCTGGTAACAATACAAGGTAGAGGAAAATAATATTTCTGGATATTTATGTCAGACAGTCATTCAAAAAGGTCACATTGGTAAATGGGAATTTTAGGCAGATAAATGAAGCATAAGATTAATTACAAGAATTATTGGGGAAAATCCTGCTCTAAACAGATGTGTCCACTTGGATGATGTGGTGAGGGAAAGTAAAGCAAGTGGTTCCAAACACTTCTTTGGCATTAAAGCCATCTTACTGATGCAGATTGGCTAGATGAGCAGGTATGCTGCTGAGCATAAAACACAGCACAAACTGGCAGAGATCGTGCAGGAGTAGGGCACTGATTCCTTTACCCTTTTTGTTTTGAGATCACCTTGCATAACTGTACACCCAAGAGCCTAAAAAGATCTTTTTCCTAATGATTCCTGCAATCACTGTGAGAATGCTCAGTCACACAAAACCCTTTGCAAAATGGATAGAAACAGGATGGACTGGGTCTATACGTAGAGGTTTATCAGTTCATTTCCATGAGACTTCAACAATCTGCCTTAGGACAACGAAGTGTCACTTGAGGTGACACTTGACTAATCTGAACTCACTAAGAATGTTTTTTAGAATGCATATGTAGGAAGAAATTTCTGTACACTCACAATTATTGTTAATAAACGTACTGAAAGTGAACAATATTGCACTTACCAGAGGAATAAAAGTAATTTGATTAAGACTAAGAAATAAAGTGCAAGAAGAGCATGATTCCATTTGAAATATATTGATTTCCATTTAGATTTGCTAAGCATGGGTAATTGGGTGGGTGTTGTGAATAACATTAGAAGTTGTGGATAACAAGGGCATGTGTTATAAATGTAATTTTAATGAAAAGAAGAAGACTGAATTTTAATGACTAGAAGAAACTGAACAGAATTAAGAAAAAAACACTTGTAGTTTTCTCCTTTAGTTTAACCCTGGTATTCTGGATGTAAAGGTGAAGTTTAAAATGACATAAATAGAATTCTCTGTAATTTGAGTAAAGTGGTAAATTGGGTCAGACCATTTATTTTTCCTAGGGATGAACTCTATATTTCAATGTCTGCATATAGATTAGATGAAGGCTAAGGTATAAGGAAAACAAATTATTGTTTTCAATAAGAGCTATTGTTAGAATAAATTTTCATGACACATATTATGCTCAAGTATAATGGCTTAACCTGTATGACTTATCATAAAATTATCTGCCTTACAGCCATCAGGGTTCTACAGACTTAAGAGTTCAATCTGGCAGAAGTTTCCTATATGGTTTTAAAACAGAGTAACTTAATTGTAGGAGAAACTGAGGTAGAAGAGTGTAGGTGTCTGGATGAAAGCATATTAAAAACAGAATCAAAGAATGTGTAAGGTTCAAAGGGACTGCAGTGAGTCATCTAGCCCAACTTCTCCACTCAAGTATAGTCATCCTAGAGCACATTAGACAGAATGGCATCCAGAGGGTTCTTGAATATCTACAGCGAGAGAGAATCTACAACCTCTCTGGACAATCTGTTTCAATGTGTCATCAGCCACATAGTAAAGAAGTTCTTCCTCATAAACAGGTGGAACTTTCAGTGCATCTTTTCCTATTGCTTGGCACAACCAACAGAATTTTGGCTCCATCCTCTTGACATCCTTCCTTCAACTCATGTACATTGATGACATCCCCTGTAAGTCAACTCTTCTTGAGGCTGAGCTGGCTGAACTCCCTCAGCCTGTTCTCATACGAGAGATGCTCCAGTCCTCTAATCATATTTGTTGATCTCCACTGGACCCAAGAAGCAGGTTGTTGTCCACCAGGACCCCCAAGTCCTTCTCTACAGAGCTGCTTTCCAACAGGGTGGCCTCCAGCATATACTGGTGCCTGGGCTTGTTCCTCCTTAGGTGCAGGACCCTGCATTTCTTCCTGTCTCTCCAAAATGACAAGATCTTTCTAAAGGGTTGCAAAGCACTCTGGCGAATGACTGGAAAAAAAAAAAAAGTAAGAAATGAGAAAAAAAAGAAGGTTAGCAAGAAACAATCTGCTCAGCAATCTTAAAGTTCTCATCCAGCTTTTCAAGGATTGCTACTGTTCATCCCTAAATGTGTATATATAAATTGGTACAAAAGTGAAGATTAGATATGAGGGGGGAACCCCTGAAAAACAAATCCCACATGCAACAACTTAAACACCCTGTACGTCAGAAAAAAAAACTTGCCAATTGTGAATATAAACCCTGTAAATCTCTACTTCATCAGTATGAATATGGCTACAAAATCTAAATGTAACACATTGTGAACATGCAAAGGTGGTACGTTTTCTTTGCAATTGCTACATGTCAGTGATAATTGAAAGTCTTTTTTTTTTTTTTTCTGTAAGACTATTGCATCTGTCCATAAGAACATGAATGTGCCACCTGTACATGTAAAGACAAACATGTCCCTACATCCATTTAGATAAGTTCTTTGCTATGGCAATATCCTTTTATTCAATTGCCATAGGACTTCTTAAAAAGCTAATATGGAAGACAAGATACATAAGTGAAAGAGCACATATGAAGATTTTTTAAATGTGAAATCTATTTTTATAGTTATCACTACTTCTTTGTTTCTCCTACATCATGTCTTCATTTCTCAGAGAGATGCCTTTCACTTTGTTCTATCACTTTGATCTGTATGAAACGACAAGTTCATATCCATTTTTTACCACTAACATAGACTTCAAGACGAGGTCCTCAAGATCTTGTATAAGTTACTGGAATCCCGGTTTTAACCATTAGAATATAATAATTTAAGTATTCACAAAGAATTGGAATAGCTATGCAATTGTTTTTGAAGGTGGATATACAACTTAGATTAACTTTTGTTTTAAATTACATTCTGAGGAGGCGACACTAGTTTTTGTTAGAGCACACATGTATTCCAATGTAGTGTTAACCTTTTTTTCATTAACTCCCCAGATTCAAGCAATGATCTACAAGAAGCTCTGAACTAAAATAACTTGTTAGAGCTCTTTCACATAAAATTTCACATAGAATTTTTCAATACAGGTGTGTTCAGTACAGCTACAGCTGAAGGTGACAACTATCTCCAATACAAGAGCATTTTTTATAGTCAACAGAGTAAATTATGTTCTCCTAGTGCCTTAGCTTTGGTTGGGCTTTTTTGTTTCCCTGGTTTTGGTTTTGTTTTGTTTTGTTTGTTTGTTTGTTTTTAAGATTCAGGTATATTATAGTTGTTAAAATATATGAACAGCTGTTCTTGAGGTCCTCTTAGTACTACCAGAACTTGAAGATTATGTTGTACCTCACTAAAGAAGAACTATTTTTCAATTTTGCATAAAGACACCTAATTCAATTTGTGATGATAAGATATAAAAAAAGGGAATAGTCAGCTTATAAATATACAGGTAGTACAGGGCTAACATTTTGAGAATGTTTCAATGGTGTAAAAATCCTAGTCTCTTTTTTTTTTTTTTTAAAGTAGTTTAGACTTTCTAGAAGAAGATAATAATGAACTTACTGAAAAATGCAGTTTAGAGCTTTATTATGTAACAAGAACAAAGTGAATTACAAGAACTCTTTACAATATATGAAGTGCATTTAGGTAGTATTTCATGTCCACCAAATCTAATTAACAGTATAAACTGTGCCACTACAGTACAAATACATCCAGACACACAGAAAATTGCGATTTTGTAAGAAAAGATTTTTGATAGTTTATTTGTTATATTTTTTATTATATTTTGGACTATAAGTATTTCCCAGACACGTATTTATACATTTATATATATATATTATGTATATTCATAAATTTATATTTTCAAGATGGAGTATTACAATTCATTCCTTCTGGGCACAGGAAAGATGTTAACAGTGAAGGCTCAAGTATTTCCTAACACAGAAGTCTTACTGTTTAATATACTGCATGAAACAAATCACCTTAATGCGTCTTTCTTTGCGACGGCTGGATTGGGATCGCTCCCCACTTTCCCGGTCCCCTCCCCGGGCCTCGTGTTCGGCCTGCGTGGTCCCCAGAAGCAGAGACACACACACGGCAAGGGCAGGAAAAGCAAAGAGAGCTTTAGTCACAAGGCCAGGTCTTTTATAGACTTCACAGCCAATAGGATTCAAGGGGAAGGGTTAACAATAGACGAATCAGGGAAGGGTTTACCTGGCCTGGCAAGGCTTGCATACTAATTAGGAAGGTATGGGGTTTCCCTCCAAGGGCTAGGGAAGATACAAACTAGTTTACAACACCGTAAAAAAACTCAGGTTTAAAAGGCATTCTGGTTCCACTTATGATACTGAGTCTATTCCCACATTTCTTCTTCTTGGCATTTTGAAATGTGGTGGTATAATCATCATCATCAACAGAAACTGCAATGATGGAGTGAATCAAATAAGAGAAAAACATCAGTTAATGATATCTCTCTTTACCCCAAGTTAAAGATACAGCACATTCTCGTTTGAAAGCACCAAATCACTGACAAGTTATATGTCACTTGACTTCAGGTTAGCAGATATAAAAATGAGCAGTCTCCTAAGCAGTACAACGCACACACAGAGCAGATACAGGGCAAAATCACTTAGCATTTGACACATACACTTTTCAGACATGTTGATAATAATTTTTTAATAAAAGCAGAAGAGATTTTAATTTTGAAACCTTTAGCACTTTTATAAATAGATGAAAATTGCTTATTATATCTTCCCTATCAAAGATTTAGTAGTTCATATTGAATATTATAGCTCACATTTATTTATGAATACTATGTGTGTACAGTGGTGCTATCTATTTCTAAATATGTTGACATACAATTTTATGATGATTATGATGGTACAGTGTAGTAAAAACTGTACTGTAGCAGAGGAGCATAACGTTTCCTTGTCTGTGTTTTAAGTGTTTTAAAAAGAAAAGAAAGAAAAGAACAAAAAGAGAAAGAGAGAAAGAGAGAAAGAGAGAGAGAAAGAGAGAAAGAGAGAGAGAAAGAGAGAAAGAGAGAAAGAGAGAAAGAGAGAAAGAGAGAAAGAGAGAAAGAGAGAAAGAGA
>JAWWEE010000037.1:6267929-6282067 GCA_035221455.1 Xenops minutus | reverse complement strand
CCTGGAAGTGTCCAAGGCCAGGTTGGATGGGGCTTGGAACAACCTGGGCTAGTGGAAGGTGTCCCTGCTCATGGCAGGGGGTGGAGCAAGAAGAACTTTAAGGTCCCTTCCAACCCAAACCATTCTGGGATTCTTTGGAGGGATCTCAGACTGGCTGCTCACCCACAGCGAGATTCAGCAGCAGAGGAGAAGGCAATGTCCAACCTCTCTGAAGCCAAAAGAAGAGTTAAATGAGAGCAGAATAATTACAACTAGGTCAGGGTGAATTATTCATAGCAAATAATTTATTCACCAAACTCAGCCTCATTTCCCATGGCAGTGCTCCACTGTCCCGAATTTATTCCCGTCTGGGGATCATTCCCAGAGCAGTTCTTGTCCCAGGAGCTGCTGATGGGGGGCTCTTAATTATTCAAATCCGTCGGGGTGCCAGCCACTTTTCCAGGCATTCCTGGCTCCGTGTGCTCCTCTTCCTGCTGGTGTTGGGTGAACACGTCAGTGAACAGAATTCAGGGTGCACACACCTCTGCCCAAGGCTCACTCTCGGGCTCAGCACCTTTTATCCCAGCTTTTGCCACTGGGAGGAATTTCCCCCCGTTTCTCCATCGCATTCCCTACGGGGACATCACCCAAGAAGTTTCTGAGCAGATCTACAGAAATCACCTGCTGAAAGGGCATTTACTGTGCTCGACACAAAGCTTTAGGTTCCTCCTTAGCGATGCTTTTTGCTTCTGAGCAGGCAAATCCCTGCCGAGAGCTGCGGGGTGTCTGGAGCATCCCGAACGCTGCCCTCGTTATCCCCAGCCCCTTAATGAGGAGACCCCCGGGACACCCTCCGGGACCCAATCCTAAAGGAGCATTAAGGAGCTGGGCAGGGGGATGCTCCCAAATGCCGCTAATTAAACGCAAAGGTTGCAGGAGGGGTGCGGCAAACCGGAGCGGGGACTCCATCTGCTGCCCGCTGCGAGGAGGAGGAGCAGGGAAACCTTTTCCTGCCAGCTCAGGACGCTTGGGAAGGATTTATAGCTTTTTTTTTTCCCCTCTGATTCCCAAGTCTTAATTCACCTCGAAGAGCCCTTGGGGGTGGTGATTGGCAGGACATCCCAAGGGATGCTCTTTAGTGGAGCAGGGAAGCGTCGGGTCCCCTGTCATCTGCAGCAGCAGATCCCAAGATTTCCTTCTGGGCTCTAGAGGGATGGAAAAATTACCCAAATTGGACTTTTTTGGGGGGGTTTGGGTATTTATTTTTCGTGGTTTTTTTGTTTGTTTGTTTGGGTTTTTTTAATATATATTTGTTTTGGCTTGGTTAGTTGTGTTTCCATTGGGATTTTTTGTTTGCGTATTCTTTAGTGTTAAGTTTTTTTGGGGAGTTTGGAGGGGTTTTCTTTAATTGCCTTTTTGCATCCTATTCCAAAGCATGAGCCATTGGTAAGGCACAGCCTCGAAGCAAAACTTCAGCCCGAAGAAACAACAAAAGTTAATTTTTTAAAAACTCAGTACAGGCTAAACAACTGGTTCCATTTTTTTTAAACCAAGTTGTTGTCCCTGCTCTATGAGAAACACTGACCTTTTCTGTTCTACGCTGGTTAAAGACGAAGATCAACAGTTCTTGATGAATTTTTCAAAGAGAAATTTTGAGTCAAGCAGAATATTTGAGAAATTTCACCCAATTTTGGTTGGTTCCTTTTAAATGGGTCCTCCTGTAGGAACGTAAGGGAATTAAAATACAGGTAAAATTAGAAAGCAGTTTGCAAAGGGTTGAAACTTCCTGCTCTGCACAAGGAGCTATTTTTATATATAATGTTGTTGTGTAATATCGGAGGAAAAAATTAAGATACCTTTTGGTTTCAGCCTTTCAGCTGCATTTTGGCATTAGGAAAACCCAGCAGAGAATGTTCAGGGATGCCCAGGGATCAAAGCCCTCCTCAGGTGTGGCTGTGCCAGTGTCTGCCTCATTCCTTGGCTCCTTGGGGTGCCCACCATGGTTTGGGCCATGGTGTGAACAAGTCTCCCCAAACTCCTCCCTTGCCTCCCACACAGCCTGGTGGCAAAGCTATTTTGAGTCCAGGATGAATCAATTCTCTTCTCCCAACTGCTTCGTCGCCCAGAAATGTCATATATTTATTTAAGCCATGCATTTTCTCAAGTCAGAAGCTTCCAAGAAAGTATTGTGGCACTGATTTTGGGAGGCATCTCGGGTGGTTTGTAGCTGAGTGGCCTTGGCTGCAGAAGGTTATAAAGTGATTATCTCATTTTATGCCTTTTTTTGAGTCAAAAATAGGCAGTTGCTCTGCCCTGGAAGGTGCAACTTGCAGCTCACCTTGAGCAAGTTCTCAACAGGCTGTCAACCCGCTGCTCCAGGGGAGTTTGGGGAGATGTATCCCACTTTTCCACCCTGAGAAGGAGCCATCCCAGCCAAGCCTCCCCTCTCCTGCCTCCCAGAGCTGCCCTTCCCCACCTGGGGGCTGTGAGATGCTCCAGGACCAACACAAAGCCACTCTTTCTACTCCTTGCTGGGTTATCACATTGAAAAGTTCAATGACCTGAAGGTGTCCAGGTTGACCTCTTGGACCAGTTTGGGTCATACTGGGATGGAAAAAGTGCTGTAGATCAGGCAGTGCAGAGGGACCTGCAGGGAGGAGGGAAAGGAGGTGGTTTGGGAAGAGGCTCTTCCAGGGGATTTTGCAGGATCTCTGCTCAGCTTGTGAGTTTTGCTCAGCCAACCTGTGCAACTCCCTGGAAAACCTTTCCCTAAATTCTTTGTGCCTGGTTCAAATTCAGGAGGAAGGGCCTTCCTACAGGACTGCTGTGTGTAGCTGTGGTGTGGTCTGTGTTCTGCATCCGTATCCTTTGGGAATTCAGTCTGGAAAATCAGCTGGGGAGGTCTGGGATGTCTCAGTCACAGTTTTTGGTGCTGGTTTTGTGAGGATAGAGCTCTCCTGCGGGGAATTATTTCTCATCTGCTTGTTCTTCACTTCCATACATCTCTCTCTCAACATCCCTTAACTCCCTCCCACTGAAGTGGGATTCAGTGGGACTCTAAGTGGTAACTGGACTCTCATTGATGTGATTTTTGCAACTTTTTGTGTGCTGAGGGCAGAAATCTGAATTAAAATCCCGTTTCATTTGACACAAGGGAAGAGGAGAAAAGCCCAGAACTGTGTTGTTGCCAGCATTTGATACTGTCAATGAATTATAAAGGGAGGGGAGTCTTGGCTTTGATTTCCCTGTCTCTCAGGCTTGACAGACATGGAAAATAAACTTGGGCATGCTGAAAGGAAGATCTTGGAGATTACAGTGCTTTGTCTCAGACTTTAGGAGGCAGGGTAGGTTGTCACACTGGTCTCTTGTCCCTCCAGCATGCAATGACAGCTTTAGACATGTAATAAGATAAATGAGGGGGTCTCAGTAACTCTGAAGCCCATTTCAGCAGCAGAATTTTTGCACTGAACCAGCACCCTGTGCCCTCTCTCTGCCCATGTCAGCACCAAGGCATGTCCCCATTATCTCCTTAGCTGGCAGAAGGTACCAGGGCTGTGGCTACCCTTTCTCAGAACACCCAAACCCATGGCAGTGTCCAAGGCCAGGCTGGACAGGGCTTGGAACAACCTGGGCTAGTGGAAGGTGTCCCTGCCTATGGCAGGGGGTGGAATAAGATGACCTTTAAGGTCCCTTCCAACCCAAACCAGAGGGTGATCTAAAGCAGCTCAGTTCATACCTCTGGGAAGTTCTATGTCACAGATTTCTCTACACAGGGAGATGGAAAGGGTGACCAGGTCTTCATTCACCAGTCATGCTTTGGGTAAAGTATAGGAGCCAGAACCAGGGCTCCCCCTGACCACTCTGCCTCCTGCCTTGCCTGAGACTCCAGCAGGTCCCTGCCCTCACCCACACCACATTTCCCTTCAGTTTTCAAAAAAAAACTACCCATGAGTAGAGGAGCTCCTGCCACACATTCCCCTCGGGCCAGCAGAGAGGGTGAACATCAAAGTGCAGCTCTGGGCAACACTGCCAGCCACGTGCCCACTGCACTCACATCTCTGTGACAGCTCTTGGGCTGTTGTGAGCCAAAGAGGAGGTTTCTGTGCAGAGATGCAGATCAGAAGAGCAGCCTCAGGAGCTTTGAGATGTGGATGAAATTCCCTCTGAGAAGGGGCCCAGGCCAAGCTACCTCTGGGTTTTCCAGCTCAGGCAGATCCACCCCCAGTGAGCTCCTCAGGCTGCACATTCCCTTGGAGAGCAGAAACACCCAGGTTTGTCTGATATGGCTCTGGATGAGGAAGTTGTGAGAGCTGAGGGGCTGATAAATCACTAGGTTGCTGAAGGAGAAGAAACCCATCCTTTCAATGTGTTGCTAAGGTTATCAGCAAGGCTTGGAGAGTGTTTCTCCCTGTCAGGATGTCCATGCTCTGCTGCCAGCAGTGTTAAGGGAGCCACAGCTTTCCCAAGCAATCTCAGGGACTTCCTTGCTTCAGAATGATGGATTTACTCTGTCAGAGGAGATCCTGGATGATGATGGGGAAGGAGGAGCTACCAGGTCTGAAAATCTTGGGGGATACTAATCCTGAGGGATTGAAAGAACATGGTGGGAATCACAGTCTTGCTCATGTTAATCCAACCCCTTCCCCTGTGGGGAAGGTCTGGATGGAGCTCAATGCAGCTCAGTGACTGGAAGGGAAGGAGGAGACAAGGATGGCCACAGGGAAAGGAGATAGAGCCAGAACCCAGGGGTCTCCAAGAGGAAGGACAGTGACACCTTTACCAGTCCCAAGCTGCCACATCCCAGGGCTCAGCAGCCTTGTTTCCAGGGGTGCAAAATGCACCATCCTGGGACCCCTCACAGGCTGCACAGCTCCTCTACAAGGAGCTCCTGTGCAAGGCCCTCAAGTGCCTCCCATTGTCCCTGGAAGTGCCTTCCTCACATCCCACTCACTCCAAGGCCACTGACCAGCTGGAAGAGGCACAGCCACGTTCAGGATGGAGCTGCAGATGCAAACCCTTCATCCTCTTACCCCGTTCAGAGGTGCCAGGTCCCGTTTGTTGCTATTTGTCCTGTTGCAGAACAAGGATTTAGGTGATGGCAGCTCATGTAGGAAAGGGTAGAGGAGGTGGATTCGTGGTTCATTGCTGCTTTGGCAGGGGTGATGGGCACCAGCCACGTGCCTGGAGCTGCAGACATCCCTGAGACTGTCAGGAGCAGGGCCCCAGGCTGTGAAATGGGATCAGAGCATCCCCACTGGCTTCTTTTGGAACAACTCTCTTTGTAGCATTGCAGTAAAGTGCTGGCAACTCACTTGTTTAGCCACTAAACCCACCATTGCATCTCAGACCTGCTCTGCAAAGGACCTGATGTCCAGAAGAAGATGCAGTTCATCTCAGTGCACAAAAAAAGTTGCCTCGTGTTTCAGTCTGGGTGTTTCGAGGGCTTGCAGAGGGGAGGGTGGGCTGGGGGGGAGGAATCCTGAGCCACCCTCACAGCGAGTGTTTCCCCCCCCCAGCGCCTGGTGAGGATGAACATGCCGATATCCCCCGAGGATCTCACCGTGCACTTCACATCCACACTGATGGCCCTGATCCGCACGGCCCTGGAGATCAAACTCGCCTCAGGTGAGAGGCAGGGCTGTCTCAGGGGGTGTCTGAGAGGGTGCTGGAGTCATCTGATGCAGCTTCTTGGTATCCTCTGCTCTGCCATGCCACGGTCACACAGGGATGAGGGAAGCTGGGGTCACATCTAGGCATGGACATCCTCGTGCTTCAGGAGGTTTCTTGTTCATAGGGGGAAAAAACTAACCAAAACCAGTGCCAAGGGATCGATGCCCTGTGTGGCCTCTTCCAGAGCTCCTCCATGGCTTTGTCAGCCTCCAACCTGTGATGGGAGAGCAGTTTTTGTCACCTGAGCTCTGGAAAACCAGGAGAAGAAAATCACAGTTTGCTGAGAGCACACGTGGCTCAACTCCCAATTTAGCTGCTGGTTTGGTGTCCTCCTGAAACCATGAGTGGAAATGCTGTTTTCCTATTGCCAGCCTGCCCTGTGCCAACACCTGAGGGCAAGGGAGCCTCGGGGCAGGCACAGAGGGGTCCTGAGCATCCCTCTGCCTTTGGGGGGGCTGCATCCCTGGGGATGAGACGTGGAGAATTTGGCCATCCTAGCTGAGAGCTCTCAGTGCGTGTTCTCCTTGCTGTGTAACAGAAATGAGAATTCCCACACCTCTTGACTATTCCAGCAAGGGGGAAGACCAGCCCTTTCTCCCTCATTGCTCTCAGCTGACAGCCAAGCAGTGACTCCCAGTGCCGTGAACCACATTTTGCCTGGAGATAAAATTTAATTATTTAAGTGCTTAATCAGGCGTTTACTTGACTTTCCAATTAAACTTTGTAATGTAATAAAATACATTGGCCTCTTCTCTGGGTCATTACACGGTTTAATCAGCCTGGCTGGGGTCAGAATCAAGGCATGCCTGGCCAGAGCACTTTTATACCTGATTTCAAAGTTAACAGGAGGTAACAATGCTCTTATGAGCACAGGGCAAGGCAGGGGTAGGTTGTGCTTTCCTAAGCAGTTTTAGGCCAGCAGTGCAAGCTCTCTGTGTTAATCACCTCTTTTGTGTGTTGCTCAGACTTTGTCTTTGATGCTTTGGGTCGGCTCTGCTGGAAGAAAACAAAACTTTGAGGTCACTGGACGCCGAGGATCAGACACCCATTTCTGAGGGTGCATTTAGGATTTCCTGTGGTTTTAAGGGCCAGCACCTTATTTCAGGAATGACTTCTAGATAAGGATGCTGAGAGTTTGTATTATTTGCAGTTTCCAGGTTCCTGTCAGCAGTGGGAACTCAAACAGCCTTTTTTAGCTGGAAGAGGCTCCCCCCATGATTTTTTTGGGGTCTCCCCTGGAAGGGAAGCAGAGAAGAGGGCTCAGCTGATAGCTCTGGATTCTCTCTGCTCCCTGCCTGCTGTGGGGTGTGAGGTTCTGACCTGTTGTGTTGTTACGAGCTGCACTTGAATAGGCTTCGTGTGCTCCATTTAATTGAGTCTTTAGTTGGACTAACAGGCCCTTAATAAAGCGTCCCTAATGAGTTTTTGTGTGGGAGTTCAAACCACCATGTAACAGAGTACCCAGAGCCTCCTCCCCAGTTCTTTTCTCCTAGAAAAATAATCTCTGTCATTCAGATGAACTCCTTAATTGCCTCCTGTGCAGTGCATTCAGCTGGGAGCTGCCCTGTTGGCTCACACAGCCTTTAATCACTTCCCCTGCTGCATTAAGGTCTGGCTTTGGCCCTTGGAGCACTTGGGCTCTGGTTTACCTTGTGATGGAGCTGCTGGTGCAGAACAACGTGCTCGTGTCTCATGGGCAAAGATTTGGGGAAGAGTTGGTGGCAGAGAGGGTTATAACCCAGCAGAGAGGGTTTATAACCCAGCAGAGAGGGTTTATAACCCAGCAGAGAGGGTTTATAACCCATCCTGGCACTGCTCAGGGGAAGGGGTCCCTACCCATGGAATGAGATGATCTTTAAGGTCTTTTCCAACCCAAGTCATTCCATGATTCATGTCCAGCACCCCAGGCCAAGTCCTTTGCATCCCACCTGGGAGATGCTGCTTGCCCTGGGCACCACCCAGTGCCCCAAAGGAGATAGGTGGGATAAGTCTGAGCTGAAGTTTAAGCCCCAGGTAACAGCAGAGGGTCAGCAGGCTGAGGTGATGATGGTCCTGCTGAGTTCCCTTCTCCACATCTGCTGCAGCTGTGCTGGCTCACCCTTCTCTGGGGATGGAAGGAGGGGGTTTCACGTGCTGCTCTGTGCTGAGAGGACAAGGGTTTTCACTCTTGCTCCTGTGTGTGCCTCTCCCCTCCCTTCCTGCAGGTGGGGTGAAGCAGCACCAGTGTGATGCTGAGCTGAGGAAGGAGATCTCCCTGGTGTGGCCCAACCTGTCTCAGAAGACTCTGGATTTGCTGGTGCCTCCTCACAAACGTAAGTGGTTCATCAGCAAGCACTGGATCCATCCCAAGAAGCCTGGAAAAGGTTTCTCCCTCCTTGCCTGAGCTGTCCCAAGCCCCATCTGGGCACACAGTCACCTGGAGGGTGCAGCAAAGAAAACAAGGGCACGTGCTGTGGTCACACAGGGCTTAGGGAAGCTGAGGTCACATCTAGGCATGGACTTCCTTGTGCTACAATAGATTTCTGGTACATAGGGGAAAAAAAACCCCAAAACAGTGCCAAGAAGAGACCAATGCCCTGTGTGGCCTCTTCCAGAGCTTTTCCATGGCTTTGCCAGCCCCCAGCCTGTGCCTTGAAGGATGGGAGAGCAGTTTCTCCCAGCTGAGCTCCAGGAGACCAGGAGAAGAAAATTGCAGCTTGCTCAGAGCGTACAGAATCAAAAATGAGGTGTTTTGGGGTAAAGGCCCTGGTGCTGATGATGCCCTGGGCAAATGTGCTGAGAAAAATTGAACATACACCTTTATTTTGAGTAGCTCAGCTCTGGATTCCTGATTAATGAGAAGCAGTGCAGAGCAATAAAGGCATTGTTAATTAAGAAAAATGAGGGAGCTGAGGAGGTGCAAATCAGTGGGCAGTGACTGCTTAAGTCCTTCCCTCCCCTCCTCTCTTGGTGCCTCTGAATCTGCTGGTCCAACTCCGTGCTCCATGGTAAGTGCTCCATTGCTGGTTCTGTGGCTCTGAGGGTGGAAAAAGACATCTGGAATAAAGAAATACCCTTTAAATGGAGATTTAGCCCATTATGCCCAGGTTGACTGTGATTCAAACAAATAGGAATAAGGCTTTTTTCTTGAGAAAAGGCTGCCTGTGGCTCTGTGGATTTAGCAGTTCTCCTGCAATGCTTCCAATGCCACACAGTTTTCCTGCCTGATTTTTGCTGCATGATCTCAGTGTTTGCCACAGGGAGCTGCAGACAGGGGCCATCTCCCCCTCATGGGAGAGGCAGCAACAGGCAAAGAGCTGAACAAGCCTATTGTAACTTTTTCTTCATTTTTGTCTTTTCTGTGTCTGTTTTGCCTCATTATTCTGCCGTTTCTTCTTCCCTCTCCTTGGTGTTATTTCTCGTGCTCTTTGACTTACCCTGCTCTTCTCATCCTTTGAATTCTGTGTTCCACCCTCCTCTGGCAGCTGATGAAATGACTGTGGGGAAGGTCTACGCAGCCCTGATGATATTTGACTTCTACAAGCAGAACAAGAACAGCAGGGAGCAAGTCCAGCCCCCTGGAGGGCTGTGCCAGGTACTCACCCCGAAGGTGTTTTACTCCATCCTCCCTCTTGGGCAGCTTTTTGGCCAGCACTGGGCAGCTCTCCCAAGAGTCACCACCAAGCTTCATCCAGAAAGTCTGGATGCTTCTCCAAGCAAGGCAGGAAAATGCTATCTCCAAAATCAAAACCTCTTCTGAAAGAAATATGAAAAAAATGTTGTAGTTGCCTTTTCCAGTAGATCCAGAAAGATCTTTTCCAAGATGATGTTTGGCAGTCTAAACCCTGTTTTCAGAAGCGGCTCAGGGACTGGGGGACACCAAAAGATATCTTTGGGGGGATCGAAGAGTTATTGAAAGCTGATTGTAGTTTGGCTATAAAATGTGTAAGTTCCTTTTGAAAGTGGGAATTATTCAAGACAATTTTGGCTCTAGTAGATGTGAAGCTTTTTACAATTTCCTGAAAATATTGGAAATTAGCTCAGTTGGTTAAAACTTGCTGCTAAGAATGCCACGGTCACGGTTCAACCCCCTGTGTGGCCATCCACTTCAGAGCTGGACTTGATGATCCTTGTGGGTCCCATCCAACTGAGAATATCTGGGATATTTCCACACAATGGGCTTGGGATTGGAAGCCCAATGGTTTCCAGTAGGACAAATGCCAGTTGTCTTTAAGATGATCACCCAGCTGAGCTCCAGCGTGGGATGGAGATACGTCCTGCAGGGGGGAGGCTGCAGCACACCCAGTGTCACAGCCCCTGTGGTCCCAGCCTCGTGTGAAATCCCTGTCTGGGAGCACACTTAGAGGGCAGGGGGATTGCTGCACCTTGACTTGTACAAAGCTGAGGGCAGGAGGTCCTTCAGCCTTGGGAAGGCTGGGCTGGGCTTTCAGCTGGGCTGGGCTTTCAGCTGGGCTCATCTCCCACGGTGACAAAGGGGACTTTTATCAAAAGCCCCTCACAGCTCTGTGTCTGACAACCTTCCCTCGTGCTTGGCAGCCTGGACCAGTGTCCCTGTTCCACCCCTTGAAGGCCACTCTGGAGCAGACCCAGCCCACAGCGTTCAACAACGCCAAGGCTTTCCTGCGCCAGAAGAGCTCAGCCTCCCTCAACAACGGTGGCGCCCTGTGAGTATCCCCTGAGCCCCACCACACACAGAAGGGACACTCTGGGTGTGTCCACCAAGCCCAACCACTGCTGGGTCAGTGGCTCTGGAGGTCCAGCAGCCCCTTCAAACCATGGCTGAGACAATTCCCACTGGTGGCTTCCCAAATGCCTCTGTCTTGTCTCTGTTGCAATGCTGGAGGGTTGGGGTCTCCAGAGTTGGTGTTTCCTTCATGGTCTCCTCTGAACCTTCTTTGCAGAGCTTCCCATTGTGGATGGTTGTGAGTGTGAGTTTCCTTACAGGAATTTGGGGCTGTTGCAAACCAACCAAACAAACCCCAATTCACCAATGTGTTCTTGGGAGTCCAGAGGTCCATGGGGACAAAGTCATCCCTCAAGCTCATGGCACTTGGTAACAGCAAGAGCTATTTTACACTTGCCAGAACAGAATCTGTCTCTTTGGGCAAAATAATCCCTCCACAGAGCTTTCCAAACAGTTCTAGTAACAGTGATCCCTAATCAATTCCCTATTTCCTGCTCTCTGGGTGACTTTCCTCTGGGTCACAACTGCTGTGGATTTTTAGTGACAGACACCTGAGGTTTAAACATCCCAAATGACCCCAGTGGGGAAACCAGCATCAGACTCAACAGTGAAACCCAGGGGTGCCACTGTGCAGTCAGGGAATGTCCTTTAGTGTGGCCATGCTGTTTGACCAGTGTCCACCTGCCCTGCATGCAGGGGTGGCCTGAACTCCAAAATTCTGCTTCATCAGGAATTAAATCCCAGAAGTTCTTTCCTTCAGTTACTGAAGAAAGATTATGGCTGGTTTGATTTCCTTGTTCTCGTGGGGTCTTCAGGCTCTGCAGGATGTGGTTCTGGAAGAGCCCAGGGGACCTGGTGGTTTCACCAGCATCTCTGCCCATCCTGCAACCGGTTTCCCAAGTTTTCCATGCTGTGAGCTCAGCAAAATCTCATTGCAAAAGGCTTAATCTTTTCTTCTCTTTTCCTTCTGACAGACCAGCCCCAGAGGGTGGGATCAAAGAGTCCAGTTCCTGGGGGACCCAGCGCACCCAGGATGTGTTCTATGAAACCAGGACACCAGCTTTTGAACGAGGCCACTCGGAAGAAATCCCCATTGAACGGGTGAGCAAAGGGGCTGGAGATGGGAAGACAGGTGATGGTGACATTCAGGAGATTTTAGAACTGTAGAAATCTTGGAAAATGTTTGGAAAACCCAATGATGTGCATTGAATGGTAGACCAGCCCCTTGAGGCAAGTGTTCCTCTTCCAACCCCAAGTTTGCTTGAACATTGTGGAGCAAAACCAAACCCAAAAGCTTCCACAGCCTGACAGCTGTACCTGGGGACAGCTTCTCGTGGAATTCTGCCTCTGCTGCAATAGGTTGCCTGAGGTTATCTCTTCCCATTGTCTCAATCCCAGTGTCACCATTGTCCCAGCTCAGGTGAGGGCTGTCACAGGTCACAGCTGGGATTCATGGCTGGTGGAAGAGCTTGGCTCACTGCTGTCCTTGCTGCAGAAAGCCCAGTAGACACATAACCTGCTCCTCATTACTCTCCTTGCCATCCCAGCATCTCTTCACAAGGACACCAAACGTAGCAAAGCATGCTCAGGTGGTGGCTCCGGAGCTGATATTCATGTTCTTGCTACTGAAACCCTTCCATGTTTCAATCATCAGGTGGTAGAAATGAAGGAAATCAGCCCCACAGTTGCCAATGGAGAGCCCCAGCCAGGCCTGGAGAGCCAGGGCAGAGCAGCCTCCATGCCACGCCTGGCTGCTGAAACTCAGGTGAGCGAGGGAGACCTCACTGCTGGGGGGGTCAGGAACTCAGGATCTTCTCCCTCTGCTTGTTGTGTTGCTTGTGAACATTTGTTTGAAAAGGTGTTTGCTGATCTGGAGACAGGAAAGCAGCATTTGTGCTTGGATGGCACTCCTGGGCACAGCACAAAGCAACCCAGAGTGATCCCTCTGGCTGGGACCAAGGGCTGCCCACCCAAGGGTGACCTGATGAACTGGGGACAATGCCATTTGCCAGACTGTGTTCCTAGAAGGCACATTTCCCATTGCCAGCTGTGTGCCATCTATGCAGACAGCCTGGCAGGGCATTCTGCTGTCCCCTAGCCTTAAAAAGAGCTGGGGATGTGTCTTGGATGAGTGTAGGTACAGAGGGTAGCAGGGAGCCTGTGCCTGGAATGCTGCACTGGGACAATGAGCATCCCTCCTGGTTTTGACTCTTTGCACTCAGTAGTTTGAATGTGCTGATCTTCTGTACTGCGAGTTTGGCCAGTGAAATGGGGCTGAGGAGTTCCCTTTTGCTAAAGAAGTCTCATCACAGAGTTGGCTTTTACAGCAATTCATGGGTGCTCCGTAGTGTGTAGGATGTCAGAGACCATTTCTGGCCATTTCACATGTTCATTGCTAACTGTTTGTCCCAAATACTGTCCAGCCACTGTCCTGCCTGCTGTGTGTCAGAACATCTCACCACTCCTGTTGTGTCTCATTCCAAGGGCCTGATTCACAGTCAGGAGGGAGCAGCCTGGTTTGGGGGCTGTTTCCATTGCTCTCCATGGGAAGTTGAATGGGAAGGATCTGCTGCACCCTCAAACTGAAAGCCTGTGCCCTGCACACACAGCACTTGGAATCTCTGTGCCAGCATGCTGGGGCTGGCACAGGCTGCCCCTCCTCGGTTGGCTTTGTGTGAGCTGGGATTCTCTGTGTTACCTCAACATCCTTAATAAAAGCAGCAGATCCCAAAGCAAACCTGTTGCCTTCCCAGAATGAAGTTATCCTTCATTCTAGAGCACCAGCAGCATCTTGCCTTGCATGGTGGTGCAGCAGGCAGCAGCACAAGCCTTTCCTTGGGAAGCTGCTCTCCATGGAGTCAGATATTTGCACAAGTGAGTGTCCCTGGCAGCAGCACAGGGTGTGTTCCCCAGGGAAAGGGCCTCATCTGGCTGGGAATCAGGCCCAATATCAGAGCAGATCTAACCTCATTTGATAATACATATGCAAATAATAATGGTGGTTGTAGCTTTGGGTGAATAACTGATGTACTTTCTGTGTGTGTCTCCCCCTTCCATACCCTCCACCCTCCCTCTCACGTGCTGCTCTGCCCCTCCCCAAACTTTGAGTTCTTTCTAACTCTCATTTGCAATGCTTTCTGTTTCTGGCTGTCTCTCTTTCTGTTTGCTTGTCATTCCTCTGTCTTTTTATGTTCCACTTTTATTTATTTTTTTTTATTTATCTTCCCATGTTTTCACCCTCCCTCTCTGCTGTCCTGCCCCCATGCCCTCCTTCCCTGGTCGTCATGGTGTCTGCTGCACATCTGCCGTGATGTCTGACAATGCCTGTACTGTGGGGCTGCTTCAAATAATGCCTCTCATCTTGTCCGAATTGTTTGCAGAGGAGCAAAGCACGGTCACCTGGGAGTTACCTGGCAGTATGTAGTTTGCACTAAGTTGTATCCTCTTAAATCCATGTTAAGAAATAATTAACCTTCCTTTAAACCCTTTACTTTCCCCCCCTTCTCATGTGGAGCCCAATGCAGCCGCTCTCTCTTCCCACTGTGCTGTCCCCTCGGTCCACGATTGCACGTCGCACGCTCTCATAGCAGGGGGGGTTTGTTTGATTGGTTTGCTTTTTTATTTGATTTCATCTGCCTTGTTGCACAGGAATTTAGGAAGGGAAACCAATCGGTTTGGGAATGAAGAAGCAATTAGTGACTCTGTGCAGGGGTATGGTGTAGTCTCCTGAGGTTTTTTGGGAGACTGTGCATGCCTTGTTACCCCAATGAGGGCATTGCCAGGATTTATGGAAAGGGGATTCATT
>JAWWEE010000037.1:6257180-6267697 GCA_035221455.1 Xenops minutus | reverse complement strand
CAGCCCCAAGGCTGCCAGAGCTGCAGGAGGGTTTGGATGATGCTCTGGGGCACAGGGTGGGATTGTTGGGGTGTCTGGGCAGGTCCAGGAGCTGGACTGGATGGTCCTTGGGTGTCCCTTCTAGCTCAGGACATTATTATTCCAAAATTAAGGCTGTGCTTAAGCTCTCCCACCCCACCCTTGTGCCTCTGACAAACCTTCCAGCTCTGGTCCCCCAACTGCCCTTCAGTGCGAAGCACCAAATTTCAGGAAACTGCCCAGATTGCACCTTTACACTCAGGATAATCTGCCCTCAGTGGGAGGGAGAGTGGTTCTTTCCACTCAAAATAACGAGCAGAGCTGTGAACCAACTGGCTTGGCACTGGGTAAATATCATGGGATATTCAGAGCTCGGAACTGCAGGATAAGCAAACAAAATAGAACAGACAGTAAAAATAATACAGGGCTCTTTGGAAAGGTTACAGTGAGCAAAGTAAATGTTCTGCGGGAACTGTTGTTGGAGGCACTTACTGGATTGTGAATTCAAACAAGTGTGAGGCTGAGGGAGCAGAGAACATCCTGAACTCCTTCCCTGTCAGCCTGGACCACCGTGCTCGGGATGTCTCCTCTGCCTCATGGCTTTGGTGCAGTGGTAGACCCAGAGAAGCCTCCAGATTGTGGATGAAGTTGTGCCACCACACAGGGCCAGCTGGAGGCCAGCAGGGAAGGAGACACAGGAATTGTCCTTGTTTTCTGAGCTTTATGCCTGGTGACTGGGCAGTGGGGAAGGCAGAGGATGTGAGAGCAGCTGTGCTGCTGGCCACTTGTCTTGGGTTCTGCAGAGCATCTTGGTGAGGTTTTGAACCTACGGGGAAGGGAGTAGAGTCTGGAGCTGCCACTGGCAGAGGGACAGGGTCCAGCAATGCCACAGAAGGCAGGTTCCTGTGCTCAGTGTCCAGATGTTTGGCCAGAAATGATTTGGAAACCGGAATACCAAACCTGGTATTTCATTTCTGGAGATGTCCTGATAGAGTTGCAGGACACACACTCTTCTGCTTGTCCCAGCCACAAGGAGTGATGGTGGGACAAGAGAGGTTTCAATGTTTGGTGAGATTGTCTTTGCAGGGAGGTAGAATTAATTCCTTGGTGGCTTGGCCTGTACCTTGCCTCCTTATCCCTGATTTTCCTCCTCTCCATGTGATGCTCAGCGACGCTTTCATGCTTTCCTCTTGGGAGTTGCTTTGGGATGACCACAGGCCCTGAAGCAGCTCTGGGTGAACCCAGTCTTGGAAAATGGTCTGTGTGAGACGCTTGGCTACTGCACTGTCTCTGTGTCCCTGCTGCCCTCCCGTGTCCCTGCTGTCCTTCTGGTGACTCCTGTGCTGCTGTGTGGGGTGTCCAGCGCTGCCTCCGGCTCGTGGTACCCGTGGATTGGCACTCTGCTAAAGTAAAGCCCATTGCAGCAATCGGAGATCACTTGCCCCTCAAATTCTCCCAGTCTGCCATTCCACGAGTCCTCCTGCCCGTTCCTCCTGTGCCATCCAATTAACCATTTTTCTCTGGCTGTGTGGCCCTCCCCACGGTGGGGACCAGGCGCTGAGCACGGCGCAGCCCTGCTCTCACCCTGCTCCGTGTCCCTCCCTCTGCCTTGCAGCCCATCCCGGACACGAGTCCCATGAAACGCTCCGTGTCCACGCTGACCCCGCAGCGCCCTCACGCCATGCACCTCTACGAGTACTCCCTGGAGAGGATGCCCCCGGAGCAGGGGCACCACCACCACCACCACCGCTGCCACCGGCGGAAAGAGAAGAAGCAGAAGTCCTTGGACAGGGCTGCCCACCAGTTGGCCGATGGACACGCCGGTGAGCGTCACTTCGCGTCTTTGATTTGATGTCACGTGCTTTGCAGCACAGGAATTTAGGAAGGGAAACCAAGCGGTTTGGGAATGAAGAAGCAATTGGTGACTCTCTGCAGGGGTATGGTGTAGTCTCCCGAGGTTTTTTGGGAGACTGTGCATGCCTTGTTACCCCAATGAGGGCATTGCCAGGATTTATGGAAAGGGGATTCATTCCTTTGCTGCTTCCCTTGGTGTCAGTGAGGACTTGTGTCCCTGGCAGCACAGAAGCAGGACTAAACCCAAAGGTTCATCTGTCATCAATTAACCTAGAGAAAAATGTTCATTAGTCATCAATGTGGCTGGCCTGTTGTTGGGAATTCTCTTCTGCCTTCTTCCTGATGGCTCCTCTATGGATTTTGAAAATCTGGATAAGTGTTTCTCATGGGAAGGACTTTCACTTGTCCCTTTCTTTTCCCATCAGACCATCCAGTTTGCAGACCTCCCTGCCTCCCTCCAGCTTGAGGCTCAGCAGGACAAACATAAAGCTCCTCAGTGTCATTTAATGCCAACACAGCGAGGGCCACTTGTCCTCTTCCCTGCTCCAGCCCATGGGTGGGATTCAGGGTCCTGTCTGCACCCAGGGACCTCTTTGCTGCCCCCTTGGGAGCTCCTCAAACGCTAGTGACCCCTGACCAACGTTCTTCTTTCAGCAGCCCACGCTGGTGAGTCTTCTGCCAAGGACAAGAAGGAGCGTGGCCGGTCCCAGGAGAGGAAGCAGCACTCCTCCTCCTCCTCCGAGAAGCAGCGCTTCTACTCCTGCGACCGCTACGGCAGCCGGGAGCGTTCCCAGGCCAAGTCTGCTGACCAGAGCAGACCCACCTCCCCCAACGGAGGGCCAGAGCAAGGGCCACACAGACAGGTGAGGAGATGCAGGCTGGGAAGGCAGCCCTGAGCTCTTCCAGGGATTTATGCACCTTTTCCATGTTTTGCTTAAATTGAAGGAGATGGAGTAGGGAGGGAAGGCCAGGCAAGGGCAGACAGAGCCATTGAGGTCCTGCTTGGTGCTTCACACTTCAGATAGACACGGGAATGGCACTTGATGGGCTTTGAGCAGCCACCTACAGAGTGAGGGACTCAAGGGATCTCAGAGTGCATTTTAATGCAAAACCTGAAACTTTCTCATAGTTCATGGACATTCAGCTTTAGAGCATCAGCTGCCTCTTGCAAACCTGTTCCCCTGGTGCCAGTGAAGTTTGTATTGTCCCCAGCCTCCCGTGGGGGTTTGGTGAGGCCATGAGGAGAAAGCCTGTTGTTCCAGTGTGTTTTGTACCAATTCTGAGTGGAGCTGCTGATACACAGCCTGAAAAAAACCCCCAGATTACAAAAATAGCCAAGCCAGCATGTCACTTGTGTCCCCATGAGGTGGAGACACCTTGTCCTAACAGGTCTCTGCAAGAAGCTCTGTCAGTCCATTTCTCATGGCAGGGATTGGTACTGGATGATCTTTAAAGTCCCTTCTAACCCAAACCAGTCTGTGATTCTGTGATTTCCTGTGTTATTTTGGCTCTCTAACAAGGTGCTCATTAACTCTGTGGTATTTTCTTTGTTAGTTTGTCCCTCTCCTGGGAAAAAACCCAGCTTTTCCAGGAGCCCAGCATGTCCCTGGAGGTCCCTGCATGTGCTAAAAAGCGAGGCTGGTGTGAGCCTCACCCTGCCAACAAGGCCAGCCAAAGCCAAGCCAAAATTCAGGGCAGGTTTGGTTCAAAGTGAGGTTTTTTGAGAAAATCAAACCATGGACATTTCATTTTAGGTCATCTCTCAATGCTTTCTTTGACCCCCAGGAAGATATTACACATCTTCTGTGAATCATTTCACTGTTCCCTTTGCAATGCAGGTGAATTGTTAAATATAAATCCCATTTTATGATGAGTCTGGGAAAAGCATTTTTTTAAATGAAATGAAACTTCTTGGAACTTCAGAATGTTTCAGCAGGAAGTAGCTGGTTGGACATTTTGAACAAAGACTGCACCATTTTTTTTACTGTCAAGACCATTTCCCGCATAAAAAAAAGTTTGCAATAACATTAAAAATTTAAACACCTCAATACTTATCAAAACTTAGGATCACAGAATCATTTAGGCTGGAAAAGGCCTCCAAGAGCATCAAGTCCACCCTGTGCCTGATGCCCACCTGGTCCCCCAGCCCAGAGCACTGAGTGCCATGTCCAGTCATTCCTTGGGCACCTCCAGGGATGGGGATTCCACCACCTTCCTGGGCAGCTCCTTCCAATGTCTAACCTCCCTTTCCATGAAGAAATTCCTCCTGATGTCCCCCCTGCCCCTTCCTTGTCCCAGCCTGAGGCCGTTCCCTCTCCTCCTGTCCCTGTTCCCTGGGAGCAGAGCCCACCCTGGATCCCCCCTCCTGTCAGGGAGTTGCAGAGCCAGAAGGTCCCCCCTGAGCCTCTGTTTCTCCAGGCTAAAGTTCAGTTCTGCTTTCTTTTGTAATGCTCAGCCTCAAGCCCTTGGAGAAAGGTAGGAATGTTCCCCTGGACATCCCCTGGAATATTGTTGGTGCTGGTCACCACCCTCCATCCTCACAGGGAGGCAGGTGGTGGGAGAGGGAGCAGGTGCCTGTGGCAGGGAGTGAGGCTGAAATGTGGAGAAACCAGAGGAGGGAGAGGGTGAAAAGGAACAAAGAGAAAGGCAAGGACTCAGTTTCCATGTTGTGGAGGATGAGAGTGGTTGGCCCAGCAGCACGAACAGCAGATGCCACCTCAGAGCAGGGCTGTGGTGAGTGACACCCACACTGCTCTGCACCCCCCCAGTACACAGGGTTTGCCTCTCCTTCTCACAGACCAGCCACAACTCAGGGCAACAGCAGCTCAAACAGCTCCCACATCCCACGGGTGAGCCAAGAGGCTCCAGGTTTGCCATGAAAACCCCAGTGGAAAACCCAGGCAGAGCAGAACAAGCATTGATTGACAGCCCGACAAGCAACCACACCATTGTTTGATAGGAAGGGAAACTGCTCTTTAAAAATTAAAGGTCTGGTCTCAAAATGTTAGGTCATGAAAGCCTGAGGGATTTTTAAAACGCTCTCAGAGGGCTGGTCATGTACTGCCCTGGGAGAATGTAAACTGAAATGCCAAAACAAGGGCCTGTTCCTCTCAGTCATGCCCTTTTTTTTAAATTACTGCAGCTCAGTTCACTCTCATGTGTCATTATTAGTAACCCAGGCTCTTCTACCACTCAAAAATCAGAAGTGTAATGTTAAAGAGGAGAAGGTGAACGCATTTCTGCTACAGGAACTTATTAGTTAAAGCCTGTTATTATGTCAGAAAATGGCTATTTAATCAAAATGCATTTCATTCCCAAGCTACAAAAAAACAGTCCCCCAGATCCTCCTTCCACATAATCCAGTTTTGACCACAGAAATCGAATCACAGAATGCCGGGATGGTTTGGGTGGGAGCTTAAAGCTTCTCTGCAGTGGGCAGGGACACTTTCCATTAACCCAGCCGAGCTGTTGGGTCAAGTTCTGCACAAATCCACCCCAAGGCGAACTTGTATTTGTCCAAACTCCCTGAACCAGGCAGGTTTTTGAGCTGCTCCTGCCCAGTCCAGGTAAGGCGCATGTGGAGCCCGTGTATGCTGTGGGTGCCTCCCCCCGGACAGTGTCCCCTCCTGTTGGAGCCGTGTCCCAGTTTGCGTCCTACCGATGCTCTGCCCCTCCCTGTCCTTACTTACTGCTCGCAGAACTTTGAACTCTCCGGCTCTTTACATCTCGTGTTGAATTACTTCTCGAGAACCTCCTCCCCCTGACTGTGCTTGTCTAAACTCTCTCTTTTTTTTTTTTTTTTGCTTTTCTTTCCTCTTGTGACTTGTCTCTCCCTTCTGTTGCTTCTCCTTCTGTTTTACACCTGCCTGCCTTTGTGTTTGTCCGGTGTTTCCCTTTTTTTATTTTTTGATTTGCTTTGTTCCAATTTTTATGTAGGGCAGTGGTTCAGTTAATGGGAGCCCCTTGCTGTCGACATCTGGTGCTAGTACCCCATGCCGGGGTCGGAGGCAGCTCCCACAGACTCCACTGACCCCACGCCCCAGCATCACTTACAAGACCGCTAACTCCTCGCCCGTGCACTTCACCAGTTTCCAAACCGGCCTGCCCACTTTCTCCCCGGGACGCCTGAGCCGCGGGCTGTCGGAGCACAACGCGCTGCTCCGCGGGGACCACCAGCCTCCCCCACCGCCCGTGGCCCGCACCGGCTCCGACCCCTACCTGGGGGGCCACCGCGACGACGCCGACAGCCCCTCGCGCGCCGTGCCCGAGGACACGCTCACCTTCGAGGAGGCGCTGGCCACCAACTCGGGGCGCTCCTCAAGGACTTCCTACGTGTCCTCGCTGACCTCCCAGTCGCACCAAATCCGACGGGTGCCCAATGGCTACCACTACACGCTGGGGCTCAACGCGGGCGCCGGGGCTGGCACCAGAGGACGGAGCTACTACCACGAAGCCGATGAGGATGACTGGTGCTAGCGTGGCAGGGCGCTCCGAGGCGTGCGTGGTTAATAATGATGAGTTTTATCATCTGCAAGGCCGGGTGCTCCGACGTGCCCAGGGCTGGCGGGGCAAGCCCTGCCACGAGAACTGCTCTGGGCCCGGGGCTGGAGACACTCCTGCAGCCTCTCTCCTCTCTTGGTCTTTAGGTTGGTTTATTTTTTTTTCTTTTTTTATTTCTTTAATTTTTTTTTGCACTAGACAAGTGGAGGAGGAAGGCTCCCTCCTTCAGGGGGAGGCAGCGGGAGGAGCACATCTCTCTGTCCCCCTTGGCTCGCCTCCCCACTGCCTGGTCTAGTCACAGACATGCACCAGATGCCAAATTGGCGACAGAGGCGAGAAGCCGAGAGAAGAGGGATCCTCACCTTCACTGGGGGAAGAGCAGACTGTCCATCCTTTTCAAGATTGGCGCAGTTTTTGTTGGGCTATTTCTTAATGAATCCTAATGATCACCACATTTTCCCCGTCAGGGTGGGAGTCGGGGCTTGCAAAGGACACACACGAACAAAGATCACGCCCGCGTTTGGTCTCCTTGGCCACTCAGAAGGAAGAGATCTACCCAAGCAACTGGGAGAGGAGAAACACAGCCCAGAACAAAGGACAGTCCATTGGGACTTGATGTTCAGCCACAGGAATGTTTTTTTGGCAGAGCTGGTGCCACCCCACCCCAAGGTGACCCCGAGCCGTGGCAGCCTGGACGCTGCTCTGACACCGCTGCCATGGGGGTCTCTCTTATCTCACTCACCACGTTGGGTCCTTCACACTGACATGTGATAAAGCCACAAGAGAGCTACTTTGTAAGGACTGTTTCCTTGCTGCTGAGACTTTCCATTCCATCCCTCTCTCCTGTCGACCGCAACACGCCCTCACTGTTTTGTCTTGTTTACAATATAAGCTTGATTTAGCAAAAAAGAAAAAAAAACTTTAAAAAAATCCAGAAAAAAAGGAAAAAAAAAAGAGGAAAAAGCGTAGGGGTGAGAAGAAGAAATGTCATTGGTTTTATATCAAGCTATTAGATAGAACTTTAACTTTTCATTGTGTGCATTTTTGTAAATTGTACAGTAAAAAAAAAAAAAGAAAAAAAGAAAAAAAAAATTACTCTTTATGTAGAGAATTAGTCCAATTGTCATTCCAGGTCCCACCGTTTCTACCGAATGCTCCAGTTGTTCACTACTAAGTGCCTAACCTTTGAAATCTTTCACAGTGACGATGCAACCTCTTGCTTTGATGCATCAGACCTTGGGGGAGCGTGGGGAGGGCACGAGGGGCGGGAGGGCAGAGCTGGCAGAGCCCCTCGCCCTGGAGGGTCCACGGGGCTCCCAGCAGAGCACCCCAGTGCCACGTTGGAAGCTCACAGTGGGGAAGGAAAACATGCTATGGGGTTGGGTTGGGTTTTGTTGGCCTTTTTCTTTGTTCTTTCTTATTTTTGGGTTTTTTTTTCATGGTGGGAGGGGAGCGTTTGCAGCAGACAAACCCGGCCTGTTCTCGTTGACTGGGCCCGAGGGAGGGATGCAGGTGGAAAAGTGCAGCACCTGCAGGGCTGCTCTTGCAGGAGAAGCAGCGTCTCACAGGGTCGAACTGTGAGAGCTTTGGCTGTGCTCCTTGGTGCATCATTGGTGTGGAGGGCAGTTGGAATGAGTCTTGGTTTTATTGCCTGTTAAGAGAAGGTCAAAATAATAATAATAATAATAATAATATAATAATAATAATCAAAACCTCTAACTCTGACTCTCAGGGATGAGATTTCTGTGTTCTTGCAACGACTCTTTGCGTTGGATGATTTCTTTCTTTTGTGCCCATGTGGATTTCTGCACTGTGAGCCTGGGAAAGGGGCAAACACGACGTGCTGGCGGGGAGGGAGGCTGGAAGCAAAGCTTGGGCAGGACCTCACCTCTGGGGCTCTGTTGTAGGGCTGATTTGGGGCACAGGGTGGCCAGAGGACACACCGTGGACTGAATAAAGGTGACAGGAAGAAGGCTGGGAGGTGCCAGACAAGCACATCCCTAAAATTGCTGATAGGAAAGAGGAGAGGGTTGCACAGACAATTTTTTTCAGAGGATCTACCAAGCCCCAGAACTGTGAAACTTCTCCAGATGAAGGGGTTGCTTAGGATGGGGAGAGATCCCGCTGGAATCCTGGTGATCCCTTTTCTCCCTGGGGAGGTTGGAGGGTACTGGATGCTACCAAAACACTCAGGAGGTCTCTCGTGCTCTCAGCAAAAGCCTTTCAGCCTCAGGCGGGGAGCACTTTGCTGTAGGGTGGTTCTTCACATCTCCTGTAGCTCTTCCGTTGAGGAAATTCAACCTGTTTTCGTTTCCTTCGGTGTTTTTTTTCCTTTTGTTCCGTTACTCGACAGTAATCTCTGGCCAATCTCATCCCTGGACTCTGCTAAAGGATAACTCCTGTCTGTATCTCTGTCTCCGTGTTCCTGTGCACTTCCACTCAAGGCAGTGTGGCAGCCAGAGCTCCACCGGGGGCCAGGCTGGGATTCCCAAACTATGGAGGGCTATGCAACCAGATGACACGTTCGGACACACATCCAAACCACCAACAGTCAGAAAGACCTTCATCCATCCTCTAGCTTTATCTGCTGGATTTTCCTGTTTCAGGCTTCAGCATGATTGTGACCAAATGTTTTATACATTTTTTTCCTTAAATGAAGGCACAAACACTTTATTTGAAGTTTTAACGAAAACGTTACTATTTTACTGCAGGAAGTAAAGGCGAGGGGAAACACAATCTCTCTGCCCGTGCATGCAAACATTGTACCATGCTAGGAAGCAAAAGAGATGTCTTTCTGTACTGAATCATTCTTTTGCCCTTTCCTCTCCCATTTTAGACCCTCAAACCCCCAGCCCTGCACTAACACACGGCTGGCAGCGCAGCCAAACCGTGGCCTTGGGTCACCCCAGTTCTTAGGCAGAACATGAAGAGGAATCTCAAGTTGTCTAATCCTCCACCCACCTCGTAGGGGTCGATGACAGTGACAGACAAGCCTGACCACAATTGTTCATAACCCTTCCTGACGTTTTTTTACAGCCTCTCTGCTGTCTCTTCAATGCATCCATGATATTCCCAAGATTCCTCATAGTGAGTTGCCAAACTTGAATTGCACCAATCAGTTTTCTGCATCCAGAACCAGTCTCGTAGTGGCTGTACTTTGAATAAGTAATGTTTGCATGTAAAATATATACATATATACATATATATAAAAAAAAAAAAGTATGTGCATGGGAAATGTTTATCTTCGTACTTTTTTGATACAATGTATTCATCAGTTGTTAATTTTTAATTATATTTGATATAAATTGGGGGTTTGTTGCAACAAAACTTTATATTTAAAAAAACAATGTTTAAAAATGATCAAAGTTCCAACCATGCAACACAAGCGGAACTTTACCCAAAAAAAAAAAAAGGGGGAGGGGGAAAAAGGCAAGGATAAAAACAAACAAAAAAAGGTTCTGTGATTGCCTAGTTTGCTGCCTGAGTAATATTTATCAGCCAAACTTTGAATTCTGCAGTTGTTTCTACAATTACATTTTGTATGAAGCAAAGTCCTTGAATTAAAATAAAAACTTAGCAAAAAAAAACCTGACAAATTCCCAGCCGGTGTGTGCAGTGTGCCTGGTGACCGGGAGAGCCGGGAGGGACAGCCCGTGACACCCAGGATGGAACTGGCCTTAGCTCAGCCCAGACTGGGATGTTGGAAGAAATTGGCCCTTCCTGTGTTTGTTTCTGCAGAGGCTTCGCAGGTGCTCGGTTTGAGCAGGGAGCTCTGGGCAAATTTGCCTTTACAGGGTGGATCCAGCCTGGAGATTGCGGTTCCTGGAGGCCAACAGGCAGCAAAACTGTGGAATTTCAGCTTAATGCAATCACCCCAGCAGTGAGGGGTTCCTTCCAGTCTCTTAACAGAGGGATTTTATCTTGTAGGACACTCTCACAGGTTGCCCGGAGAGGTGGTGGATGCCCCATCCCTGGAAACATTCCAGGTCAGGTTGGATGGAGCTCTGAGCAACCTGATCTATTGGAAGATGTCCCTGCTCACCCCAGAAGGGTCGAACTCAATGACCTTTAAAGGTCCCTACCCACCCAAACCATGTGGCTCCCTTTGACTTTAAGCCTGATTCAACCTTAAACCCACGCCTAGT
>JAWWEE010000037.1:6237360-6249573 GCA_035221455.1 Xenops minutus | reverse complement strand
GGATGGGATGGGATGGGATGGGATGGGGTGGGATGGGATGGGATGGGATGGGATGGGATGGGATGGGATGGGATGGGGTGGGATGGGATGGGATGGGATGGGGTGGGATGGGATGGGATGGGACGGGATGGGATGGGACGGGATGGGATGGTGGAGGAGCACTGCTGAGCCCTCTCTGATCCCTGGGGGCACTGATGGGCCCTGACCACCCTCACCAAGGACCCTCACCCAGACCCTCATGTGAGGAGCCCCATTTAGGCTCAGCCCTGTGCCTTCAGCCCTCTCCTGAGCTGTGGTGCAGGGTCTTTGCCTCCAGCCCTGCCTCTGGCTGTGCCTCCTGGATGGCCCCTGCACCTGTGCTGGATGTCCTTTATCTCCTGGGACAACCCCTCATACTTTTGTCCCTTGTCCCATCCCCATCTCTTGGATGGACCATTGATAATGGGAGGGTGCATCTTCTCCTGCTGAACATTGCAGGGCTCTGCTGGTCTTACCCTCTAGTCTGAGTTTAGGATTGCTGGGGTACCTGCACTAAGGTCAGCCTGGCTCTTTCTCTTGATGTGCTCTTTGGTCTCCCTGAGACAGAGACTTCTGACTCGACATGAAGGACCCAACAGGTTTTTGAGGGGTGATTCTGCAGCTCCAGGTTGTATCTCCAACAGCTTTTCAGAGGTGTCCCCCTTGGCACTGACTGCTCTGCTCCCCAGCCTTGGAAGCATTTCTCCTGTGGCAACCTGTGGGTGAGCTTTGGCTTGGGGTGAGCTGCATCTTGGAATGCCATGTCCTTGGCTCTGGCTCCACTGCCCAGTGCTTGGCCTCGCTGAGGTTGGCCAGGCACACCTTTCCCTGGCACTGGGCTGCTTTTAGGAGCAAGTCGAATTTGGCTGCTGCTGTTGAACTCCAGACATCTTTCCGGTCTAAAAATGGCTTGTAGTGTGAGTTTGGATAGCAAGGATGTTGGTTTGGCATGTTGAACATGCTTTGTGGGCAGTTGGATGGATGAGGAAGAGCCCAAGGCAAAGCCAGCTGGGTTGTGACCCCCTGCCTTGGGGGTCTGGGACAGCATTGCCTCCAGGATGGAGGTGGGAATGTGCTGGTGGCTCAGGTTGCTCAGCAGTGGTGGAAAGTCTTTGTGAGCTGAGCTGCTCACTGGTGGCCACTGGAAGGAGGTGGAGAAGCCTGACTGTGGGACAAGGCACTTGAGTCCTAGGAAAGCTGAAAACTCCTGAGAAAGTGTGGTATTTGTAAAGGAAACATGGAATGACAGTGTCAGAGGTACAGTGTGTCCTTTCCCTGACTGGCTGCTGCAGTGACTGCACTCACAATACCCTCAGCATCCACCTGCCTGGCATTAATCTGTCCCTGGGAAGGTTGTGATCCTGCTCTCTGGTAGCTGGTGACTCAGCCCCTGCACTGAGACTCACTTCCACAGGTCCTTGAGAAGCAGCACGTCTGCTCCCAGAGGTTAAGGCAAAGAGAGAAAATAAACCTGCTTTGAAATTTAAAGCAAATCCGTGATGCTCTTGTAATGACCAGAAATTCAGCTGTGACAGGATGGAGAGTTGGCCCTTGGTTAGTCCTGGGCAGAAGTTGCAAGCAAAAGCTTTGGTGTTGAGGCTGGTTGAGCACTAAATCCAGTGTCAAAAACTCCATTATGCAGCACCTTCTGCCCCCAAAATGAGCTGCAGCAACCAGAGCAACATATTGTTGGAATTGGAAGGGTTGGGAAGCTCATGCTTGTCCCTGCCATGGGCAGGGACACCTTTCACTAGCCCAGGTTGCTCCAAGCTCCATCCAGCCTGGCCTTGGATACTTCCAGGGATGGGGCAGCCACAGCTGCCAGTGTTTTGCCAACCTCACTGTAAAAAACTTCTTATCTCTAATCTTTATAGTTTACCCCCTTGTCCTTGTTCCCTGCCATCAGAGCTTAAAGCAGTGTGTGTGAAGGTCATGCCCTGCCCAGGAACACTCCCATGGAAGTGTGTTATTCCTGGTGTGGGAAGGCTCATCCCTGACACGATCCACTGAACTCACACTGATTTTCCTACCTGTGACCACCAGCAAAGCTGATCCCTGGTTGTGACTGGAGCCTTTGGAGATGGAGCATGGAGGTCCTACCATACCATCAATATGGGGAAATGGAAACACATCCATGCTGTGTCCATGTGAGGAGCTGGGGAAATACCAGGTGAAATCCCAGCTCCCCCCAAACAGCCACATCTCCTGCAGGACCCCATTCCCTCCCCTCTTGCCCTTGCCAGATCTTCCAAAGAGATGGTGTCAGGACTGATACAGTAGAGTCTGAAGTGGATCAAAGCAGCTTTCTGCTCCATTGACTCGTTATTTTCCATCTCCAGGGTGTGGATTTCTCCTGTCAGGTTGCAGCATGCCCGAGGCTGTTTGTCTGCCCTCAAATAAATCTCTCACCTCATTGACAGTGGGAATTAGAGTGAATGCAGAGGCTGGACGCCTCCCAAGCTGTGGTGCAGATGGTGCTGGCACAATTCCCACTGACAAATCATCAAGTAGGATTGTCCAGACTCTCCCAGTCTGTGGGTCTAGAGTGATCCTGTAAGGCTGGGCCAGGGGGTGCTGCCCTGGGTCTGTCCCTTGCCACCACTCCTTGCAGGTGGCAGGGTTGTTGCCACACTGGAGGGACCCGGTTGTGGATGTGTGGGAGGTAAAACACCATGTTCTGGGTAGAGCCAGAGGTCTGCAAGTCTTCCTGCTAATGGAGAGGAACAAGAAACCTCAAGGTTTCAAATTTTTCTTCAGGTGTTTGTGTACTTGAAGGATTCTTCAGTCAGAGAATGAACTTGGAAAGGGAAAGTCTGTGTTGACCAAGGGGTTGAAAAGCTCCTCGTGAGACCCAAGGGGTGATGCTGCCAAACAGCCCAGACAGGGTTTCCTACCCTGTTCAGACCATCTTGCTGTTCACAGCACGGTTCTGAAAGTGAGCCCTTTCCTCCCTGGGAAAGGGATGGACCCTGCTGGAGCTCCTGACCTTGTGTTGGTGACAAACCCTGCTCTGGGCAGAGAGGAGTGTCCTTGTTCTCTGGTCAGGACACCCACCTTGGTGGGGGACACAGCAACTTCTTCCCAAACCTCAGTCCAGTTCTTTGTTGAAACTGGGCAAACATCAATGAGAGAACTTGGGAAAGGACTAAACAGGATTTTTTGTATCCAGCTGATCCAGGACTTGTGGATTAGGACATTTGTGTCCCAGGCTCTGCTTTACAACTCTGAGCATCCCAACTGTATGGCTGCAAAGGGACCACCAGTACTGGGGTAGGAATGGTCCCTCCTGTCTTTGGGACACTGGTCTCGAAACAAATATTCTGTTTCAAAAATCTCCCCTGGCTGCCTCTGAAGTTTTCTGACCGGGCTTTTTCATCTGAGTTTACTGAATTTGTGAATTATTGTAATTTTCCCAAATTATACACTGTTCTTCTTCTTCCAGGGGGTTTGTCTGTTGTCTGATTTATCTCTTCTTGTGTGGAAGAGTGAAAGGAACAGAGCCTTGTAGTGAAGGTATCTCAGCCCCTGAGCATCTCTTTCTTCTCTCCCAATGCAGATGAAGTGAACTTGCTGGACAAAATCACTCTCTACGCACAGGACCTCAGCAATATTTCCTTTGGTTATGATGGAGCCAACTGCAGGATCCTGGAGGTCGGGCAGTATGCCACCCTCAACATGCCAACAAGGGAGGCCTTTGGGGACAGGTAGGCTGCCTTCAGGGGGTGGGGCTGGGCTGGTTGTGCTCCAAAATCATCTAATGTGGGCTTGTTGGCTTGAGGAGTTGCTTTCAGACTGTTCCATAATGACATGGAGGCGACACATCCCCTCTCTGCCCTTGGTTGCTCAGTGCTTCTTTCATTTCTTCCATTTTGGAACGGCTTGTCCCATCCCTGGAAGTGTCCAAGACCAGGTTGGACAGGGCTTGGAGCAACCTGGTGTAGTGGAAGGTGTCCCTGCCTGGCTGGGATGATCTTTAAGGTCCCTTCCAACCCAAAGCAGTCCATGATTCTATGATCTTCCTTGGTTGGGTGCACAGCTCTGGACTGACCACTGCCAGGAATGTGTTTCCTTGGCGTTCCAGCACACAAGTGGAGAGGACAAGAGAGACAGCACAGCCATATCCATCAGCATTGCTTGATGGCAGGACTGTGATCTGTGGAGACACAGAGCAGGTTGAACCTTTGCCATAGTTGGTATGGGTCTGTAGCTTGCTGAGGACAAGGACCTGGACACGGTGAGGGAAAGCAGCACTGAGGAGCTGCTGGTAATAACAGGGTTACCATCCATGCCCACAGTGGGAAGGGCAGGATGCCCATGGAAAATCCTGCACAGCCACCTGAGCATGTGCTGAGGTTGCTCCTGAGAGGGATGTGCCGAGGTTAGATGGGCAATGAGCATTTTGGCCTGGCTGCTTCTTTTTGAGGACCTGCCCTTACAACTGAAATGCTTGTTTCCTCTTCTTTCTTTTCGTTTTTTATTGTTTCGTGCTGTGACTCCTTTTCTGTGTCCCGAGAGGGCACTCCATGGTGGCACAGCAGCAGGATGCCATGTGTCCCTTCCTCCTGCCAGGTTTGCAGACGAGCTGAGCGTGCTGCTGAAGCTCAGGTACTCCCTGAAGGAGGACACCAGCCTGGTGACCATCCTCAGCCCCCGCAGCCACGTGCTCTTCCAGATCAGGATTAACCCCTACGCCCTGGTCTTTGTCACCACGAGGAGAAGACACTACGAGTAAGTTCCAGCTCAGGTGCTTTTTCTGCCTTTTTGTGCTTCTTTTCTACTCCCAAGGCCAGAGTTAAGGTTTCCCACTCTGATGAGCTTTGGGCAGTGCCCATTGTGTGCCCCCAACCTGGGCGAAGGTCCCTCAGACCTGGCACGGTGACTGTACAGGTTGTCACTGCCAAACTTCACTCTGTCAAAACGATGCAGATCTGGAAAACAAAGCAAAGATCAAAATGTTTCCATTACCTGGCAATAAATTAAATGGGGGAAGACACAAACCCCAGTAATTTTTCAGGCACTTCAGCTGGTTGTGGAATCCCCAAATCCATCAGGAAACAGCATTCCTGTGCTGGAAGACAAGTGCTGGTGCTACTTGCAAGAGTTCTAGTAGTGTCCTTTGTGTCTGCACTAAGGATGGACACGTGAGGGACCCTGGCAGCTGAGGAGGGTGAAGCCTAGTCCTGCATAAGGTGTGGGACCAAAGTCTCATGCTGTGTCCCTTCCCTTTCCCCTCGGGGACACACAGGTTCCCAGTTTCCTTCCTTGGCGATGGGCACTGGCACCAGGTTGCCCTCAGCATCTCCTTGGAGAGGCTGGAGTTGCACGTGGACTGTCGGCTGGTGGACAGAGTGAGCTGGTCCAATTATTTCGGGATGGGAGTGAACACTGAGGGGCTGATCATCATCGGGGGCCTCATCGAGTCCTTTGAGATCCCCTTCAAGGTGAGTGAGAGCTGTTGGCCATGACTTGCACCATGTGCAGAAGTCACTGTGCAGTCAGCATGCAAAGCATCTGTTTGGGGAGTATGTCCCATGGCTTCCCACTGACACGGGACAGGCTGAGATGGGATTTTGGGAAGGAATCCTTCCCTGGGAGGGTGGGCAGGCCCTGGCACAGGGTGCCCAGAGAAGCTGTGGCTGCCCCTGGATCCCTGGGAGTGTCCAAGGCCAGGTTGGACAGGGCTGGGAGCAGCCTGGGTTAGTGGAAGGTGTCCCTGCCCATGGCATCTTTGCATCCAGCTCTTGAAGATGGAGAGGGAACACTGATTGCCTGAATCATCCCATAAAGAATTCCCTGGTTATGAGAAGCTGGAAGTACCCTCACAGCCTCTTACAGACCTTCCCCTCTCCTCTGGTGGATCAGCTATGCTTTCTGTGTCTCTTTGTGCCCAGGGTGCTCTCCAACAACTGACCTTCATGATGGGTGACCCAGCAGCCGCCGCCGAGCACTGTCACAGCCACAACTCCACCTGCCCAGGCTCCTTCCACCTCACCCACTCCAGTGCCCCGTGGGAGCCCTCGACAGCCTGGCCAGAGGTGTGGCTGAGGGCACCTCACACATCTGGGCAGTGCCAGCCCAGGCTCCTCTTGGGTGGGACAGGGTTTAAATGAAAGGACCAGCCCAGGGTGTTAATGCAGCCTGGAAAAGCTCAGCTCTGAAGTTTGAGCTGAGATGCAAAGAGGTGCTGGTGGGTGGTTCTTACACCATCCAAACCCTCCCTCCAGGTCATGGATGGGTTTTGGTGCAAAGGGAGAGTTTCTGAGCCAAGGAAAGCATGGGGGGTGTGACTTTATGTGCTCATGTGTGTAACACAGGGAAGGTTTGAGTGGCTGGTGAGTAATGCTGCAGCTTTAGGGAGGGGGTTTGGGAATTCTGCACCACTCTGGAATTCTTGCAGAGTACATTGTAGACCCTTTGGTGCATCATCCTTCCAAAGGTTTGTCCCTCTGTTCTGTCAGCATTGCTGGGAAATGGAAGGTTGGGGGATTTTGCTTTTATTGCAGTGCTCAAGAAATTTTCAAGGAATTTATCTGTACCAAAAAGCCCCAATCACGCAGTAAGTCAGTCCCCAAAGACATGAAGCACCAGGGCTTTCCTCAGAGCTGCAGCTGGCCCAGGGAGAGGCCTCATGTCTTGGGCCAGGTATTTAGAAAGGATTCGTAGGCAAAGGCTGGAGAGAGGCAAGTGTTGAATGTCAGAGTCTGGCTTGAATTCTGGTGTGTAATACTCATTTCTGATGGTCTAGTGAGGAGCTGGGACAGCTGCTGGGAAAGAACAGTGTCCAGGGAGGGAACTGGGTGTGGGATGGGGCATCTGCCCTGTCTGGGTCCTGCCCAAGGTTTCCTTTGGGATGTCCTGGCAGCAAAGAGGGAGTGGTGACACCCAGCCAGGGCTGCTGTCCCATCACAGCCTTGTGGTGGCTGCTCCACTCCCACCACGGGCTGCATTAATTAGTGTGTTTATTATTTTAAGAGGAGGATTTTAGGGCAAGCCCTGATCATGAGGGACTAAGTAGGAGCAGCTTTGCCAGGGAGTAATCGCAGAGGAGGCTGAGTGTGTAAGACAGAGCAGGTCACACTGGCTCTCTCCTGCTCTGGGGGACAGTGGTGTAACCCCTACTCATCCCCAGAACGCATTTCTCACCCTGCCAGCCCTTGAGTGCTGGCTGCAGCTGTCAGATGAGTTGGACTCACTCCTAGAGCCAAGAGGTGAGGACAAATCTCTCCTCCCAAAGCTACAAGATATGTCCTCTGAGCCTGTGAGGTGTTGGGCTCCTCTTACCATGTGTGTTATCCCATGCTCTGGAGTCCTGGAGCGCTTGCCTGGTGGGACACTCTGGTGTCTCACCCGACAAGGAGAAAGCTTTACTTTAAACACCAGTAAGTTGGCTGCAAGTAGAACCCCATGGGATAACTGTGCCCCACATCCCACCAGTTCCCATCCCTTGCTGGCCCTCCTCAGCACTGATGAGCTTCCAGATCAAAAGAAACTGCCAAACCCCCCCAAACCCTTGAGAGGTTTGATGCAAAGCTATTCCCTCATGTTGCTGTAAGGATTGGCTCCCGGTGAGCATTCCCTGGATGCTTCCTGTGCCCTTTGGAGGCAGTTCTTCCATCCTGGAGCCAACAAGCAACACGTGCTTAAGCCACTGTTGGTCCTTGGGCAGTGATATTTTCCCTTTTTCTCTCTCCATCTCTCTAGGTGCCAAAGGAAACCAATGAAATCCAGGATTCTTCTGCTCAGGTAAGACTGTCCTGCATCACCCCTCCCCGTGTCCCTCTGCTGTCCCACCCCCAGAGTGTCTCCTGGGAACATGAGCAATGAAATAAAAGCCAAAATACCCAGACAAGGCTATCAGCTATTATTTTCTCAGCTATTAGATGTTATTTCCTTTATTGCACTATTGCTCTTTAACAGTTTGAATGTAACTTGGTATGTCCTGGAGCTGGTGGAGGTCAAGGAGGAGTGTTTAGGTGACCTTCCTGAGCTCCACTGAGCCCCAGAGGGATGGTGATGGAGGTGGAGGTGAGATGGATCAGGTGCACAGAGGTGTTTGGGAGTCTGTGTGGAGCTGGGTTAGCTTGGAGGAAGGAAGTGAAGGTCTTCCTGGGGCAGGAGAAAGCAGGAGGGGGGATGTTCACTGCTCCTGCCCACGTGTGGGACGTGATACCTGCTGGGGGACGACTTGCTGCTGCTCATTGAGGAGGTGGGAAGGGCTGGAGCTCTGCAGTGGAAGGAGGGGGTTTGTAAAGCATCCCCTGCCAGGCCATGGCTCCTTGGGGTCCAGGGGTGTCTGCTCTGGTGGTCACAGGGATGGGGGCTGCTCTGGTGGTCATGGGGCTGGGGCTGAGGGCTGCTTGTCACATCTGCTGTCACCCAGCTGGAGCTTGGGGTGTGTTCCAGCTCCTCTGCATGTGCTGGGGGGATGAGTGAGTGCTCTGAGTGAGGCTGGCTGCAAGGTCTTTGTGTTCCTGCTTTATTTGGGATTTCTGGCCAAGATTTGTTGTTCAAGCTCATGCAAACAGACATCCTGAGGGGGAAAGCTGCCAGCAAATGTAAATGGAGATTTTTGTGTGTGTGTGACTGAGCAGTTCAATTCCTTTGTTCCCCTCACCCTCCTGGTCGTGGTTAACTCTTTGGGGAGTGTCTCTTCTCACTGCTGGCTTTAGCTGTCTGGTTACACCTTGTTGCCTCCCTCCTTTGGGCAAATTAGACCTCTGGAAAAGGGGCTTTTTCCAGCCATCAGGGTCATCCCGTTTGCTCCAGGATGTGATGGTGGCACAAGCAGCTGGCAGCTCACAGGGGAATGTTGGGGGCTGGTGCTTGGGTTTGTAATGAACTGAGGTGGCAAACCCACTCTCCCTTGGCATGGCAGAAAGGTGGATTTTACCCCCCTGCAATCAGTCCTGGTGGCTCCTGGTTGGGATGTGATCCCTCCATCCCGTGGTGGTTCTCCCAACGCCTGGTGAGTTGTCACTGTAGTAAGAAAAGCAGTGAAATTCATGAGTCTGCAGGGCAAGATTAAAGATATTCTGGATTCGGGACAAGTTTATTTTTCAAGTTTTAATGAGGACCAGAGATGCCTCGGAATCTTTGGCGTTTGGATTTATTAAATGAAAAAAAATGTGCTACTAATGCTTTACAGTTTGGAAGGAGTGGAGAGCAGATCAGCTCTGCTGCAGGGACGGGCCACAGTTCTGCTTTGCAGTTGTGCTTTCCCTGCCTTTCTTCATTTAGAAGTAAATTAGTGTACTGGTGAATTCCTTAATTGCTAATTAGAGCTAAATAATTAGAGAGGCTCAGGGTGATAGTGGGAGAAGATGTAAGTGGGGGAAGGCAATAGTTTGGGCAGCCAAAAGGACACCTGAAATGCAGCCTGTTCCTTTGGGGAATCTTTTTTTTTTAAGGGGTAAATTGTTATTTCTGAGGTGTTGAGCCACTTGCCTTTTGTCTTCTCCTTGACTGTCTGTACTAAATGTGAGCAAGAGGGCTGAGCTGATTGTTAAACAGAATGGCTTTTTTAATCTGGGATCTTAAAGCCATTCAACAAACAGGCAAATAAAGCTGAAATCCCACTGATTTCCAGAGAGACAAAACTTTACAGGTTTAATTACCTGGACAGTTCAAACTGCTTCGGACATTTCTTCTTGATTTACAAATGCTGTGAAGGCTCTGTGGAAATGCTGTTTGGTCATGGTTTGTCTGTTCTGTCATGTTCAGCTTTGTTATTGAGCAGAATTAGGGTTGGAATCACTTGCTCAGTCTCATTCAGTCCTAAAACTGCTGGGAGCTCCTTGAATAGTAACAGTTCCATCCTGGGAAATGAGAGCAGTCAGGAGTTGGGCATGGATGCTGGTCTTTAAAATACCTGTCACAAAAGGCTTGTGCTCAGTCCATCCCAACTAAGAAAGATAAGCCCTCATGGGGAAACTGTGACTCTTCCAATCCTGTTTTCCTGAAAATCTGGGGTTCCTTATTCTTGGGATACCCTGGTCTGACACCCCAAATCCCTGACTGACAGCCCAGCACTATCTCCTCTGCTCTCAGGCATTATCTTGGGCTGGTTGTTCTTGTTCTGATAGCTCAGCTATCTCAGCCACCTGAAGAGCTCTGAAACCAGTTTCTCAGGTAGGATAAGATCTGTGGATCATTTATTGCCCCTCAAATCCACTGTGAGATAGAAGTAATGAAAGGAGAGTGTTCATCTGAACCACAGTGGTTTTTAATCCTGCCCACCCTCACAGGGAAGAATTTCTTCCTGACATCCAATCTAAATCTCTCTTCTTTTAGTTTAAAACTATCCTTCCTTGTCCTGTCACTTCATGCTTTTGTCCAAAGTCCCTCTCCAGCTCTCTCAGAGCCCCTTTAGGTTCTGGAAATCATTTATCTTATCTATTTATTTACTCTTACAGTGTATTCCCTTCCCAAATTCAGCACCCAGGTGCCACATATGAAACTGAGCACCAGGAGGGGTTTCTCCTCCCCATCCTCCTGCTGTGGATGCTGCAGATCCACAGGTATAACTGCCCTGACCTGCTGCTGGACACAGCCTGTGGGATCTCCTGGCAGTTCTTCCTTCTTTAAATCAGTCCAGCCTTGATTTTCAGTCTTCCACTGCTGGATCCTCTTCCAGGAGCTTGATGCTAGAATTAGCTGGAAAAACTAGTTTAAAATGATCTTTCTCTGATGTGAGCTTGTACATCATTTTACACCTTTGGTTGTGGATGGAAGAGGCTTCTGTTAACAAAAATCTGCTTCCTCAACGAAGGCAATGAGCTTTGAACTCAGTTTTACCCAGCCTGACGTGGCTGAAAACTGGGGCAGAGTGTTACTCTGGTTGTCTGGGCTCCTGGGGACAGGGATGCTCCAAGCTGGGTTTTAACCCATTTGCCCTTTAGGAAGTCAGTTGAGTTTTTGGGCTGTGGTATCAACTGAAGAGCCCTGCAGAGCTCCAGCATCACTGCCCCATCACTGCTATCTTGGTCAATAAAACACTCTTGGCCTCCTCAGGCAAGATACCAAGTTAGTTACACAGCAACTCTTTCCAAACCCAAGGCATTAATTACATTATCTGTGGTGTCTTTATTAATGAGCCCCTGTCAGTTGCTCTGTTATTTATTTTCCTTGGGTTTGCTTTGAGGGAAGAGGTCTGTAATTATTCAAAGCTTCCTGTTTGCCCTTTTTTTTTTATCCCCTCCTTTTTTTTTTTTTCCTCTTTCATATTGGCACAACATAAAGCCTTTTCCCAGTCCCTTTGGAGCTTCCCCAGCTTTCTGATCCAAACTGAAAAATCAGAACTTGTGTTGGGGATTTGAATGCTTTTTGGTTTGAATTACGGGGTCAGGATGGATAAACTGCCTCTCCTTGTCACTTCTGGAATGGAAAGTGATTTGTTGTGTCATCTGGCTTTTCTAAATGTGGACAGAAAGTGGATTCTCCAGCTCTGTCTTCCCACGTTGCTGCTCGTGGTTCAGTCACTGCCACGTGGCAGAGGGTCCCAAAGGGGATGCACCAAGGGCTGGCTGGGTCAGAGGCTTCTCCTGCCTTTATATTCCCTGTTTAACTTGATTTTCTGCTAATCCCAGCTTTGCTTATCACGTTCCAATCCCTTTTTTTCCCCTTCTGTTTTATCATCCTTAATGGCTGCTTTCAATTTGGGCTCACTCCCCTCTCCTCAGATCTAATTTCTGGGAGTCCAAACCCACATGCCTTCTGCCTCAACTCTCACGCTTTTGGACAACTTCTGAGCTGTTCCCAATTTGTCCTTCTCAGCTGGTTCCTCTCTAAATTTGGCCTGTTGAAAGGAGCAAGCATGGATGGTATTGATTTTGGCTTTTCATTCTGTTTACACAGCACCAATATAATTCAGCCGTGATTCCTTGTGCCTCAGAGAGCAGTAACTTGTAGCTTAGAGACCCATTTCCCCTGAGCTTCACCAGATGAGAGTTTCCAGTGTAGACCTTTCCCATGTCAAGCACTGAGGGTGAATTAAAAGACTCTTGGCTGCAATGGGTAGGAATTCCAGGCTGTGTTAGTGGCAGCTGCCAGGGCTGGATCTGGCTTCCCACTGGCGTCCTGTGGGGCTGTTCTGCACCAGCTTCATGGTTTGAGTTGGAAAGGACCTTAAAGATCATCCAGTGCCACCCCCTGCCATGGGCAGGGACACCTTCCACCAGCCCAGGGTGCTCCAAGCCC
>JAWWEE010000037.1:6215681-6227674 GCA_035221455.1 Xenops minutus | reverse complement strand
CTGGAGAGGGTGTCCCAGGGTGGGGTGGCCATGGGGTCACTGGAGAGGGTGTCCCAGTGTGGGGTGGCCGTGGGGTCACTGGAGAGGGTGTCCCAGGGTGGGGTGGCTGTGGGGTGGGATAGGGGGGTGACACAGGGTGGGATAGGGGGGTGACACAGGGTGGGATGGGGAGGCTGCACTGAGGGCATGACCTGCTCCCTACAAGGCTGCTGGAAGAGTTTCCTCTGCCCTGCTTCCTGGCTGGAGTTTTACAGGAGCACAGATCCACAGGGATCTCTGGATCCCCATCCTCCATCCCCTCCTCCTGCCAGCACTCCCCCTGCCCCATCCTGCAGCAAGCAAAGCTCTTACTGTTTCCTGCTGAAATTGCAGAAGGCAATTAATTTCTCTCCACTCTCTTTGGCATCTGGTGTTCCGAAATACGAGTTCAGGTCTCACATGGGATTTTTTTTCTTTCCCCCCTTTCTAAAGGTTGGGTTTTGGTGGTTTGTTTTTTTTTTGAAGGCTAATGAAATAATATCCTGTCCTGAGTGAATCTGAGTTCACTGATTCCTGAGACAAGGCAAAAGCATTGGCTGGGCTCCAACCTCCTCCAGAAAGTTTTTGTGTGAGCAGCTTTTGAGGGAAATGAGAAGTGGCTGGACAGGAGGAGCATGGAGCCCTGGCAGGGGCTGCACCCGTTTGCTCACTAATCAATTTGGGATCAACTTAAAAGAAACAGGGATGCCTGGTGTGGTGCTAGAGCTGCATAAATGCATCTATCCATCATCTGTCCCCGAGAGCCCTGTTCATTGCTAGAAATATTTCCATATGTTGAAAGGTCTGTGTTTATTTTCCTTAATGAGCTTCTTGGCTTTTCTCCTTCTCTCTCCTCTGGTGTTGGAGGACAGAGAGCAAGGGACAGGAGGGGGTTTCCAGGTGCTGGGAAGCACATAGAGACCCTGCCCCTCCTGCTGCCTGGGATTGGGGTGATGGACAAGGTGGGGTTTTTCCTAGTCTTTGATGCCAGCCAGGATCTGGAGGAGCAGCCTGGACCATGTGTCTGGGCTCACCATGGGGAGGAGGAGGAGGAGGAAAGGTGGGATTTGCATCCTGAGTTCCTGTGCTACTGAGAGGAAGGAGGATGGCTGGTGGCTGGAGAGAGACACTTTCTTTCCTTGCCATCTCCCAAAACTTGGGAAAACCAGCTTGGAAGTGTCCAGAGAGGAGGCTGCACCATGAGGATTTAGGACCTTTGAGATGGGATTAGCAGTGGCTGGGATGGGATTAGTCCACACTGGGGCTCTTGGGTGGTTTCTTTCCTCTTTGTGGTCATCTGGTCTTCCAAGAAATTGGAGGTTCAGGAAAGATTTGGCTCCTAGGAGCAGGGGGAGGAAAACCTGCCTGGCAGAACTGCCTGGGCATCTCCTCCTCTAGGTTTTCCAAGGAGCTGGATGAGACTCCTCACCTGGGGCAAACTGCAGGGTAAAAACAGTCCAGCCTGGGCTAGATATAACAAGGCCTGTGCTCACCAACAATGTTTCTGACCTTTCCACATGCCAAACATTTGTGGTGCCCCAAGGCTGCAGGGCATCCACGGGGGAGCTGAATTTCACCAAACCCAGCAGAAGTGGGCTCTCTGCCTTAATTTGCTAATGGAGGCAGTAATTCCTAATTTCCTGCATGTTATCCTCAAATTAAGTCTTCTCCAGTGACTTGCATGCACACAGTATGAAATAAAGACGTGAATCAGAGGATTGGTTCATTGCTGTGTCTTCCCAAGGCAAGGAAAAAGACTTTGAAGCCAGAACAAACGGGTTTGGGATTTTTTCTTTTAACATTTTGCCTTTTTTCCCCCGTTTTCCTCTCAGCAATCATCATTTTACCAACTTCTGCACGCGGGCTGGCCGGTGAGTATCGCTGGACCTTTTGTGGTGGGATTTTTCCTTGGCTTGGCTCTTGAGTTTTCCTTGCTCCAAGCACTTGTTTTATCAATTTATTTATTTTTTTTTAATCCAGAGAAAACCCGGAGCCCCTGGACCCCCAGGACACCCAGGGAAAACAGGAGCACCTGTAAGTAGGAAAGCCCCCGTGTCCCCTCAGTGGCTGGGAGCTGCTTGGCCCTGCTGGGCTGGGGACACTTGTAGGGTCAGTGTCCCCCAAGCACTTGCAGAGCTCTGGCTGTGCTGTAATTAAGGGCCTTGGGATTGGGTTTCAAAGCAGCCTAATGGTTTTCTTGTCTGCTTCCCCCTGAAACCCGGGGCTGTTTGATATCCAACTCCCTGGGTGTTGCTGGCAGCCACAGCCCTTCTGTCCGTGCCAGCTGAACAACACTGGCTTTGCTTCCCCAGGGCATCGGGTTCCTGCCTCTGGGTTTGGATAGGGACCATGTGGATCCCTCCCAGAGGCACAAAAGCCAGCCAGAGAAGGGCTGGTGCAGGATTTGTGCCCTGTGCTGATGCTGGTCCATGCCCACCATCCTGGCATTGCTGGGAGATGATTCCCCCCATCTGGTCTCTGTGAGCAGGGCAGTGCCAAGGGGCGAAAGAAATGAAGGCACATCTCTCTGTCCTCATCTCCTATCGGGCACCAGGGAGGGATCAGGATCTGATGCCAACCCCAAACTTGTCCTGGGCACAGACCCCGTGAATGTGGGCAGCATGGGGAGTGCCAGGGAATGCGAGTCCCTCTGCTCTGCCCTTCCCAAAGCCAGCTCTGTGCATTGCTGTGTGTCCTCCCCATTCCAGCTTCTGGGGGGCACGGGGCAGGATGGGGGACATGGGGCAGGATGGGGGCACGGGGCAGGATGGGGGGGCACAGGGGTTGATTCAGTCCCTCTTTGTGCACAGGGACCTTGTGGAGCCCCGGGGGAGCCAGGGGAGAAAGGCCAGCGGGGATACACGGTGAGTAGGGGTCTGGGGGGGCTTGGCTGTGGGGAGAGCCCAGTTTGGAGAGGTTGAGTGTGTTTGGGGCTGTCCTAGGACCCTCGGGGACCCTGCCCCTTTTGGATCATCCCTGGGTGAAGGAAAACACATCAGGTTTGGGGCCAGTTTGGGAATGGTTTGAAGGGTGATGGGATGTCCTGGGACCTTGCTGTGCTGGGCAGGGGTGGCTCTCCATGGCAAGGTCATTCCCCTCCTGCAGCTCCTCTTGTCCTGTGCCTGCAGCCCCAGCTCCAGGGGGTGATGGGCTCAGTCACTGCTCACCCTTTGGGTGCTGGACCCCACCTGATGCCCCCCCCAGGCAGGTGGGCACAATTTGGCACGGCTGTCCCAAAGTCCTTTTGTCACCTTCTGGAAACCACCCACACCTGGAAGGGGTGTGTGAGCTCTGCCTGTGCTCTGCCATGGGAGCAGCTGTGCCCTCCTGGGATCCAGCCATTACCAGCCAGGACCCTGTGGATAAAAGAAAAAGAGAACACATGTCCCAGTCTCCCAGTTTGCACCCACTCTCCCACCTGTGCTCCTTGGTACCTAGCCCTACGTGGGAAGATGGGATGCATCCCAAATCTGATCCCCCTCAAAAGGTGTCCCCCAGCACCCCTCCTACGTCCTGCTGGTTTGTCCTGGAGGCTGCTGGGCTGCTCTGAAGGGACAGCCTATCCATCCCTGCTGCTCCTCATCTCCCTGCTCACCCCTCTCCTGGAGCAACTCTCTTCCTTCAGCCCTGCAGTGTTTCCCATCCTGGGCTCCTCTCAGCATGGACCTTCCTCTCCTCCTGCCATCTTTATCACTGTGCCTTCCTCTCCAAAACTAGGGTGGCTTTTCCTCAGCCTTGAGGAGCCAAGGACAGGCTGGGTTTACATGGAGCTGAAGGAGGATTTTGATGAGCTGGTGAGCAGGACACAGATTGAACCTCTGTGTCCCAAAAGCTGGTGGCAAATGACAGAGTCAATACCTTGGGCAAGAAAGGCATCAGTGCCATGAGGTTCTCCATCACACATCCTGCTGCCAGGTGTCCTCTAACCCCCAGCCCCATTCCTTTCAGCAGGGACACACCCCAGGGATAGTGTTTTACCAGCTGCCAACATCTGGAAGGTGTCACTGAGTGTGTTAAGCTGGTTGAGTGTAAACACCAGAGTGTGTTGGCATGGCTTAACCAAAAGGTGCCAAATTATCCTCAGTCTTCACATAAACAGGATCTGTGAGGGGTGTCACCAGTTTGGGGTGGGGGGGATTAGCACAGAAATGGAAAGGAGGACATATTTTCACCCATCACAGTCCATCTGTAAGCCCAGTGTCCTCAGTTTTGGGGAGCTGTGCCACAGCCACAGCCCTGGCCCCCTCCTCTCCTCTTGCTTTGGCATCTGCCAAGGCCTTCACATGGCAGGTTTCCACCAGGAAACTCAACTCAGCCTTGGAATCAGCTCTTGGCCAGCTTGGGGTGGCTTTTTGGAAGGTTCACATTTCTACTAGACCTTATTCCAAGAGGTGTTCGGGACCCATTCAGGCTCCAGCAGGTTTCTGCTCCCTGCTCTTGCTGCCCAGGGGAGGTTGCTCCACGACATTAGGGGTGAGGAAGAGGAGGAGGGATTTCATCCACCTGCAGCAGCCCCTGAGCACGTGGTGGGGTCGGGTTTGCCCATGGTGTGGTTTACATTTGGTCCATCTGCTGGGGCTCACTGCCCACAGGCGTGCTTGGATTTCTTGCAAAACTGCAAATAACAAGAAATATTCCCTCGAGTTTGGACTGGGGTAAAAACACTGGGGTTTTGGGTTGGGTGCCCCATGGCCATGAGTGAGCAGGGGGATGTGTGGGGCTGCCTGTGTGATGATGGGGCCCTTCAGGGTGGGAGGTGGGAAAGCAAATCTCCCCAAAACAGCTTTGGTATTTTTGCAACCACATTCTTTACTTCAGCAGTAGCTGAGGCAGCTGCATCTTTCTGCCCTTCCTTCAAACTCTGCCTTTATAAACTAAAACAAAATCCAGCTTTTGGACTTGACAAAATGTTCCAAAATTTTTGAGAAATCTAAACAATCACAGCGAGTTGAGGGGAGTTGTCCTCTCTTTGGTCCAGGCTGCTCTGTAAGTTGCCTGAATTTGGGATAATCCATGAGCAAAGGGGTAAAGTAAAAGCTGCCCCCAAGCTTTAGCTGGTGATGCCCAGTCTGAGGATCTGCTCAGGCTCCAGCATGTGGGAAAGCATCAGGAATGGCTTGGAGCCAAGATGCTGATGCAGAAGGTTTTCCCTTGACCTTCTCTTACTGCATTGCTTCCTCCTTACCTTTGTGTTGCTTCCTGCTGTACAGCCACTGGTTGGGACTATTCCATGGATTTGGTGGAGAACCTGGGCAGATCCACATGCCAAACACTTGCAGCACCTGGATTCTTGAAGCTTTTCCCTGCCAGCCCTACCCATGTCCTGCCCACAGGACTGGGTGTTCAGCAGGAGTTGCTGCAAAGGCCAGAGGCAGGCAGAGCTCAGGGTTTTTAATTTAGTGGTTGCATAACGATGTGGGGGTTTTAATTTTCCATGCTTGGCTTTTTTCTCCCCAGGGTGAACCCGGGCTCCAGGGCTTGCCAGGACGTGTGGGTTCCCCTGGCTCAGATGGCATCCCTGGTGTGGATGGCAAACCTGGGCCGTGGGGGCTGCCAGGGGAGCAGGTGAGCCATGGGCAGGGCATGGCCAGGACCAGGGGAAACTGGGAACCCCAAGGAAACTGGGAGCCCCAAGCCCCAGGCAGGAGACAAGACACTCCTAATGCTGCTTTAGAATATTCCTCCTAAGCCCACAAACCAGGCAGTCCTGGATTAATGCCTTTTGGTTCACGTTTCCCAGGGAAAAAAAAGGGCTGTGGAGCATCCCACATGTGCCTTGAGGTGCTGGGATAACCAGAGTGCTGCAGCTCCTGGGTTGGGGTGGGTCCAGGCCCCCACTTGAACCTTTGAAAATAATAGAGAATCATGGAATGGTTTGGGTTGGAAAGGACCTTGAAAATCATCTCATTCCACCCCCCTTCCACAGGCAGGGACATCTTCCACCACACCAGGTTGCTCCAAGCCTTGGAGGGCTCAAAACTTGGAGGTGGAGAAAGAAATGAGAGCAATTATGGACTGCCTGGATAGTGTTCAGTCCATGGATGTGGTTCCTTGGTGCTGTGACAGTCCCTGCCTTTTCCAGCAATCCCTGGGGAATAGAGACTCAGGAGCTTTCCCAGGGGGGTTTAGAGGACAGGGACTGCCCCATGCTGAGGGCTCTGGGGCTCCCAGGCAGTGGGGAGGGGGTTGGCCATGGGTGGGAGGTGCTGGGCACCCCCTCAGTGCTGGCTCTGCTCCTTCCTCCCTCTCCCCAGGGGCTGCAGGGCTTCCAGGGTGACCGGGGGCTGGCTGGAGAGAAGGGAGAAGAGGTAAGCTGGCTCTTGCTTGCCACGTGCTGCTGTGGGCACGATACAGTGCCAACCCCAGTCCCAGTACATGCCCAACACTCACAGCTTTCATTACTGGTTTCACTGGTACCACACCAGCAGCAGGAGCTGCAGTTCCTCTCCAGGGGTTTGTCAGCCAGGATCTAAAATGTCCATAATAAAGTGAATGCTAGTGGTTTGTCACCCTTTTTTTTTGTTTGTTTTTATCCCTTCCCCCCCACTTAGTCTCTTTTAAGGCTAAAACTTTTAGAGCTGCCCAAGAGATTTTGGGCTCCTCTGAGATGTGATCATATTGGAGCCATTGAAACCTGATTTCTTCTTTTTGAAACAGCAATCCCACGTGGTTTATCATATATCACATATATCATTTATATATAACTTGATATAATATATCTTTTCTGGCTCATCCTTTGTACCCTCCTGCCCATGGAGAGCCCTTTGCCAGCCCTGTGGGTGCTGGGACACCTCTGGGTCACTGTTGTGGGTGATGTGATGCAATAGGAGCTGCAATGAGGTGACACCGTGCTGGGGACCAGCACCCAGGGTTTGCTCCTGGGCTGCCTCATTTAGCACAAACTTGAGTGTCCCCATCCCCCTGAACTCCACGAACTGTGTCCTTAAGCCATGTCTGAGCTCCTGGTGGTCCAGCTGGGGCTCTCACAACCTTGTCCTTCCCATTTCAGGGTTTCTTGGGGGACCCTGGACCGGCTGGGGAGAAAGGAGAGAAGGGAGTGAAGGTGAGGGTGTCTGTCCATGCTCCTGGCTCGGGCAGGGGGTTTCTCCTTCCCTGCCATGACCCCCCAGCCCCAGGTGGGGCTCTCCTCCCTTGCTCAGGCTGCTCTTGGCTTTTCCAGGGGGTGAAGGGAGAAAATGGCCTGCCAGGTCCTGCTGGACTCCAAGTGAGTTAAGAGGGAAGCCAGGGGTGTCTTGCTCCATGCTGGGTCAGGATAACTCCTTCCCTCCATCCCCTTTCCTGGGTTGACCCCTTTGCCATCCCTGGCTCCAGCCCATGTTCTCCTGGCTTTGAGCAAAGCCCTCGTGGTCCCTGTGTTTATCCTGACCCTCCTGCAAGGGATGGGGCAGAGGCAGCTGCCACCTCAGGGTGGGCACTTCACTGACCCCCCACTCCTTCTTCTCTCCCAGGGGATGTCAGGTCTGAAGGGTGTCATGGGTTTCCAGGGCCCTGCAGGGCCAGAGGTGAGTGGTTTTGCTTCCTCTGTGTCACCAGCCCTCCCTGAAGAGGTGCAGGAGCCTGGTGATCCCCACTGGAAAATGGGATTTGCAACCAGTCCCTCTGCATGTTGGGGGCAGGAGCCTCCCCTTGCCTCTCTCCCACTTGGATGTTTGAATCCCAGCCTGTTCTCCTGGCTGGTGGTGAAGAGAAATGAGCCTTTGCAGAGTGTGTGTGGCATCCTGGTTTGTTTGAGGTGACCACCCTCAACTGAGATGGATCCCAGGCTGGCAGCACTTGTGGTTTTCCATGCTGCTCTCAGTCATGTTTTTGGGAGCACCCCAGCCAGGTCTTTGGGAGCATCCCAGCCAGGTCTTTGGGAACATCCCAGCCAGGTCTTTGGGAACATCCCAGCCAGGTCTTTGGGAGCATCCCAGCCAGGTCTTTGGGAGCATCTCAGCCAGGACTGGGCTTGCAAAGGATTTGAAGGGAAAATTGGAGTGGTTTGGTAGTGAATGGAAGCATCTTTCAGCATAAAGGGAGTGGGAGAGCTGGGACTGGCTGAGAGGGCATCGAGCAGCTGATGCTTGGGGCGAAGAAAAGGGGGAATTTGGGATGCAGGAGGGAATCAAAGCAAAAATGGCATCTTTTCTCTGCTGTTCCAGGGAGAAGGTGGCTCAGTGGGTCCCCCTGGCCCTGCTGGCCCCATGGTAAGTCAGATTTTTGGTACAAACCGTGGCCAAAGTGCAGCCAGTGGAACTGGGCAGGACCCCCATGGGCAGGCTGGGATGTGCCACCATGTCCTACCCCCGGACATCCCTTGTGTTGAGTTACATCTCAAAATGAGGCAGTTCATTAAAATGCAGCCTCCTGGTAGTGGGGAGGGAGGAATTGCAGAAGGACCCCAGTAAAGCCCCTCCAGCATCCCCATTAGCTGCCTGTGCTGCCAGGGGAGGTGCCCAGGGGTCCCCATGCCATCCCCTCCTGCATGGCGAGCGTGGCCACAGGGCTGAGCAGGGTCTCTCCTTGCAGGGAGAGCCAGGCCAGCCAGGATCCCTCGGATGCCAAGGCATCAATGGCTCTCAGGTGGGTCTGCCCCAGTTCCCATCCTTTGCTGTCTGGGGTTTTCCAGTCGCTGTGCTCATCCCATCCCTTCCCTGCTCTCTCCATAGGGGGAGATGGGTCCTCCTGGCATGCCTGGCCCAAGGGGCCCCAAGGTAGGTGCACCCAGGGATGGGGGAACCTCGTGGGGATGGGAGGGTGTCCCAAGGGTCACCTCCAGCTGGGCTGAGATCCCAACCCACCCCAAAAACTGCAGAGAGAGACTGGGGTGGTGGAGGGAATCCTTTCTGTACCCCTTGCCGTGGCACTGGAGCTCTTCAGCAGCTGGGAATTCCCAGGAGAGATTTTCCACCCAGGAGAGATTTTCCACCCAGGAGAGATTTTCCCAGGATTTCATTCTCCTTGTCCCTCCCTGCTTTTCAGGGCCCACAGGGGTTGCAGGGCAGACGTGGCTCCCCTGGCCCCAGGGGCTCACAGGTAAGGGCTGATGTCCTGGGGTGGATGAACCCCTTCCTTCTCCATGCTCCTGCTGAGTGATGAAGGAGCTGCTGGGATTTGTCCCCCCTTTGCAAATGCACAAGAATTCCCTGGTCCTGGGGGTCCTTGTGGCCCCCTGGGAGGTGGGAAGGGCTGCGTGGGCACAGTGGGTGCAGGGTGGGGTGGGGGGCTCGTGGTCCCTGTGGTGTGAGAGGCAGCTCCTGGGGGTGCCAGGCAGGGTTCCTGTGGGATGAGGTCTTCCCCACAGAGCAGGACAGTGAGCAGCATCCCTCTTCTCCCAGACATCCCACTGCCTTTGCTTTTCCCCAGGGTCCAGCTGGGATGGAGGGATGCACTGGTCCCAAAGGAGACACCGTAAGAGCTTCTTGCTGGCCTGCTTTGACCTTGGGGAAGGGTTTGGGGAAGGGTTTGACCTGGGGAAGCCCAGCTTTGAGGGCTTTCCCCAGAGGGGTCTGGGAGGTGGGCTGGGGGGTCCCTGCCCCTGCTTTTGGAGGGCAAAGGGGGCAATGCTTCCAGCAGACCTCACAAATGCCATCTGGAGGTCCCTGGTCACCCCGGGGAGGGGACATGGTAAGGCTGGATGCTCTCTGACCAGAGACACAAGGTGATGTCAGCCTTCTCTCTGTGACAGTGACAGCGCCCAGGGAAGGGCTGGAGCTGTGTCAGGGCATGGTTAGGTTGGGTATCAGGGAAAGGTTCTTCCCCCAGAGGGTGGTGGGCACTGCCCAGGCTCCCCAGGGCAGTGGGCACAGCCCCAAGGCTGCCAGAGCTCCAGGAGGGTTTGGATGATGCTCTGGGACACAGGGGGTGACTCTTGGGGATGGTCCTGTGCAGGGCTGAGGGTTGGACTGGATGGTCCTTGTGGGACCTTTTGAACTCAGCATGTTCTGGGATTCTCTGATCTCCTCGGGAAGGACCCCATTTTCCCTCTGAAATGGAGCCATTTGGGATGGTCTCCTGAAGGAGTCTGTGCAAAATGAAGGGTTTATGGACTATTACATCAAATCACAGCACACCAGTCAACACATGCTGGCTGGACTGCAGCCCCTCTGAGCCTGGACATCCCTGTTTTCACCTAAATACAAGGGAGATTTTGGAGCCAACACCATTTGCTGTGCTCCAGAGAGCGGAGGGGTAGAAAAGTAAAATACTCTAATGGCTCGGAGATGTTTTACAGACCTTAATAACTTCAGGCTCCCAACAACTCTGCAAGAAATAGCGAGTGTAATTGTCCCCATTTTCAGGCAGAAGAGGAATGGACACACATGAATTAAATGACTGGCTAAGTAAAGCCTTCTCAGGAGCTGTGGTAGCTCTATTACCTGATGTCTTCAAATCAAGGCTGGATCTTTTTATATCAATCATACTCTGGCTCTGCCAGGAAGAAGAATTGGCTGGGTTAAAAAAAGGCTTTTTGCCTTTTTCCCTCCTTCCTTTTCTTCAGAAACATGTTTTTACACTGAAAAATGAGAAAAGTTCTCTTTTGTTCAAGGAGCTCCAGCCAGACTTAGAGGAGATCCATCCAGATTTTCTCAAGGACGTTCCCAGGGAAGGAGAGACAGCCCAGAACTGCAGACACCAGTCTCCAAACCCTTCTTTGTGAGAACAATCTTGGGATGTTGAAAGAAGTTTGGCTTGATGGAAACCCAATAGTCCTGCCCAGATCTTCAGTCAGGAATATTTTCTCCAAACACTTTGGGACAGGGGCAGATCTGTCCAGATTTCCCCTAATGCCCTGAGCAACACTGAGCAACAGTCTGAACCCAAAAGATAAAGAGATAAGGGGTCTGGGGACTTAGGGACACCTTCTACTAGCCCAGGTTGCTCCAAGCCCTGTCCAGCCTCTCCTGGAACACTTCCAGGGATGGAGCATCCACAGCTTCTCTGGGCAACCTGTGCCAGTGCATGTGAAACATGAGGCAAACAAGCCGCTCCTTTCCCAAATTGCTGAACATGGAGAAGGGAGTCAGAGAAATTAGAGCCTGGCACACAAATCCGGCATTAATTAGGTATTCAGCCAATGTTGCCAAGGTTTTCTGTTTGCAAATTGCCTGCAAACAGATTGGAGAAGTCCCGGCCATATTCCTCGTTTGAAAATTTTTGCAAATTTCTTCACGGTCTGAGGATCAATTGGAGCCCGAAATGTGATTATGGAATCTCCAATTCCCAATCCCACAACTCCCGCTGACCCAGCCGTGGCCTTTTGATGTCTCTGCACCAGAAATACATTACAAGGAAGGCTGAAAGTCGGTTTTAAAGCTGGAAGGCAACAAAATAATTCAGTTGGGCTTCCAAAAGGGTGAACGTCACTCTGAGTTTAACAAACTACCCCCAAAAAGCGACTTTTAGGGAAACTCAGAGCCTTGATGCAGCACCTTCAAGTGGTGAAGACTTCACTGCCTTCCTCAGTTAGGTGAGCCAGGGCTTAATTACCCTCTTTGGTTAATTTGTATCTGAACATTTCTAATTTGCATTCAGCTCTTGTCACGCCTTTGCTGAAGATCCCTTGGCTCTCCAGAGCTTCTCCCAGCGCGGCTGCTGCCGACACACCAACAATTACCCTCCAGTTCAAGAGCAGCACTTGGATTTCACAAAGCCAGGACCCTTCATTTGCAATTTGGGCCACGCCCGGTTATAAACCCAGCCAAGCTTGGATTCAAAGCCTGGGACACCTCAGCAAAACCTCACTGGCCCAACAGAAACTGGGAATTCTGTGATCAAGGAGGGGTTTCCACAGAATCCCAGAATATGCTGAGCTGGAAGGGACCCACAAGGATCACCAATTCCAACCCTCAGCCCTGCACATCCCCATCCCCAAGAGTCCCCCCCTGTGCCCCAGAACATCATCCAAACCCTCCTGGAGCTCTGGCAGCCTTGGGGCTGTGCCCACTGCCCTGGGCAGCCTGGGCAGTGCCCAC
>JAWWEE010000037.1:6164319-6191238 GCA_035221455.1 Xenops minutus | reverse complement strand
TCTCTGTCCAGCCTGACCCCCTCGAGAGCCACACCAAGGGCAGGGGCTCAGCAGGATGGGGGGCTCAGTGACCCCTGATTATACGTGGGGATCTTGGGCTCAGTGAGCTCCAAGGGCACAGCAGGATGGGGGGCTCAGTGACCCCCAACGATCTGTGAGGAGCCAGGGGCTTGGTGAGCCCTGAAGGCATAGCAGGAGCAGGGGCTTGGCAGGATTGGGGGCTCAGTGAGCCCTGATTATATGTGGGGATCTAGGGCTCAGTGAGCTCCAAAGGCACAGCAGGGTGGGGGGATGAGCAGGAGGGGGGGCTCAGTCACCCCTGATGGTACGTGGGGATCTAGGGCTCAGTGAGCTCCAAGGGCACAGCAGGATGGGGGGCTCAGCAGGATGGGTGGCTCAGTGACCCCTGGTTATACGTGGGGATCTAGGGCTCAGTGAGCTCCAAAGGCACAGCAGGATGGGGGGCTCAGTCACCCCTGACACCACATGGGGTCCAGAGAGCTCCCCAGCACCATGGGACAGGGCAGCTGGGGGGACTGGAGGAAAGGGGGGGCCTGTAGGGAGAGGAGCAGCTCAGGAGGAGGAGGAAAGTGGCCAAGAGGCATAGGGAATGAGTCAGGGACCCGTCCCCAGCCAGCTGGGCTGTCCCCAAGGTGAGTCACAGCCCACAGGGTCACCAGCACGAGGAAGGCTCAGACGTCACCCCCACAGCACCCCTCAGGAGGAGGGACAGGGTGTTGGGAGCCCGTGGTCACATCCCATGTGGAGGAGGAGGAGATGGGGACAGCGGGCAGGCAGGACAGCCTGAGAGCTGTCCCACACATCCCACACATGTCCCTGCCTCGTCCCAGCCTCTCCAGGCTGTGGAAGTGCCTCACAGACAGAGAAACACCCCTGGGAGTGACCCCACAGCACCCAACTCCCCTCCCCATGCCTGGACCCCTGGCAGGAGGGAAGCAGGATGGGACATCCTGAGCCCAGGGTGAGCTGTCCCCCAGCAGTTACCCTGCTCAGAGGCTCCCAGAGGGCATCCCTGAAGTGGTGACAGTGGAGGGTCATGGTCCTTCCTTGGACCACCCAGGAATGTGATGTACTGGGGGGGCACAGCCAGGGCTGGGCTCTCCCTTCCCAGGAGGAACAGCCCAGGGCAGTGAGTGGATCTTTCCCAGTGCACACAGACTTTGTAAGATGATTACAATTAACTCCAAGCCTAAGCAGCTTTTCTCAAGGGGCAGCTTAATATACAGGGCGAAAAAACATTGAGAAAGTAAAATCTGTCCTTTTCTCAGTGCCCAGGGGGAGCCAGAGCCAGGCTGAGCTTCCAGGGGCCAGGGCTGCTCCATCCACAGCTCCCAGAAGGTCAGTGTGCCCTCCCAGGTGGGACAGCCTGGCACAGGCTTCAGTCCCCAGCCAGGGCTGCTATGGGCAAACCTCATCCTCCAAACCCTGCGGAGAGAGGGGCAGGATTTGCCCCACAAAAAGCCTCCTGGATCTGCCTCCCAGGGTCATTCCCCCCAGGCTGAGCCTGGGTATGTCCCTGAATCTGTCCTGAGCCCTGTGCCCTGTGCAGGGCTGCAAGAAGCCCTTACGCTGTTTCACAGGGCAAATTTAATGTTTGCTTCATTAATATGTGGTTTATGGAGGGTCAGGACAAGGGGGAATGGCTTCCCACTGAAAGAGGGCAGGGTTGGATGGGATACTGGGGAGAAATTCTTCCCTGGGACACCCTGGCAGAGGTTACCCAGAGAAGCTGTGGCTGCCCCACCCCTGGAAGTGTCCAAGGCCACGTTGGAGCAACCTGGGCTAGTGGAAGGTGTCCCTGCCCATGGCAAGGGGTGGAATAAGATGAGCTTTAAGGTCCCTTCCAACCCAAGATATCCTGCAACAAGGGGCAAGAGCTGATGTCCCAGCACTGTCCCAGCCCCATGTGACACCAGGCAGGGCAAGGGACAGTCTTGGAGCAGCCAAGGACTCCAGGGACACCCGGCTGGGCACTGTCTGTGTGAGGAACACATCCCCAGTCCTTACATAAGAGCTGGTGTTACAGAAACACAGCCTGAAAAAGGGAGGTGAAAATTCCCACAGGAATCACAACCAGAGGCAGAAACAGAGCCTCTAATTTAGGGGAGAAAAAAAATGCAAGAGCTCAACAACAACAAAAGAGCTTTCATGGAATATGAAACAGTATCTCAGAGCTGAAAGGAGCAGTGAGGGGCAGGAAGAATCATCTCAGAGAGAAATCTGGGCTGCAGGAATGCAGAATTCCCCCAGCCCTCCCTGCCCACTGCCCAGCCTGGGAAGGCTTTTCCATCACATGCTCTGGAAAAGGAGAGGGAGAAGAGGATTTATTGGCACAACCCTGGCTGGCAACAGGAGTGGCAGAGGGGGTCACACCCCCCTCTCTCTCACAGCAGCACCTGGGAGTGCTGGGGGGAATTAAAGATCATAAATTGAGGTTGATTCCTCGTTTATCCAGAGCTGGTTTTGCTCACAGTGCCCTGGTGTTGTGAGTCCTGGGGTGCTGAGCTCCATCCACAAATAATGCTCAGGCAGAATCCTGAGGGGATGAGGGGTCCCAGCACAAAAAATATCCAAAAGAGCCAATTTCAGGAGGTTTAGTCTAAAATAGGAGGATGGAAACTCCCCCTGAAACCCAGGCACTGGATCCCATCCCATTATTCTGCTCCCTAAACAGTAGCTCTGGTAAAATCGAGCTCCCAAGAGTGAAAGAAGCACTTTAGAAGTAGACACCATTGCTCTTTGTCCATTAAAAGACCCGATTTTGAGACGATTTCAGCTCTGGCACCGCCTTCCCCAGGAAACTTCCCACTACCCCAGGCACAGCTGGGACCTGGGGCTCAGCCCAGGAGCTCCCAGGTCACAGCCAAGCAGGAAAATCGTGTTTTCCTGCCAGAGTATCACTGACGTGGGAGGCAAGTCCTGCCTCCTGCCTGGCCATACAGCCCCCACCCCTGTGCCCACAGCCCTCGCTGGGGTTTGGGGTTTGATGACTTTAATTCCCAAATATTTTCTACCTCAGGGTGGAAACTAGGCATGAGGGCATCTCCTGAGTCAGGCTCTGTGCTGGCTCTGCAAGTGTTTCCTGCCCTGTGGAGGTGTCCTCATGGGCAGTGGGATGGGACAGGGCACAGGGATGCTCCAGGCAGTGGGATGCTCCTGCTGTGCCTCCTCTCAGAGGTGCTGACATTGATAAAGTGCTCAATCATAGAATCAGGCAATGGTTTGGAAGGAAGGAACATTAAAGATCATCTCCTGCCACGGGCAGGGACACCTTCCACCAGTCCAGGTTGCTCCAAGCCCCTTCCAACCTGGCCTTGGACACCTCCAGGGATGGGGTAGTCACAGCTTCTCTGGGCACCCTGTGCCAGGGTCTCACCACCCTCCCAGGGAGGAATTCCTTCCCAATATCCCATCTAGCCCTGCCCTCTGGCAGTGGAAAGCCATTCCCCTTGTCCTGTCACTCCATGCCCTTGTCCCAAGTCCCTCTCCAGCTCTCTTGGAGCACTGGAAGGCACTCTAAGATCTCCCCAGAGCATTTTGTCCAACAGCTCCCAGCCAATTCCTCCTCTTGACCTCCAAATCATCCTCTTCGGCCCAAACCCCAACCCACCCACCACAACACCCTCTCCAGAGCAGGAGGATGATGCTGTCCCCACCCTGGACCCCCTGAGTGTCCCCCCCAGCCCTGCTCACCGTTGTTGCAGTGCCGGACACAGTCCTGGAACACGGCACGCCACTTCTCCTGCTCCTTGCCTGTCATCACACAGAAATAGTAGTGCCTGGCATAGGGGTGCCAGAGGATGAGGGGGAAATCCGTGGGGCACTTCAGGATGGGGGAGTGCCCCGATTTGGGTGTCACACCTGCAGAGAGAGGAGGATGCTTTGAGGAGCTGCAGGGTTGGTGGTGTCCATCTCCCCCAGCTTCGATCTGGGCACACAAGACTCCCCAGCTCCTTCCCTGTGAGTTGTCCCAAAATTATGGGGAAAAAGGAAAAAAAAAAAAAAAAGAAAGAAAAAAGGAGGAAAAGAACCTTGTTCTTCCAAAAAGGAAATCGGAAGGGAAAACTGAAAAGTTCAATTAAAAATCATCAATATCGTGGGGTTTTCATGGAGCCACAGGCACTTTTTCTTTCCTTTCCTGGTGGCTGTGGCAGGACCTGAGCAGCACAGTCTTCACATCCCACCAATGGGGATGGAGTTGTTCTCCTTCCCTGCAGTCCCACACACCAAAAATACCTCTTCCCAAAAGTCCACCCCAAAACCACCCTTCCCAGAAGGTCCACAAGGATGCCACCAAAACCATTCTCACTTCCTGAAGAACTCCAACCCAGAATCACCCCATTCTGAAAGTCCTCATGGATTCTACACCCTAAAACAACCCCTTCCAGAAGGTTCCCAGGGATGTTACACCCCAAAAAACCACCCCACACCTTCCCAAAGGTCCTCAGGAATGCTACACCCCAAAACCCCCCTTTCTAAAGGTCCCCAGGGATACCACACCCCAAAACCACCCTGTCCAGGAGGTCCCCATGGATGCTACACCCCAAAATCATCCTTTCCCAGAAGGTTCCCAGGGATGCTACACCCCAAAAACTGCCCCTTCCTGAAGATCTTCCAGGATGCTACACCCCAAAACCACCTGTTCCAGAAGGTCTTCAGGGTTGCCACACCCCAAAGTCACCCTTTTCTGAATCTCCTCAGGAATCACACACCCCAAAACCACCCCTTCCCAAGGGTGCCCAAGGGATGCCCTGCAGCACCAGGGCGTGCAGGGGGCTCACCAGGCAGGCTGTTGTTCACCAGCTCCAGGTACTGGTCCACGGAGGTGAGGATCTTGTAGCCAGCACTGTTGATCAGCACACGGGGTGGCAGCTCCCTCTCATAGGCCTGGGCAGGAAAAGATGGTCATGGATGATGGGAAGCCATGCCACGGTGATGGGGTGTCCCCTTTGGAGCTGTCCCCACTGGAGGTGAGTAAAAGGGGGGCTTCTCCTCACCAGTTTGTTCTCGTAGAGGACCAAGCCGTAGTTGTGCGGGACCACGCAGAAGCGGTTCCTCCACTTCTTGTTCTCCTCGATGTACTGGAAGATGTTGCCTGAGTAGATGACATGGTCCTCCAGTGGGAGCTGGGGGAGAGGTGGGAGGCACAGGGGGGTCAGTGAGGGGCAGCTCTGCCTTGGGGAGCCCAGCCAGGTCTGTTTGGGGTGGTTTGGGTGGGTGTGTCTGCACTACGGCTATGGTGAGGATCTCCACGTTCACCACTGGATTATCTCCCACTGCAGTGCAAATTTTAGTGCCTTGATAGGTGTTTCTGGGTGACACCTTTGAGGGCCACCACATGCAGAGTCCTAGAAAACCCGGGAGGAGCTGCTCATACAGCACTGAAGTCACATGTGGTGGTGTTCATCATGCTGTGGTGTCACCTCTGCCCCAGCATCTCCATCCTGGGAGACACACCAAGCTCAACTGAGTGACCTGAGTTCACTTGGCCAAGTACAAGTTGGAGAAGAGCCCTCCAGCAGCAATTCCCAGCCTCAGCTACTGCAATTTCCCTGGTTGGGGGAAGAGAGGAGGATGTGGGGCACTGCTGGCAGTGGCCATCAGCCAGAAGGTCCTGCCAGGGTGTGGGTCAGAGGCAACTGCAGATGGCAGGAACCAAGCTGTGCTCAGCTGGGGCTCCACGTGGGAGAGGGAAGAGGAAAAGCAAGAACCCACGCCAAAGGGCTCAGCATCAGATGATGCTTAGATGCTCTGGACTTCATGGAGGACCAGGGAAGGACCTCTAAATGAGGAGACATTTAGATTGGAATTCTTGGCTGTGAGGGTGTGCAGACCCTGGCACAGGGTGCCCAGAGAAGCTGTGGCTGCCCCTGGATCCCTGGAAGTGTCCAAGGCCAGGTTAGACGGGGTTTGGAGCACCCTGGGCTAGTGGAAGGTGTCCCTGCCCATGGCAGGAGATGATCTTTAAGGTTCCTTCCTTCCAAACCACTGCCTGATTCTATGATTGAGCACTTTATCAATGGCAGGGGGTGGCACTGGATGATCTTCGAGACCCTTTCCAATGCAAACCATTCCATGATTCTGTGCTATGATCCTTCAACAGGAACAGGCCAAGGACATCCCACGCCCCCCACCCTCCCCGAGCAGCCCCTTGCAGGCTCTCCAGCACCTTCTGGCCGACACGCCGGCAGCGTTTGCGCCATCCCAAACACAGGCTGGCTGAGCGAGCCAAGAATCTGTCCCAGGAATTTTTATGATCCCAGGAACATAAACAAGAGGCGAGAGCTCTCGTGAGGGCTCGAGTGTGTGGCGGCCACCTCTGCTGCCATGGCCACCCACCATCCACCACGGTGGCCATCACGAGAGACCGTGACACAGAACCAGGATCCTTCTGGAGGGACTTTTCCCACTTCTCTCCCTGCTCTCCATGTGCTGGCTCACAGGAACCTCACTGCCTTCCCCAAGCCCAACACTCCTCCCCGACCACACACCCCCTTGGGCTGGGGGAGGTCTGACAGCAGCTTGGCTGACAGCACCTCACTGCTCCTTAGGGCTTTCCAAAGCCATTGGAAGAGGGAGAAGAAAGCCCAAATTAAGCCCTGCAGGAGGGATAAGAGTCTGAGCCCTAAGGCCACCAGCAGGATGGGGACACGAAGGAGGTGCCAGCTCTGTGAATCCCCATCAGCATCTCCTCAGGGTGGCTCATCCAAGGACTGAGCCCTCATAAACCACTGCCCAGGGCAGGCTAAGGCAGCCACATCAGCTGCTGCTGGAGCAAAATCCAGGCTGAGCCCTGCCATGGGTCCCTCAGTCAGGGAGTGGCAGCTCAGGGCCACCAGCACCCTCGAGCCCCAGCACGGCTGTCCCCTCCTCACACACCCTCCTTGCCACAGGGAGCCACTGAGGTGGCACCTCCCAACTCCAGCAAACATTTGGGATAGGCAGGTATGTGTCAAACTGTGGGGATGGGCAGGGAGGGGGCCAGGGAGCCTTGGGGCTGACATGGGAGCAGAGGGTGTCAGAGATGGTTTGCCAGGGCTCTGGATGGGGACACCTGGGTTGTTGGAGAGACCAAAGGTAGAGATATTTATTCCATATTCTCATTGCTGTTGCATCTTGCTGGTCTTTTAGATGATTGAATCGTTCTTCCAACTCCAGCCCTGCTGTGCCTCTCTGCCCAGGAGACTCACCAGCCCCTGGTCTCACTGCTCTGAGCATATCCCCACAGAAATCACAAAAAAAGGGTAGTAAATAACCAAAATTTAAAAATCCCAAGTGCCACATCCCAGCTGGACCTGCCTGAGGACAAGCAGGATGCCACCCTCCATCTTCTTGACATCCACAGCTTTTTGGGCATGTTTGGGGAGCACAGAGTCCATATGGAGGAGATGATCACCCAGCTCCTTGCAGAGCCACCCCACAGACAGGTCCCCATGGTGTCTGGAGCACTGGGACATCCCAGTGGCACTGCTGGGATCCTGGAAGGGGATGGGCAGCACACAGGACACTGAGCAAGAGGAATGTCCTATTTATACACCCATGTTTTCCAAGACTTGCACGGTGTCCCTGACCTCCCGACCTGGCTGCTGTTCCTCAGACATTCCTGGGCTGCTTGCTGGAGCTTTATAATGAAGCAACAAACCTGGGACAGAGGTAAATCCTGGAGAGGGGAGGCTGAAAGCATCTGCTAAATTCCAAGGAACCCAAAGGACACAGTGCTGAGCACTGCAGGCACCCAGCTCTTCCCCAGGAGCCTCCACTCCTTTATTTTTCCTAACACACCCAGCACCCAGGCAGCTCCCAGAGGAGATGGGGCACATCCAGGTGCCTGGGCAAGGTGTCACCTTCATGGGTGGGTCAGGTACACACTGCTGTGAGCACTCAGGGCTTGAGTCTGATCTCACAGAGACGTTTTTTAGATTTCGTAACAAACCACCCCCTTAAGCCCCAGACAAAAGCACAAGCCTGACTCCACCATGTGCAATCACATCTCCTCCTGTTTCCAAGGAGCACCCATGGGACAGTGGCTCCAGGGAGGACCTCAAGCCCTGTGTGATGAGCATCCCCTGCCTTCTGAGCAGGGAGAGAAGGGCAGGATCCCTCCCCAGGTGCCAGATCCACAAGCCCCACCTCCCAGAGAGATCTTTAGCGAGGCAAAAGACATGTGGCTGCTGGAGATCAGACTTGGAGCCAGCTCCGCTTCCCACACAGGGTCAGGGACATCTGCCAGGTGTTTCCTACTCCTCCCTGGGAATTTGCCTGGGCTGGAGCATCACTCGCACCCAGAGCAGGACAACAACAGCCTGCCACATCTGCTCAGGGTTTCAATGGGCACCAGGGGGTCCCTGAGCTCCTGCCAGCCCTGGCATCGAGCTCAGCCATCCAGGGGGCTGCAGCCCAGAGCCAGCCTTGTCCCTGCTTGCTGCCTGTGCTCGTTCCATGGGGTGGGAAAGAAAACCACGCCAGGGAGCCCCACATGCTTCAATACACCCCAGGGATGGGCTGGACCAGTGGCATGGGCTACATTGGCCCTGGCAGGGTGGAAGAGGGAGAAGGAGCATGCCTGGGCTTTGGGCAGGACTCTTGTGCAGGCTCTTACCTTGCGGTGCAGCAGCTGTGCCTGCGGGCCCCCATTGCCCTCGATCTCATAGCGCACGCTGTTGAACAGAGCGACCCCGTACTGCTCCTTGTAGCACCGGCAGAACTCCCCCAGCACCTTCCCCGTCTTCTCTGCGATGGGAGAGTGGAACCACGTTAGGAACAGGCTGGATTCGGGGCTCTCCTTGCTGCAAACCACCCCAGCAGCCCCTCAAGACATCTTCCCCACCCTTCACACCCACATCCCATCTCCCTCCTGCTGCCAGAGCACGCTTTGGTGCATGGACCACAGCAGAACCCGCTGCTTTCTGCCCTCCCCATCCACCCCAGGGACTGATGTGGGGTCAGGACGATCTCTTGTTTTTGCCTTTCACATTAATTTCAAGGATTCCTCTCCCTGGCAGGAAATTCCTGACGTGAAGCCGATTCCGGCACTGCTGATGGCTTCCTGTGCCTTGTGCAGCTCCCAGCCCTGCTCTGACCACCTCAGCCTGCTGAGACTGGGAGAAACCCTCCATTCCCCATTCCCAAACATCACCCACCCCTCCTCTGACCCTGCTATGCCCCCAAAAGGGCCATCCCACAGAGGGACTCCAAGCCCTGCAGCTGGTGATGCACTGGGGAGACTCAGAGGGGAAAGGACAGCATGGCCCCCCCCTCCAGGCTCCCCACAGCACCCCTGGGTGAGGCAGAGACCCCACCAGGACCCCAAACTCCAGACTGGGATGAGCCCAAGGTGCTGGGACAGCCTGATGTGTCAGATAATCCCCTGCACCCCACACTGGAAGAAATCCTCTCCATCCCACAAGCAGCCCCCCGCCCCTCAATGCACGGGGTGGGGGGACACTGCAAACCCACCCACCCCCAACAGCAGGGACAGGGCTTTCCTAGCCCCAGGGTGGCACTCACAGGCTGTCCCCCAACCTTTGCCAGCACCCCGTGGGCACCCTGACCCACCCAGCACCTTCTCCACTCCAGTTCCAGACTCCCACACCAAAACCCCAGCCCAAAGCACCCCAGAACTGAGGAATAAACTCCCCCAGAGCTGCCTTTGGCACACGGCGCCTCGGCTTCGAATTTCCCTCTCAACTTTGCCCCAGAGCCTGCGAAAAAGCAAGAATTTGAGTTGCCTCCAACTATTTCTGACAGCTTAGGCTCTGCCAGAGGACTGGCAATGGGAGGAAGGATGCTGGCTCTGCATCCCAGTGCTGGAGCCAGCATGATGCTGGGGGCATGAACCCAGACAAAACAGCCCCCCTGTGCCGGCTCGGCACAGCTTGGCAGGAGCCAAAATCTCCGTCAGCAGCCGCCCCAGAGCTGTGCTGGCAGCCAAGGCAGCACAAGGAGCAGTTTGCTGCAGGGTGCTGCAAATCCCACTGGGATGAGCAGCTCCAGAGGAAAACGCTGCCCCAGGACAGCGGCTGGGGGAGATAAACCCATCGCGGAGGAGACGCCAGCACCGCCAGCAGTGGGAGCGACTACAGAGCAGCACCGTGCTGTGCCAGGGCTGAAAATCACTTTAAATTTAACAAACTTCTTCAGAGCAAAGAATGGAGGCCGGCTCATCCTGCCAGAGGAATTCCTCAGCCCTGATTTCGGCAGTCACGCCGAGCAGCACCTCTGTTGCAATTCCCGGCTCCCAAGCTGTGTGATTTTGGCCGGGGATCCGGGCAGCCATGCAGGCAGCTGAGATTTAAAAGGACATTTTGAGGTTTCATTTCCTTTCAGTTCATGGGAAAAAACGAGCCCCCGGTCCCCAGGCAGGCGGGACGGCTTAGTCACTCATTCTTCCCTGATTAACGGCGGGGCCAATTAGGAGGGTTTAAGTAAATGGAAAAGCAAAAGTCAATTATTTGCAGAGGTTGAAACAAGACTTGCAGTCAAATATCCGAGGTGACTAAACCTCCCCAGGCGCAGCAAATCCCCGTAGTGTGTGGGGGGGATGCTGGGGGCTACTGATGACCTCAGACCACTAGCCCTGGTGGCCACCCCAGGGGAAGCAACAGGGACAGAGACCCATGGGGGATCGGGAGAAGGGGACACAAGGTGACACCAGATTTGGCAAGGTGTGGGCTGCTAGTGGTGGTACAGCCAGGCTTTGCTTGAGCATCACCCATGCTGATGATGCCAGTGGGTGCCCCGACCCCCCAGATCCACAGCACCCTGTGTGGGGCTGATGTGTCCACGTGGGAACCAGCTCAGCCACCCACTGGCTCCTTCGCCAGGGTGGGCAAAGCCTCCCAGCAGTACTGGGAACTATGGGAGCATCCCCTGCTCACAGAGCTGAGCACTGGGGGCTATGGAGAGCATTCCCCTCTCCAGCTGCACAACCAAAGCCACCCACGAGTGGCCATCCTTCCATGAGCAGCTTTGTCTGCACGTCCCACCAAGAGCTGGAGGGGTCGGGGGACAGGTGACAGTTCAGGGAGCTGTGTCCCCTGTCCCCTCCTCACCTGAACCCCCCTGTCATGGCTATGAAGGGAAGGGGTTTGGCTGCCACCCAGCCACCCCATCCTGGGTGCAGGCTCAAGACACCCACAGCAAAGTGCTTTGGCAGGAAGGGAGCACAGGCAGGCACCTCCCAGGGATGGCTGTCCCCAGCCACCCACTGACAGCGCTTTCCCAAGGCTGGTGTTTGCTCTGGGACCGCTGTGCTCCAGCACACACCCCCTCCCACTGCCACCACCCCAGCCCCTGTCACACCCAGCCATGAAGAGGCACCGGTCCCCGAGCAGCCAGGGTGGCTGGGCTGGCACAGGCTGGGCTGGCACAGGTTCCAGCACATCCCTCTGGTTCCTGGCATAGGCAGGGAGAAAACAGTGGCTTTGTGGGGTGCCAAGGAACTAACGCCTGGCTCAGCAGGATCCCCCGTGCCAGCACCTCTGGGCACAGAACTCCTCTGTCCCCAGCCCCCGGGCTCCCCTCCTGCCTCCACAGCATCCCCATGACTAAGCTGCACGTGGTGGCTGCAGGCAGAGATAAAGGGGCTCCAGAGCCGGGGAGGGCAGAGAAAGGCAAACCCAGGCTGGATGTAAGGCCAGGCAGGATGGTGGGAGCAAAGATAAGGTTGAGCCATGCCACACCAGCCCCCAGCCATGCTGCAGCCCCCCTGCCACATCCCCAGGGACCCCCAAACCCTCCTGGCATCACCCACCAGCCTGTGCTGCGGGCACAGCAGGGCAGGCAGCCGTATGAGGACACCCCACACAGGGACAGGGCAGGCAGCACAGGTTTGTCCTCGTCCCAGATGAGTCCCTGAGGCTCGTCTGGGTGAAACCAGCCAGGAGAGGAGGCTCTGCTCCTGCCCACCCCCCCGACCGGTTGTGCCACCAACACTGTCACCGAGCCCAAGGCAGCTCCACAGCCATGGCACAGCCCTGGGGCAGCAGGAACCCCAAGGGCACGTGCAGCCCTCGTGTGCTGAGAGGTCACGGCCCGGCCAGAGCAGCCCTGGTCCAGTGTTGGTCCCTCCGAGCCAGGGCGGGAGGTGGATCTTGCTCTCAGGATTCCAGAGGCCCTGACAAACTGCTCAAGCTGGTCCAACAGCCTGGACTGGCTGTGTCCTGCCCTTGGAAGCATCTCCAGCATCATCAGCAGCCCCACACAGAGGATCGTGGAATGGTTTCTGTTGGAAAGGACCTTAAACCATTCCACCCCCTGCCATGGGCAGGGACACCTTCCACTAGCCCAAGTTGCTCCAAACTCCATTCAATCTGGCCTTGGACACTTCCAGGGATGGGGCAGCCACAGCTTCTCTGGGCACCCTGTGCCAGAGCCTGCCCACCTTCCCAGGGAGGAATTTCTTCCTCATATCTAACCTAAATCTCTCCTCTGTCAGTTTGAAGCCATTCCCCCTTGCCCTGTCACTCCAGTTCCTGATGCAGAGTGCTTCTCTGGCTTCCCCATAGTCCCTTCAGACACTGGAAGGTGCTGTGAGGTCTCCACACAACCTTCTCTTCTCCAAAATGCACACACTACCCCCTGCACACACTAGGACACACATGTGCACCCATGCACACTCATACACATATGAACAAACAGACAAACATCCCCCCATGCCCACCCACACACATTTGTTCACACCCAGGAGAGGCTGGAGGCCAGCAGCTGACAAATCCCAGTGGGAATACTCATCTGCATCCTCCCTCCAGCCCACATCCCGTTTGGCACACACAACCCTCATGTGTCTGCTGCTCTTTATATCTGTCCAGGGGATGAGATGTCATTGGAATCCCAGCCCTCTCAAGAAGCCCCCCGGGTTGATGGAGCATCATGGATGGAATCGTGGAATCACAGAACGGTTTGGGTTGAAAGGCACCAAAAAGCTCATCTTCCACCCCTCTGACATGGGCAGGGACACCTTCCACTAGACCAGGAGCAGAGTGGAGTGGGAGTAGGAGCAGGTTGTCCAAGCCCCTGTGGATGCTGCAGGGATGCCTCATCTCAGGCAAGGAATTTTCCTCCTGGTTCAGAAAAAAAATTAGAGAAACAAAAAGGACAGAAGAGCCCATTGAAGCAGAACCCCCAGGTTGGCAGAGCCATGGCCCCTGTGCTCCTGATGAACCCTGGCCTGGCTCCTCTCCTGGCCATCTGGGCCAGCCTGACTCAGCCCAGCTCCCCCTGACCCCACACAGTGTCCTGTGTCCCCCAGCAGGTCAGGGAGGGAGTGATGGCAGGAATGTGCTTGCAGGGCAATGAAGGAGCAGACACTGGGGGCCACATCATCATGTCCCTTTGCTGGAGGTCCCTGTCCTGGTGATGGTCCCTCTGTGCCATGGTGGTGGCCTGTGACATTGTGGGACATCCCAGTGGCAGGGGATCTGTGGGAAGCTTGTGCTGGCCTGGCCAGGCTTGCCAAGGGGAAGGTGTTAATCACTAATTTAGACAGTAAATGATTAATGAGCAGAGGTGGGTCGCTGGGGGACACTGCAGGCTCCCAGCAGCCTCACACCCAGTGGCACTGACAGGGGCAACCACCACAGGCTGGCACACATGGCACTGACAGCGACAGTGGTCACCCAGGTGGCTCTTCCAGCAAGGAAAACCAAGGACAAGGCCACTGCAGGGAGGTTGATGCCATCGGTTGTCCCAGGTCATCCCTCTCAGGAAGGCTGCTCCAGCCATCCTGCTCCACTGTCTGGTCCAAGCACACTCAGAGGGTGTGCCCACTGTCCCTTGGGCACCCTCCTGTGCCCCAAATCCTGGCATTGTGCAGAGAGTGTGTCTGGGCATCCCCCGCATGGCAGGAACATGGATGAGGTGCACAGGATGCCATGGATGCATTGCCCAGCACACCAGGGATGGGGTGCTGAGCCAGACCTCAATAACCAGCAGCACCCCGTGAGCCCTGAGCAGCACCTGGACAGGAAGACCCATGGATACAGGTCCCAGCTCACCCCAGTGCAGTACTGGCCCATCCCAGCAGGAGTTTGGGAATGACAGTGACAGCAGGAGATGGCTCTGGACAGGCTGAGCACCAGCAGAACAGTGACAGCCAGCACAGGGGACAGTGACAGAGCTGCCACCTCCAATGGGGCACAAGCACCATGCAGAGCTAATGGGTGCACCCAAAGGGTTAAGCCCCTGCCCGCGGTTTAGGGTTTCGGGAATTTGAATGTGAGCTCATTTCCACCCAGAAACACAAACTCCTTCATATGGGCCTGACTCAGCCCAGCTGAGCACCCCCCGGGAGGGGTTTCCAGCACTGGCCAGGGTTGGGGGGGGATCAGGCACCAGCTCCCCACCCATGGGACACGGGGGCACAAAATGGGCTGAAGGAGGGTTTGTTCCTGGTGACAGCAAAACCCCAGGACTGACCCATCACTGGTCCTCCCTCTCATACAGACCAGGAGAGACTGGACCAGGGGGGCAGTGGGGACAGCCAAAGCTGGGGACAGTTTCCCCTTTGCAGCAAAACGCAGCCCTTCACACAAACCCACCCCAAACCACCCCAGGGAGCCATCAGGATTTAGAGTGAGCTTGTGTGGAACGAGGCAGGGGCACAGGCTGCTCTTCTGCCCGCACCCAGGCACAGCTCAGCATCAGCGATGCAGCAGGACACGGTCACTGCCTGGCTCCGGCACTGCTCCTCAATCCATCGGGAATATTTTCAGCCCGAAGGCAGCTCAGAAGCACGGGTGGAAAGGGAACACGTCGTGCCTCCCCCTCAGCCGCCGTCTGACTCAGCCGCGGTGGGGAAGGGTGGGCAGGACGGGCTGAGCGGCAGGAAGGGATGAGGCAGCGGAGCCTCGGAGGAGAAACCAGATGGGGCCAGGCCTGAACCGGTTCATCCTCTCTCGCCCTGCCTTTGCCACACAGGGCTCTGCCTCCGGATGAGTCAGAAGCGCCCGCAGTGCCAGCTCAGGGCTGGGGCACCCGTCGGGGACGTGGCTCTCTGCAAGGTGCCCCCTTCGCCAGCGCCCTGCGGCTTTCCCCCGGTCCAGCAGGGTACCCAGGGGTATCCCGGGAGTGTCCCGGGGATCTGTGCCGACCAAGGAGCGCCCACCCCACCTCCCAGCACCTCGCCCAGGAGCGCTGCTTGCACAACACCGCTCCCCTCCCAGAAAACAGACCTGCGAGGCTCCGCAGCCAAGCACGGCATCTTCGTGGGGCTGAAAATGAAGCAGCGCATTGAGCAGCAGCTCCTCAGCCCCAGAACGGCCGAAAAACCCCGACGGAGCTCTCGACAGACCTTTACCCCCTCCATAGTCCCTGCTCCCCAAAGCCCACGGTGAGCCGCTCTCAGCCCCCAGCCCCGGTGCCGGGATCACATCCAGCCCAGCGGGGCAGGGATTAGTGTCCGGCTACGTGCGGGACGGTGTTTTCCCGTGGCGTGGATGCCGGTGTCCCGCTGCTGCCTGGGAACAAGGCTGCGTGCGAGGAATGTGCCTGTGAATAACAAACAGCCGTCGGGGCCCTTTGAATGCCTCTCGAAGCTGGTCGGGGCTGGCCTGAGCCCAGCTGGGAGATGCCTGCCCCCAATCTCCCCGCCCCAGCGGTCTCCGAGGGATGGGGGCAGGAGGAGATCCCCTCCTGCCCATCCGACCTGCCTGATCCAGGCAAGTCCCCCTTTCTCGTCCCTTCCCCTTGGAGCAGCCTTGTCTTTGCAGGTGACTGGGGGCAAAACCCACCCCAGCCCAGTGGGCACAGGGACTGGGTTTGAGCCCACCAGCAGAGGTGACAGCACTCACAGGACTGTCAGGATATGTCCCACGGGCTGGGGGAATCTGTGGAGAGATGAAGCATCCCCGTGGAGCTGTTTGGCTCAAGCTGGACACCCCCCCCAAACTGTGCTGGAGCAGGACCCAGCACCCTCATGCTGGCTGCAACCACATCACCCCACATATGTCCCTTGTCCCCCAGGGTCCCACCAGCTGGCCAGGCTGGAGAAGAGCTTCCAGCCCTTCAGTGCTCACCCCGGAGCGGGTTCTCCTCACAGCAGCAGGGTGGGACCAGCATCACCCCTCCCCAGATAAGGTCCAGCTCATCCACCAGCACCGGCCAGGCAGCATTGCAATGGCGCAATCCCACCGTGCCGAGCCAGGGTGTGCACCAGCACCAGCATCCTCCGGGCACCCCTGGCTCCTGGGAGCTGTGGGACCAGGGGAGGACCCGTGGCAAAGGGGCCAGAGCAAATCTTGATGTCTCCAGGTCTCTCGGGTGCTTCAGGTGGGTGGTCCGTTCTCCAGCATGTCCCAGCAAAGGGTTCTGGCTCAGCAGAGGGCAAAAGCCAGTCCTTTCATGTCCCTTGGGCTCAGACCCAGGGAGAGGAGCTGAGCCTGGCACACTCTCCCTCTGCCCAGCTGGACGGTGCCAGCGGGAAACCCAATCCAGTCCCACGGGACAAGACCAAACAAAGACTTCTATGTACCTCCAAAAAAAAAGCCCATCAAGAAGTATTTGAACTAAACAGTCCTGAGCTTGTCCGGGGTTCTGCTGCAGCCCTTGACCCTGGAGAGGGTGCTGTGCCCGGCTCCTGTATCCCACACACCCCTCCATCTCTGTTCCCTCATCCCCATGGAGGGTGATGCCTGCCTGAGGGTGGCCAAGGGATCAGTGTCTCCCATGGCCAAGGACGTTCAGGAGGCACTGCACACCCTGGTGAACCATGGACAACCCGGGGTGATGGGCACCTGTGCCGTGGGGCTGGCAGTCAGTGCCCAGCAGCACAGAGCCCACCCTTGCTGCAGGAGGGTGGGCAGCAGCCAGCAGAGCAAAGAGGCTCCCAGGCAGAAGCGATGCTGGGATGATCCCAAGGCAGGGATGATCCCAAGGCAAGGCTCTGTCCTGGTCTCAGGTGATGCCCTGCATGTATTGGGATGAGAAGGGGCTCAGGATGCTTCCCATGGCTGAACCAGCAGCACTTTGGGTGCCTGGGAGCTGACAACCTGATTCTCTTGCTCCACAGAGTGGCACCGAGGTCATCCCAGCTTTGGGGACATCCCTTCATCCAGGGAAACCCCCTGAGAGGTTGAGCACAGCTAGCAGAGCGAGAGAGGAAGCCAAGAAAAGCCTCCTGTGCCCCAGGAGCCACCAGCATAGCAGGAGAGAGGAGAAATCCTGCCCTAGGTCCTCTGCCAGCTCCAAGGCAGAGTGTCCCATCCATCCTGCTGTTGGGGAATGTCCCATCTCAGGATTCCTGCAGTGAAAGGTCTGAGCACCCCAGGGCAGAGCTGGGATTCTGGCTGCAGGCAGGCACAGATCCCTGCCAGGGAAGGGCAGGAGGGCACAGAGAAGGGCAGGAGGGCAGAGAGAAGGGCAGGAGGGCAGGGAGAAAGGCACTGTGCTCTACCAGCCAGGGCTGGGACCTGTGTCAAATGTCATTGCTCTTTCCCTTTGAAAAAGGGGAAAAGGTGGAGTTTTACTCCTTCCTCCCTCTCCAGTCCAAGAGACTGAGAGGAAGCAACAAGGAGCTCTGCTCTGCCCCTTCCTCCCCCCCTGCCCCTGGCACTGGGCTCTCCATGGAGCCACTGCAGGCATGTCCAGGCACTGGACAAGGCTCCAGGGCCAGCCATGGGCTGGGGATGGGGCACAGCTCCTGTTTGGGGACCTCACTGCCAGGTGCTGGGAGCTGCAGCCCCAGGATGAGGTGACAACTCCTACAAACTGGGTGGTGGGACCAGACCTGGATCCTGCAGGGGCAGAGAGGGTGCTCAGCCTTGTCCTGGAGAGCTGGTCCTTGCCTGTCTTCACACCTCAGCAAGTGCCTGTGGATCAGCATCCCTGGATCCTGCTGGAAAGCTTGGAGACTTGGGAGCCAATCAATCCCAGAAGGGTGGGATGGAGCTGACAGGGGCCAAGAGGCACCAAGCCCTTCTGAGCTGAGCCAGCCTCTGCAGCAATTTAGGGGCAGGAGGGAGGCAAAGGCTTGGAAAAGCCCAGCTCCTGTCTGTGCTTCCCTTGCTGGCTCCCTGCAGTGGGTTTAGGGGTGTCTGATACTGCCGTGGGGGTGTCCTGGTCTGTGGGTGCTTTACTCCCCCGGGGTTGACCCAAGAAGAGCTCTCAGCTGCAGGGCCAGCTCCACTCCTCCTGTCCCAGCCCTCCTGCTCCCAGGCAGAGCAGGGAAACCCTCCGTGCCTGCCCCAGCTTGCTGGAGGCAAAGCCTCTGGATAAACCCTTGGTGGGGGAGGCAGGGGAAGCCCTCCCAGAGGGAAAGCAGGCTCTGCCCTCGGGGCAGAGCACGGGCAGGGTTGGGAGGGCTCCTATTGCCTGCACACGTGGGAAGGCCACCAGAACAATGTCCCCTGTCCCAGCACGCTGGCTCCCAGCGAGCCCCGTGCCCCGACACGACGGCTGCAGGTAAAGCCCTGGCTTGCCAGAACCAGCCCTTCTCGCTGGCAGGGAGCCCTGACATGCCAGGGGAGTTATTTATTTCACGATGAAAGAAGACACACACTTCGTTACGAGAAACCACTGCAGGTCTCCAGCACGATCCCTCGGAGCCTCCCTGCACCACTCCCCCCCGGGGGCAGGGCGAGGGTTTCAGCCTCAAGACCCACCCCAGAGCCCAAGCACCGGCATCCTCCGCCTCCCACGCCGGCTGGAGCTGAGCTGTGGCCAAAGCTGGGAAATGAGTGTCACGCTTAGGGAACCACAGCAAACCTCTCCCTGCTGCCAGCAGCCTCCACCCCTGTGGCATACCACAGCCCAGCACCTTTTGGCATGTGCCAGGCAGTTCTGGATCCGACCCCACAGCCCATCCCATTGGCAGCCAGCCCCTAGGCAGGAGAAGGATGCTCCTTGGTGGGATGAGGGATGTGCAGCCACTGGTGCCTCACAAGGCTCGCTGGAGCGGAAATGCCACAGGTCCAGCCCCAGGGACGAGCCTCGGTGTCACCTCTGCCACCACTGCGTGGGCTGGTGTCTGTGGAAGTCCCACCCCAAAATTAACAGCTGGTTTACTCTGTAATTAACGGGCTGGTGACTCCCCGGAGATGCCAAAACAAGATGTGAGCTCCCAGGGACCCTCCCTGCACTGCCACCCACCTCCACATCCCTGTGGCCAAGGAGACATCCCGCAGCTCCCTCTGTGTCCCTGGGCTCCCACACCCACCAGGTGCCCAGGACAGAGCCACCCAGCTCCTGCCAGTCATGCCCATCCCCCTGGAGAAGGGGTCCGTGCAGCTGGGACACTCTAGGGACGGAGTTACTCCAGCAGGAGGGAAGAGCTTCATCCAGTTCAGTGCTGGGAGTACTGGGAGGAAAGAGCACTTCTTTGGACAGAAGGGGACACTGAAAAAATCCAGGTTGCCCAGTGACATCTCAGCTTTCCCAGGTGCCCTGGGCAGGACATCCTGTGCATGCCACCCTCATGTCCCCAGGTGATGGAGCCCATGCTGAGCCATTCCCTGCTCCAGCCCACAGAGCAGGTTGGAAGCGGCTCCCAACCCACATTTGGGAGGAAGAGGAGGAGGAGGAGGGCAGCTGAAGGGTGTTGACAAACAAACTGGACGACTCAGACCAGGAAGATGTCCAAAGCAGGGCAGCAGAAGGAAGCACCAGTCCCAGAGACCTTGCAGAACAGGATGCAGGAGCTGCAGGCAGCACTGCCAGAACCATCCAGGTGTAGAGCACACCTGGCTGCCCTGACAGCCCCAGCACAGCATCCCTGCTGCCTCCGTGCCTGCTTGGAGGGATCCAGTCCCACCAGCACCACCAGTGGGAGGAAAGACCCTGGTCCTGAACCAGCAACACACAAGTCATGAGCGTGTGGCTCGTGACCTCTGGGAGACATTGGCATCAGCCACCACCATGTGGGCTGGGAAAGGGCACGGGACCTTCACAGCTTGGCTTTGATGGGAGAGGTCCCAACACAGAGGGGGCTGTGCCATGGCATGAGAGGGCTTTTCCTACCTCCCTGCTGCCTTTAAGCCAGCTGCAGTGCTGAGAGCTCCAGTCCCAGGAGGGAGAAAGGTCTGACCCAGGTTCTCCCCAGCAGTTCCAGGGGCTGCAAATATGGGAAGCATTGCCAACCCCAGAGAGCTCCCATCCCTCCAGCAATAAAGGGTCACATCAGCATGGGCAGCCAAACTCCCGAAAGTTGGGAAGACAACTGGGAAAAGTTGCTTGGAGAGGGGCTGGATCCCTCCCTAGGCACCAGCTGGAGCTGCAGCAGCAGAGAACAGGCCGAGCTAGGCAGGAAAACCCGGAGTTTTCCCCGCCACGTTGCTTTGCATGCCTGACAGCAAGTCGTGCCTTGCCTGTTGGGTTACGGCCCCTCCCAGCTCTGGGGGCTCCTCACCCAGAGAGGAGCCCAGGTGAGAGCAGAGAGGTGCTCCAGGAACCCAGTTTGCTCCAGTCTCTCCCAGGGAGGTGTCCCAGTACAGGTGCGTGTCCCCCCCCTGCTCACTCCAAACCTTCAGAGCTGCAGCGTGGCACAGGACATGTCCCAGCCCAATCTCCATAATCTTCTTCCACAGTAATTTTTCTCCCATTAAATCTTTTCTCCCAGTCATCTGCAGCCCCCTGCCCCCCTGCCCATGGGTTGAAATCCACCCTGAGGGAACAGCTCATTCCCTGCCAGAGTTCAACCATCCAGCCTGCCCTTGCAAACACCCGATTCCTGACCCAGCAGAGACAGATTCCTGCATAGAAAAAAAACCAGACTGGCTTTTCCTTGTTATTCTTCAGGATTAGGATCACAGGGCTTGGGCAGGGAGTTATCTCTGTACAGAGAACCAGCAAGTTAAAGGGAAATTCAGGATGTGCTTTGAATCCAAAGAGTCTGCAGCCCCGCTCCGGCACAGCCTCGCGGGTCAGCCCCGTTGAGCTTTAACTAATGCAAGACGAAAACCCCAGAGCGAGTTCCAAGCTCTCCTTCAAAGCTACAAAAACCTGCTGGCGTCCTGCTGAGCCGCATACCACGTAAGCATTCCTGCCAGGAACGGCGGGGGCCTGGCAGGGCTGATGGGCTCCGCTGTACCCCACGGGACACGGCGGGTCCCTGTGCCAGCCCCACGCAGCTCGACCACTCTGCTCCACCGGCGGCAGCTTTTCCCCCAGAGCCCTTGGGGACAAAAGGACTTCAAGAGCCACTCCCGCGGCTTTATGGCCGAGACACAGAAATGATACGGTGGAGCAACCTCCCAAACATCGGCGCTCCCGACTCTTTGAGCTCCCGGCGAGACGCACAAGGTCCAGCAAGGAAGCTGCGCTCGGTCGCGGCACCCGCCCAGATGTGGCTCCAGGGGTGCGGAGCGGGGGTGGCTTCACGCACTGGAGATGAGGGGCTGTTCCAGCCTGGGGAGCTGAAACCAAAGCCCGAGCATGAAAAGGCTCGGAGGTCACGTCGTGCCGGCTCGGGAGCCCCGGGGAGACAAGCGGCAGCACCGCGAGTGATGCAAGGTGGCTCGGGGGGAGTCCAGCACCGCGACAGAGGGGTGACCCCACTTACAGGGGTCAAGCGAGTCACCGCAGGCCCCAATTAGCAGCTGTGACCCCGCCAGCTGTCGCCGCTCCGAACAACCCCTGCCTGTGCAGAGCCACAATCCCACGTCCCGCGGTTCCCAGGCGGCTCTGGCCAGACATCCCGTGCCAGGGGCGAGGCGCTGACGCCCCGGGACAGACGGGCTCTCAATACCCACATTGTCACCCTGCCCCGTCGCACGGCGGTGGCGGGGGCACTGCTGTGTCCCTGCCTGTGCCGGGAAGAGTGGGGGAATCCAGTCCTTCCCTCCACCCCAGAACCTTTGAGGGGAGGGCTTCCCTGAGGATCTCCCAGCACTGTAAAGGAGGGGAACGCTCAGTTGGCAGCCAGTCCCCGTGCTGACAGCGGTGTCCCTGCACAGGACCCGGCTTCCAGCATCCCCCGGAGCCCAGATCCCCCCTTCCCTCCCCGCAGACCGGGGGGTTCGCACACAGACACGGCCCCCAGAGCCAACACAAACACCCCCGGCACAACCCAGCCTTTCATCTGGGATTCAGACGAGCACCTCGGGTACCCCCGCCGAGCCCCCCGGGCCGTGCCGGGGCAAAAACACGGGGAAACTGTAAAAATAAAGTTTAAAAAGGGAGAGAGGAGAAGAGCAGGAAGAGGGGGGGGTCGCGGGAATATTGTCGGGGCGGGTTCCAAAGGGCCCGAAGGAGGGATGGGCAGAGCCCGTCGGGGCGCGGGGGTCGCACCGGGAGCTCACCCGCGATGTGCTGGCGGCGACCCTCGTCCAGGTGCGTGGAGACCACATCTCCCATGGCGAGCGGAGCCGGGCCGGGCCGGGCGGCGGCGGCAGGAGGAGGAGGGAAGAGGGAGGAGGAGAAGGAGGAGGAGGAGGAGAGGAGGAGGAAGGCAGCACCCGGGGCGGCCCGGCAGCGCGGCGCCCCACGGCCCCCCCCGGCCACTCCTCCCGCACCGCCCCGCGTCCCGCCCGCCGCCCCCGGCACCGGCGCGAGGGTCCCCCCCGCCGTGTAATTAGCCGCTCTAATTAGCTGGCTGGGGGATGCTGAGGATGCAGGAGGGGGCTGTGCCTTCCCCCTGCCCCGCACGGCCCCGCACGTCCCCCCGTGTCCCCCCGCACCCCCGCGGGACCCACGCCGGGCAAACCGGCTCCGTGTTGGCAGCGGGCTGCGCTCCCGGCATTGCGACACCCGGGCTCCGTCCTACCTGTGCCCACACCCCGCACTCCTGCCCTGCCCTGCCCGTGCCCCTGCGGTGCCAAGGCGCGGAGGGGCCGTGGGAGCCGCCGGGCAGCAGGGCAGGGCACGGCCAGGGGCCCCTCTCCCTCCCCGGCCCCTGGGAAAAAGGGGATGGGAAAACTTAAATCGACCTAAAACCTTCCCCAGCCAAAGATTTTTCGCCCAGGAGCTGTTTGGCTCCACTGCCCCGGGACGGGGGCTTGGCACCTCCCCAGCATCCCCGGGCTTGCTGGAGGGCACAGAGCGGGGTGCAAGAACCAGGAATGTCCCACCCATCCAGCAAAGTCTCCTTGGCCACACTGAACCAGGCAGGAAGCAGCCGGAGCTGCGGAGCTGGAGGAAGCGGTGGAAAAGCTCCACCTTCCTCTTGCTGCTTTCTTACAGCTCCTTTCCCAAGAGCAACAGGCGGAAAGAACCCTTCGCAGGCTCCTCCGGCGCTGCCCGGGCACGATCCCGCTGGAGGAAAAGCCTGGCCGGTGTCATTCCCAGAGCCCGGGCACAGCGAGCAGCCGGGGTGTGACCGAGGGAGGAAGAGGAGGAGGAGGAAGGAGGAGGACGTGGTGGTGTGACCAGAAAGTTCAAGCTGTTCCCAGCTGCAGGGCGGCTCCAGGGAGTCGCTGCCGAGGTGGATCCATGCTTTGGGATCGCTCTGGTTCCCTGGATGCTTCCAGACCACTGGAAGCTTGGGCTGGGCCAGGCGGCATGGAAAGAGCTCCGGGATTGTGCCGGGAGTCTTTTCCTGGGCTGGACTGTTCCTTGGGCAGGCTGTGGGAGGGAGGAATGGAGGTGGCCAGCCCGGGAGTGAAGCATCCTGTTTATCCTCCTGAAATAGCTCTCCTTGGCCGGCCACGGCGCTGGGGAGGGGGCAGGAGGCTGGACACTCCTCTCCCTGCTGCTGCCACCAGCCCTGCCCTGAGACGGTGCCACCCCCTGCCTGGCACACCCCGGGGGGACACCAGGGGGTCCTGTGCCCTCGCCGTGCCAGGGTGCTGCCAACCTGGGGCCAAGCATCATCCCTTTCAGGGAGACATGCAGCGAGGGATGTGGGTGCTCCCATGCCAAGCCAAGCTCTGCTGGAGCTGGACATTCCACACGAGGCCAAAGAACTGGCGTCCAGATGTCACCTCCATCTGTCCCAGCACCCCCAGAGTCGGGATGGACAGGGCTGGGATACACCCTGAGCTGGGCTCTCCCCCAGGAATGCTCACAGTGCATCAGCCTTTTCCATCTTAACACCCCTGCAAGTCTTTTCAAAGGGAAAATGATTCCAAAGCTGAAATATTTCCCTTTTCCACTCTGTGATGCCCCATAAGAAGGTTTTATCCTTAGCAGAGGACTTCTTTGCTGTTTGTTTCCCTGGCCAAAATGCTGTTTAAATCAAGGGATTCTCGTGGGAAATTTATCTACAGTGAAATCTCATTTCCAATAGAAAATTGTTCCACTGGAGGCTTTTAAACACTTTCCCCAATGCTCATCCCTGAGGAGTCTGGCTCTGAATTCATTTGAAAGTCTGCCTTAGTGGGTGATGATATTTAAAAGGTGATGAAAATGCATCCACCCCCTTCAAATTGAAAATAAATGTGAATAGCTACCCGTGGAAATCACTTCATTATTAGAAACCAAGCTTCATCCCTTTCAAAAAAGCAGTGTATGGAATATGATTTAGACCGTGCACACACAGTCCTGCTAAACAGACCAAAGTAAGTGATATAAAAGCCTTATTTTTGAAAAATCAATCCATGTAGGCACTGGAGCGCTACACACTGAGTCATTACCTGCCTCTTTTACCCACTGATGTGTTTCTTCAATAAATAAAACAAAATAAAACCTTAATTAAAAGGTTAAAAAAAGACAGCATTGATATTGTTGATTTGCAAACAGGAAGGGTTTGTTTGTGGCATGCAGAAATAGCATGTCAACAGAGACTGGAGGCTGTAACACAGACATAGAGGCTGTTTTTGGGGCTCCACAAACCACCTGAAGATGAGCACGATGTCCTGGCACTGTTAGTCACCACCAAGCGGTGACGCAGCGCTGGATTTTTGGCACAGGCTGGCTGGTGGCAGAGACAGGCTCAGCTGCTAAAGCTCGGGAGGGGGAAGGCAGGGAGTTGTCTGGAGGGTTTTGTCGGGATCAGAGGCGTTTGGAAGCTCAAAGCTCGGCAGCTGAGCACATTTTGGTGTATTCCCAAATGTGACGTGCACAGGGGATTGTCCTGGTGTGTGTTTCCTTCATCCCTGCTGGCCCAGTGGGTGCTTGTGGAGGTGATGTGGTTGGGAAGGGTTTGTCCTTCCTCTGCTGCTGCCAGTTTCTGGGAGCAGCGTGGGGCAAAGCCCAGCCTGGCCCTGCTCAAGCACTGAGCCCATCCTGCTGTGGCAGGACAAGGGGTGCAGGCACAGCCCCCCACTGCTCTCCTGCCTCCCCTCCTGACTCGAATCCATCAAATCCATCCCACTTTACAGACTCAATCCTTTGGCTCAGGGACAGGCAGCAGCACTTGCCCACCAACCCAGGCATCTCCCTGCTCCCCTTCCCTGTATCCCTCTGCAAAGACACCTGCTCCACGAAATGCCACCTGGGTCAGGAGCTCTCGGCAGCCCTGAGCAGAGGGAAAACAAAACAGCAGCTCCTGCACCACGAGTGATGCTCAGATGGGTTTATCACACCCTGTCCCACGTGCCAGGGCTGCGAGGGACCAGCAGAGACATCCCTCCTGCTAGAGACTGTGCAGCATAAGAGTCGTACAAAATTGCAGCATGATAAAGTCTAATCATACCAGCTAATTACATCTCACTGAACATATGGAAATAATGCTTATCTGCCTGGAGCTGCCCGAATTATCCCAGCTTCGAAATGCAGGATTTCCCTCTGAATACAGTTGAGGAGAATAAACATTCTGATGGTTTCAGGCAGCTCCTGGGATGGGTGTGATTGCAGCAGTGAACTGAGATAGTCCCCAGACTGGTAAAGCCCTCAGTGCCTGGGATGGTGCATTGGTCTGTCGTGTTCAGCAAACTACTCCACACTGTCCTTCACCCTCCCAGGGACCCAGCACTTCTGGATGATCCTCATGCCACAATCCCTGGCCATGAGGAAGTATTTTTAACACAAAAAGTTGATTATTTGGGATATTCCTTATGCTCACAGAAGTCAAATGAAGCCTGACAGGGTCTATGTGCTCAGCTCCCTGCTCTCCTGCCCCCTCAGCTGGTCCCCCTGGATTTGGTGCCTGTGGGGAGGATCACCCCACCCTGCTTCCCTTGGATTTTCCATGGAGTCATTACCGCGGTGTAAAATCTGACCTCTCAGCAGCAAAGGTGGTTGATGCACCTGCACAGCGCCCAGAACAGGCTGTTCCCAATCCCTCACTGCCTCCAGGACCTGCTGAATTCCTGCAACTACTAAACACAGGAGCGCATTGCAGGCTAAAGCTTCCAGCCCACTAAATGTTTATTTCCCTCGCACTGACACAGGGAGCAATCAGTGGAGTTTTCCTTTCGCTCTCATTGACCCTGGGACAGGGATCTGTTTCCATCTAAGCCGGATCACTGGGAAACCCGATCGCTGTGGGGGAAGAGCCTGCAGGTGCTTGCGGGCAGGAGATGCGGCCGGGGGGGATCGGTGTGTCCCCACCCAGCGGGCACCTCGGAGGTGTCCAAGTTGTGTCCTTGTCAAGGGACCTGCTGGGGTGAAGTCTGAGCCACCCAAGATTAGAAAGAAGGGAGGAGCTCCCGGCAAACAAGGGGGTGAAGGTGTCCTTCTGCACCCGGGGGTGCTCGCCTTCACCAGAACTGGTCTGGATGCAATTAACAGCTGCGTAATTGCAGCAATAAAACTTTCTGCTGCCGATAAAAGCGAGGGCAGCTCTGCCCAGCCCCGCGAGCGGTGATGCCGTGCCCGTGGGCTGCTGCACCCTCCGTCCCGCTGACTCCAGCGCTGCGCTCCCAGATAAGCGGGGTGATTAAGCAGTGCTGAATCAGGCCTGCCTCGACTGGCTTCTTGCTGAATCAGGGGCGGGACCCACCAGCTCCAGCCCCAGCTCCAGCTCAGGCATGGAGCTCTGGGCAGGATCCATCAGCTCCAGCCCCAGCTCCAGCCTGGGCACGGAGCTTTGCACAGGATCCATCAGCTCCAACCTGGGCACGGAGCTTTGCACAGGATCCATCAGCTCCA
>JAWWEE010000037.1:6135001-6158715 GCA_035221455.1 Xenops minutus | reverse complement strand
TGTGGGGGTTTTAGGGGGGTTTTGGGGGGTTTGGGGGTTTTGGGGCAGGGAGGGGGGTCGGGGGTGCTGTCACCCCCCGGGTTTGTGGGGTGGGTTCGTGCGGCGCTTGGGGGGTTTCTCTGCAGTGCTTTTTTGGGGGGGGGGAGGGAAGGGAGAGGCGCTGGAGCCCCCCCGTTGTGCCCTCCCACCCCCAAAATCCCCCCAAATGCCCCGGGGAAGGGGGTGCTGAGCCCGGGGGGTGCTAGGGGGGCTCAGGGGGGGTGCAGCCCCCAGCACAGCAGCGCCAGGCCGGGCCCCGCCGCTTTGTTCTGCACCAAACCGCGCCGGAACGGGGGTATTTATTACCATTATTATTAATTTTCATCGTTTTTATTGCTATTTACTATTTCTATTATTATTTCTATTATTATTACTATTATTTTCCCGGACGTGACTTTGCTCCCCGCCAGCCCGCAGGGCGGCTATTCCCACCGCCCCCCAAAAAACCCCAAAACCCCCCCAAAATCCTGGGGCATCCCCAGGGGGGTCCATTCCGGCCGGGAATACCCCGGGGGGCTCGGCAGGATCGCTCCCGGCCCCGCTTCCTCCTGTCCCGGCTGTTGCAGGGCGATATTCCTCGGGGGGGGAAAGGGAAAAGGGGGTTTGTTCTCCAAAACACCCGGGGCTGGAGGAGGAAGGAGGAGAGGGGGGGGCTCATCCTCCTCCTCCACCCCACCCCGGGGCGAAATTACGGCGGAAAAAGTCCGCATTGAGGACAAAAAAAAAAAATTAAATATATATATATAACAAAAATAAATAAACACCAAGAAAATGGGCAGGAACCGGTGGGAACTTCCCCCTGCAGCCATGAGCCTTCCTCCTCCTCCTCCTCCCCGCCTCTCGCAGGGTTTATTTCCGTGGCACCGAGGCCCGGACTTTTTTTTTTATTATTATTATTTTTTATATTTTCACGGTTATTTTTATTATTCTAGGGGGTTTTTTTTTGGCGTGGGTGATTCCCCCCGCCCTCCCTCGCCCGCTGCAGATGGCGCGGCCGGGGCTGGTGGTGTGATGGGGTGGGTGGCGATTGAATAGGGAAAAGGGGGGAAAGAAGGGGGGGATTCCCGTGGATTGATGGCCCTGGTGCCTTCCCACCCCCTCCTGCCCCGGGCACGGGGGGGCTGCGCCATCCCACCCCCCCCCTCCGGGTGCTGCAATGGGGAGAAGAGCCCAAAATGGAAAGGGAAAGGCAAGGAAGGGTGTCCTGGTGTTGCTCTGCTGCAGGATGGGCTTTGGGGAGGGGGGGAGGTTGGCTCTGGTGCTTTGCTGGGATTTATTTTTGGGGGGGGGAGAGGGGGTGGTGACCTTTTTGGGGTGGGGAGAGGGGCTGCCCCCAGCCCTGTTGGATATGGGGGGATGATGGACCCACTGCCCACGCACCCCCTGGCACAGCCACTTGCAGTGCCCTGGGCAGAGAGGGGACAGAGCCCAGCGCCACTGCGTGTCCCTGGTTTCCATTCATTGTCTCTGCGCTGGCAGAAGGCACAGCCACACACACAGACCACTCCGGGGTAGCATTGTGGAAACCTGGCTTGGTCCTTATCCCTTCAGGGTTCGGTGTCAAACTGCTCTGTTCTTCCCTGGGAAAAAAACATCCAGATTGAAAAAAAATGATGATTTGGAGCTGGGCATCAGTTGCTGTAGCGGGGCTGGTGGGGGAGCGTGGGTGGCTGGCAGGAGGGAGCAGGGTTTGTGCAGGGAAAATGCTGCATAGGAGCGAGGGATGGGACCCTGGAGGAGCACCCTGGGGGTCCAGCCCTCCCTTCCCATGGGAATCGGGGTGCCAGGGGAAGCTCCTGGGCTTGGAGGGTCAGTGCTTGCTTTGAGGGGCTGTTTTCAGGTGGAGCTGAGTTAGGACCAGCCTGCAGGGTCCCCAGACCCCCCCATCACTGGGTACCAGTGTGGCTGGCACGAGATTCCCTGGCTCCCTCGCCACTGTGCCACCCTGCCCTCAGGCTGGGGCTCCCTGGAGGTTTTCCTGCAGGAGAGGTTTGCTCCTAAGGAGCAAGAGGTCCAAACATGGGGCTGACCCCGAGGCAGGACATGTCCCTGGGCTCTGTCCCCGGCAGGGAGGGAAGGATGGCAAGGATGCTGCTGTGTTGCCATGGCTCGCTCCACCAGCCCCCCCTCCAGAGCTGCATTCTGCCCTGGCTTCCCTCCAGACCCGGATTATTCCTCTGACCAGCTGGTGCCATGACAAGATGGGTTTTGGAGGCCTCTGAAGAGGTGGGAGGCTGTGGGCAGGGGGGTGAGCTGGGCGAGTGCTGCAGGAGAAGGGCAGAGCTGGACTGTGGCCCCCAGAGCCGTGGGGTGTGGGATGGGGGGCTGTCCCTGCACCTTCCTGCGGTGTCCAGCAGTGGTGGCTGCATCCCTCCAGGACTTGCTTTCATCTCTTTGGGGTTGGAGCTGGGTGCACTTGCCCGCAGAGGTGATGCCTGAGGACCAGGTCCTTCTGCTGTGTCTGGTGTTCCCTCTGTGCCACCTCCCAGAGAGCCCCACTGGACAACCAGCCACTCTGTTTGGTGCTGGCTGGAAAACCTCACCCAAGCGTGGGAGCTCTGGGGACACCCATCCCCAAACCTTCACCTGACCACCCACTATGTGGATATCCCTCGCACCCTCTCGTGCCCCAGGGCTCCTTGGATCTTCTCAGGGCAGCCTGCTCTGAGCTTCCCCTGCCCAGCCTGGTCGTGGCTCTCCTGCAGCAGCCTGCAGTGGAGAGCAGGAGGAGGAGGAGGAGGAGGAGGCTGGTTTTACTTCACTGACCTGTCAGCAGCGAGGCGAGACAGGCTGTGCTGCAGGGGTGACACCTGTGCAGTGCCTGCATCCACAGTGGGCTGGTGCAGGGCACGTGGCTGGAGCGTATGGAGGTGACACCGTGCTGGATCTGACAACCCCTGGACCCATTCAACCTCCCCAAAGGCTTCTTCTGCTCCTGTGGCTGTCAGGGACACATGGGAGAAGCAGAGGAGCCCTGGGATAAGGAAGTGCCCTGCTGCCTTGCAGAGACAGCAAGAAAACACCTTTCCCCCAGGACACCAGCTGATCCTCCCACGGAGCATCCTCACCTGTACAGCCTCCCACGGAGCTGACCTGTGCCAGGTGCCTCCTGCCAGAGCCACACTGAGGAGCCCCACGGCTAAATCCTGCTTGGGTGGGGCCTGATGAGCCCCCAGCACCCCTGGACAGCACCCACTGCCCGCCGTGCCACTCGTGTCCCCATCGAGTCACTCCGTGTCCCCATCTGTGCCTCTCCAGAGTCCACCCCTGGCAGGGATGTGATGACTCAGGGTCTCAGGCTCGTGCTGTGCTGCACCTCCAGGGACAGGGAGGAGGCACAGGCAGGGCTGGGGCCTCTGCCAGCCCCAGGGCACAGCTGGGGTGCTGGGGACCTGCTGCTGGGTGGCTGCTACGTGACTCACCCCCCCTGCCCTGGGCACCACAGAGCTCTCACCACCCCTTGCTGAGGGCACAGGGAGCCTTTGAGAGCCAGGTGCTGCTCGTGGAGGGTGCTCTGAGCCCAGGGTACACACCTTGTGTGCTGCCCCATGCCAGGTCTGGAAGGTCTCTGCCAAGAAGAGGAAGAGGAGGCAGCAAAGGGCACAGGGCTCCTGGACCAGTGGGACTGTTCAAGGGATGCTCATGGCATCCTCCTACCTGCATGGACATGATCCCAGGACTGATAGAGAAGTGGATGGGAGAGGAGGAGAGGGTCTCTGTGCCCTGTCCCCACCATGGGTGGGAGCAGACCTTGAAGCCAGTTGCTCCTGGGCAGCCCACCCTCCCAACCTCTGAATCCTGGGAGCTCACCAACCTGACAGGAATGGTACAGGAATGGGCAAAGCTTCTGCTGGGGCCTGTAGCTCTGTCACCAGGGTCTGTCTCACCTCCAGTGTCAGCTCTAAGTTGGAAAACTTGAAAAAATGCAAAATTCAAGACTCATCTTCACGCACATTGCTGAGCAATTTCAGTCTCCAAACCACGGTCTGCACCAGGGGCTGAGAAACTCTTGCCCATATGGAAGGTGACCAAGAGTGACAAACCTCAGTTTGGCAGGTCTGCATCCACCCACCAGTGTCTGCAAGGTTGAAAAAGCCACCAACAGAGGACTTATTTCCCTCTTGAAAAGTAAGGTCTGGGTCTAATTCTCCTGCACCTCTCTGGGTGAAGGTCCCAGGAGAGTTTCCTTCCTTCTTCCTACAGAATTAACACATTTAAAAGAAGAATCATCATCACATGGCTTTTGGTTGCACGCTGAGGAGCAGATGCTGCGTCCACCAACTCACAGCACAGGGAGGAACTTGGCTCTGGAGAGTGCAAAAAATAGATCAGGCTGAAGGTGCTTTGATTTATGGGCTCCCACATCATTGTGTGCACACACAGACATGGGTGCTAGAGGGTCTTTCATGGAGCCCATCAGATGGTTTGACCTTGGACCACTTGGAGCAGTGAGGACCACTCAGAGTTGGAGCAGCTCAGCCATGCAGGCTGCCCTTCAGCCTGTCCCTGATGTCTGTGGGCAGGGGAGACCACCCCAGCCTGGATTCCCACTAAGCCCAGCCTGAAGAGCCCCAATTTGTGGGTTTTTTCCTCTGTTGTGGCTCAAGACAGAGCAGAACCAGCTCAGAAAGTCCCACACGTAGGAGAGCGTGCCCTACCCCTGGGAGAAGGTCACCCCCACTCTGGGTGGCTGTGGCACCCCATGTGTGCTGTCCTGCTGCAGGAGAGCTCCTCTGGGCACTGAAGCACCACCAACATTGGCCACACCACCAGCACCTACAGCTGCTGACAGCCAGGTGCAGCATCTGCTGGGGATGGAAGCACCTGGAGGAAGAGGACAAGCACAAGGGAAGGGTGATGCCTTCAGCAGGGACCTGAAGGTCTGTGGCCCATTGGTTCTGTGTGAACAGAGAAACTCTGCTAAACCCCTAGATCCTTGTGCAGACCCAAGGAAAGTGCCAGGAGTGACAACAGAATATCCTGAGCTGGAAGGGACCCGCAAGGATCATCAAAGTCCAGCTCCTGGCCTTGCCCAGGACACCCCAACAATCCCACCATGTGCCTGATCCTGCAGTGAAAACCCTTGTGAATTTTACCCTGTTTCTCCAGGGCAGCCAGAGCTATTCGTGGGTGTCATCATGCATTTCATTTCCCTTTTGTATTTCTGGATGTGTTACTCAACTTCTGGAGTTCAAGACCTCCAGGTCTCTGTCCTCCTCCTCCTCCTCCAGGCTGTGCAGGTTTCCCAAAGCTTTGGCCAGCAGGTGTAAATACATAGATCCTTCAGGAGAGCAGTGCATGTAGGAAAACAAGGAATTAATCACAGGTTACTATGATTACCATGACTAATCTGGGAAGCTGGAGCACCAGCAGCACCACACAGGTCCCAGAGCAGCACAAACACTGCTCAGTGTGGCTTCAACACGTGGCATGTTCCACCAGGAGGGAGATGGGAGGTGCTGCTCTGGATGTGAGAATACCAAAGTTCACCTCACCCAGGGTTGGGGAGAGGAGGAGGAAGCTCAGCCTGGGCAGTTCTGCCCATGCAGGACTTCCTGCAGCTGGATGGTGCCTGGGCTGCACCACCAGCAGGTTCCTGTGTGAGAAATGTGTCCTCCAGGAAGGCTGAGGGCTCCAAGTGGGCACAAGTGAGAAAAATGGGTGTTCAGGGCATGGACTGCTGGGGGAGAGATGTTTGAGACTTGCTTGGGCTGTGGGCCCTGCAGTCTCCAGACTCAAATCATCCCTAAATGGTTCTTAGGTGAAGAAGGACACCTAAGCTGTGCTGAAGGACATCCCTGAAGTTACTCTCCATGTGCTGGATGAGGTTGATGGCCATCAAGGGCCATTCCTGCCATCCTGTGGTCCATGATGCCTGTTTTATTTGGGACAGCCTGGGCATGGCACGCTGGCACCCAGAGAGCCCCCACTGAGGGTGTTCAGAGGTAGAGACGTGCTCCACTACATCCAGACGTGGTTGTATCACTGTAACATTCACACTGTCTTGAGCAATTAGTTAATGAACCAGCACAAAAACAGTTGCCAGGCCAACCCAAAGCCAAACGTGTTCGTCTGGGAGATGCAGCCTGACAGCTTTTTAGGAGAAGTGGGTCTTGAGCAAACCTCACTGTGGAGATCTGTGATCCGGCTCTCCAGAGCTGCTCAGGGATTTGGGATCCCAAAAGGGAGGGTGTGTAAGGAGAGTGAAAAGGCCACGGTTGGGACCACTCATCTATATCTATGCCCATCCATAAAGCTGCTCCACGTTCCTGTACCACATCAGGCCATGGTGTGCAGCCCGTGAGGTCCCAGGATGTGGCAGTAAGGGAGTGTTTGTGAGCAGCAGGAGTTTAGTCTCATCGCTCCAGGAGGGAAGGGCTTGGCCATGGTACAGGCTGGGGTCAGCACTGGAGCTGGAATGTCCCTGGCTGCAGTATCCCCCACCATCCTTGTGTCCCAGGGTGGGGTGGTGGCCAGGACAAGGCTTTACTGCTTCCACCAGTGAAGCTCAGGGTGCTCATCAGCTTCCAGGCTTGTTCTGAAGCAGGATAACAGGCTTGGGGCATCCCAAAATCGGGCCAGCTCAGCACACGCTGTGCTTGGCCACAGCTTTGTTGGTGTGGGCACCAAGGATGGCAGGGATGGTCCCTCTTCCCCAGGTCCAGCTGGAGACATGGGGCTGGTTGCTATTTCCATGACCAAGCAGGACAAGGCAGGGCTGGAGAAAGGCTGTCCAGGTAGCTTGGTATAAATAACCTGGGCTAAGCCTCTTGGAGGGAGGGATGGGCTCAAGTCCTACTAGGCCACCGTGTCACCAGATTCTGGCCCTGCTTGGAAACGATGCAGTGGGTGATGTCCATGCCATGTGTCACCCCAAGAACGAGCCTCACTGCAGGTGGTGTGCTGGGGAGGTGGTGGGTCTCAAACATGTCACTGTGTGGTGGCACTTTTAGGGCCATATTGCTGCAGAGGTTCTCCATCCCACAGGGGGATTGTGCTGCCCCGTCCATGGGCTCTGATGTTGGAGGAGGAGTCCAGAGCTGTCTGTGTTGTCTGTTCTTGGTAGAAATTGTAATTAAAATTCTTCCAGCCTGAAGGAAATAGATGTGATGTGGTAGGTCCAGACAAGCCAAGTGTTGAAGGCACTGCGTGAGTCGCTCATAGTATTTTTAACCCCTGAAAAGCTTGACTGTGAGCATCACCAACTGATGTTAGAGCCCAAAAACTCTTTGGGGACCATTTGGGGACATGGGCAGCAACATCTAACCCACTAATGAGGAATGTGAGGGCACCACTTGGTGGGAGGTGACTGACTTTAGGATCTCAGGGAATGGAGGAGCTGCCATTTCCCCTGGGAGGTCAGACCACTCTTCCCTAACCTGGGGATTTGGTGGCCATGTCTCCTCCAAATGTGACACTAATCTCTGGCCTTTGCTCAAGTTTGTGCTCTTTGGCAGGACCCTGGAGCCAGTTTGGAGGATGCTCTGTGGATCTGCCCCTTTCCTGACCCTGCCTGGGCTCTGAGCTGGCTCTGGCAGCCTGTGGAAGAGCCAAACTTTGGAGCCAAATCTGACCCAAGGTGGAGGCAGGAGAGGACATCAGTGTAGGAACTGTGCCTGGGGGCCCATCTCTGAGCAGGAGGTGGATGCCCTAAAACCACAAAGCTCAGAGCAATCACCCTCTGAGGTGCCCAGTTCCTGCTCTGGGAGGCCCATCTTGGTGCCAGGGTCAGGCTGGGGGATGTGGCAGCACTTTTTGCAGCCAGGCAGATGCTCCCCCCGAGCATCCTCCACCCAGCTCAGCCCATGCAATGCAGAAGGGACACAGCGTTCCCACAAAGCCGGGCACTGGAGACGAAATGTCCCCTGCAGCAGCTACTGCAGCAAGGACAAGCCCAGGGGTGGCTGAGGCAGCAATTTGGGAGCACTTTTTAGGCTTCCCTGCCCTGAGTTCCCTGTCCTTCCCTCACCACAGCAAACAGAGGGTGCTGGGAGCACCACAGGACCAAGCCATGAGAGCCTTTGCTCTGACAGCACCTTCCCCTGGGCCCCAGGATGCTCATTACCTCCTTCCTTCCTCCCTTCCTTCCTCCCAGCCCTGGATCACGGCAGTATTTTCATCACAGGGGCAGGATTTCTTCCTGGCTGCTGCTTCTTCCTGACCCTTTCCCAGCTGGTACCACTGCCTGGCACATGGTGCAGCACCGTGGCCCCCTGTGCTTTGCTGGGGTTGAGGCTGTGGGGTGGGATGGAGCCTTCGTGCTGCCTTGTAAACAGCACTGTTGTTGCTGGATCCTTGCTCCGGGGAAGGAGCCAAATGTGAGTAATGGAAGGAAGGGGAGGGATGCCAGCACATCCCTCCTTCCCAGCCACACTCCAGTGCCAGCAGAGGACCAGGGAGCAGGACTGGGATGCACAGGCTGCCCTTGCTGCCCATGGCAGAGGACAATTCCTCGTTCACTTATTTGCTGTGTGGGTGACTGGATCCCTGTGGGCTTTGCCTGCCCAGTGGTGCCCAGATCAGGTACCCAGTTTCCCTCCATCCCCCCTTGCCCAGCCTGGGGCTGTCCCAGGGCCCCTTTGCCCCTGAGAGGCCAAAGGATGTGACCAAGGGCAGACAGGACCCTGAGCTCAGGGCCATTCTGGGGCTCCCCTGAGGCAGATGTTGCTGGGAAGGAGGTGGATGTGGCAGGAATTGCTGCCTGCAGGTTCTCCAGCAGGACAGACAGACAGTGATGCTCACAGGCTCCTGTTTTATTCCTGCTGGCACCAGTGCCATGGCTCTGGACCCTGCTGGGCTTTGCCCAGGGAACTGGCACCCTTGGGGTGACTCCCACAGGGAAGGGTCCCAAGGCTGGCAGGGTGACACTCAACAGTGGGCTCCCCACACCTTGCTGTTTTCTAATTTAGTAACATTTCTTAATTGTGTTTTAATTGGGCATTTCCATGCCTGTCCCCAGGGCCAGGGAGTCAGAGCAAAACCCTCCGGGGATGAAATCCAGGGAGGAGCTTTGTGTGAAGACATGGCACAGACTCTTCTCCTCAGGCTCAGCTGGGCATTCCCCAGCATGTCCCTGCTCTGCAAGGGGTGATGGTTCATACACCTGGGTCAAAGGGGACCTTCAGGGTTTGGGGGGCACCTCACATCCCCCAACACAGATGTTTAGGCAGCATGTATGTCTGGCAGGAGGGCAAGTACTGACTCTGGCAAGGCTTAAAACCCCCTTCCTCCAACTCAGCCCCCAAGGTGGCATCCTCATCCCTCTGCCAGGGCCACCCTGTGTTGTCTGAACCCCCACCCCATGGGAAATAGCCCCAAGGGATCCCTGGGGTCCAGGGGGTCCCCGCTGTCCTGGCTGGTTGCATAAGCCCAGCAGCTGCAGGAGGTGAAATGGGATTGTGAGGGATTACAAGGAACAGGCTCAGGCCGCTTGATTCTTGTTTCTAAAAGGAGCTCTTAAGCCGCTGTTGTTTTCCCGGCACTTTGGATTAGGGCTGAGACATGTGGGGTGGCCCCTGGGCTCCCCAGAGGGACCCCCAGACCCTCTGCCAGCCTGTGCTCCCCATCAGCATGGCCTCTGTCTGTCAGTGCCAAGCATGAGAGAAAAACAGGGCTGGGAGGTGGCAGCCCCTCTCCGGGTCCCCCAAAACCACCCACATCCCCAGTTAAGGCACTGGGGGTCTGGGGCTCACTGTGACCCTGCACTTGGGTGGGGGTTTTGGTGCCTCTGGCACGGCCCCCACTGCTGGTGACAGACCCTGGGGTGCTGCAGGGGGGAGGTTGGGGTGCTCACCCTTCCCCATCTTCCCTTTCTTCCAGAGATTATGCACGATGTGATCCGGAAAGTGAAGAAGAAGGGGGAATGGAAGGTGAGCACCAAATCCAGGGGGTGCAGGAGAGGAGGAGGAGGGTGGGGGCAGGTACAGGCAGGGTGGGGAAGGGGTGGGGAAGGGCAGGTCGTGCCGTGCCCCCCACTCACAGCCCCCCTCCCCAGGTGCTGGTGGTGGACCAGCTCAGCATGCGCATGCTCTCCTCCTGCTGCAAGATGACCGACATCATGACAGAGGGCATAACCAGTGAGTACCAGCTCCCTGCATCCCTGTGGCAAGGGCAGAATCTCCCTCTGTACCAGAGGCACCTCCAGGCTGCCACAAGGCGGTTGGCACAGCCCCCACCCAGCCCCATCTCACTTGGGATGGAGCCACAACACTTCCCATCGCTCATGGGTGACTCTTGGTGCCAGGCTGGTGTTCCACAGGTCCCTCCTTGCCTGCTGGGGCTGGAGCAGCCAGAACACCTTGTCTCCTGGCAGTGCCTCAATCCAAGGAGGAGACCAGGTGGTGTTTTATGTCAGCCTTACGAATAGCTTCCTGCAACACTTGAGAAGGAAACCCTGGGCTGGGCACTGGGAGGTGTTGGGGGGCAGCAGGATTTTGCCCCAGCTTGGGCAGAGCCACAGCATCACCCCCAGATGGCAGGGAATGTGAGGATAAACCAAGGGAACAGGAGCACAGGCAGATCCATGGCCCCTGGGACCTGGCCAGGTGCCCACATACCCAGCCCCAGTGGGGACCACAGAGCTGGGATGGGGTGGGCACAGCTCCTGGGTGGGCAGGGATGAGTGCCTGGGGATGTTTTGGACATGGAGGGGTTGGCAGGGCTGGTCCTGTGCTGCCAGGGCATATCCAAGAACCTTGATACCCTCTGCTCCCATGGGATATCCAACCACTGTGACATCCCCTGTGCTGCTGTGGGGTATCCAAAAACCCTGGGGTATCCAAGTGCCCCTGCCATGATCCCTGTTTTTCCCCCCAGTTGTGGAAGACATCAACAAGCGCCGGGAGCCACTGCCCAGCCTGGAGGCCGTGTATCTCATCACCCCCTCTGAGAAGGTGAGGACATGGTGTGGGCTGCAGGGATACAGCCTCTGGCTGGGCTGAGGCACTGGGATGCCCATGCTGGCATGGGCAGCTGTGCCCATGGGAAGCATCCTGGCTCCAGCCAGGCAAGCAGTGCCACTGGGACAGTGAGATGGAGGTGGAGAGCTTCTCCCATGCCAGGAGGGAGGATGCTGGGTGGTGCTGCCAAGATGCCCAGGGTGCCACCCTGCCCAGCTCAGCTGCTCCCTCTCTCTTCCAGTCCATCCACTCCCTCATCAATGACTTCAAGGACCCCCCCACCTCCAAGTACAGAGCTGCCCACGTCTTCTTCACTGACTGTGAGTACCCAGAGAGGGAGGAAAGTCATTAATGGGGTGCAAGCAAGCAGAGTTGGAGGGATGGAGGGTGAAGGATGGAGAGATGCTGAGCACTCCCCTCCTCCCCTTGCAGCCTGTCCTGATGCCCTCTTCAATGAGCTGGTGAAATCCCGTGCTGCCAAGGTCATCAAAACCCTGACTGAGATCAACATTGCCTTCCTCCCTTCCGAGTCCCAGGTGAGGCTGGGCTGGGGACTGTCCTCCGTGGGGTGGTGCAGGGAAAGGCACAGCCAAGGGATGCTCTGGGTCCTTCTCCAGCCCATCAGGGTTTGTGTGACAGCTCTGTGTCCTGGGCTGGCTCCTCGGCCCTGCTTGGCCCTTCCTCCCTGTCTCCTGTGATTACTTCCCGGGCTGATCCGCCCTGGGGGATTTAGTGGGTGCTGTGCCTCGGCCCTGTGCCAGCAGCTGCATTGGCCAGCTCTGCCTCCCTGCAGTGGCCACCAGCCAAGGGCACCAGGGACCTGGCCCTGTGCCATCTGCCCCTGCTGGGCACAAGGGGACCAGGGGGACAGATGGTGGCAGCCTTGCTTGGTGCCATTAACCCTTCAATCCTCAGCATTTCTGGGGAGGGGCATCTCTTGGCATCCCTGTGTGCAGCCAAATTGGCTTCTGGTCTTTGCCAGGGGCATGGCTGGGGAGCAGTGTGTCCCTGCCATCCTTGGGTCTCTGGTTCTCTGCCTGGGAGCAGGTGACTGCTGCAGGCAGAGAGTCTCCTACCTCCTCTGCTCACCTTGGGGGAGTACACGTGGGTAGAGACTGTGCCATGGAGCTGGGGAAGGCATCAGGGTCCAGAACTGGCAGCCAAAAACCGAGGGGATGCTCCAGGCATCACTGAGCTTTGACTGCCTGCTCCCAGGCTTGGCTGGGACCTTTGGGAAGGAATGTGGTTTCCAAACCCACCCAGTGTGTCTGGCGGGGCCACCCTCCTGCAGACACCCCCTCTGACCCCTCTGCCACTGCATCCCCAGGTTTACTCTCTGGATTCAGCCGACTCCTTCCAAAGCTTTTACAGCCCCCACAAGGCACAGATGAAGAACCCGATCCTGGAGCGGCTGGCGGAGCAGATTGCCACGCTCTGTGCCACGCTGAAGGAGTACCCAGCTGTGCGGTACCGGGGGTAAGGGCAGCGTGGGGGCACCCCTGGGACCTGCCCTGCTCCCCCAGGAGCACGAGGGAGCTGGGGCTGTGCCCAGCACAGAGCATGGATAAGGCTGTGCTATGTCCAGTGATGGTCAGGCTGTGGGGATGGAGGGGGTGGTGGGATGGACAGACATCCGTGCTCGGTGTAAACAGGCTCAGAATGGATGCTCTGGGGAGCTGGGGGGGGTTGGGACCTAAGTGGCACCAAGGGAAAGTGCAGCTCACCGAGGAGAGGTGGAAATGGTCAACAAAACCTGCTCAGGTCCCTCCTCTCCCACAAGCCACAGGGAAGGCAGCATTGCCTCCCCATCCCGTGCCACAGGGAGCTGACCTCTCCTCCTGCCTCCCCCAGGGATTACAAGGACAATGCCATGCTGGCACAGCTCATCCAGGACAAACTGGATGCCTACAAGGCTGATGACCCCACCATGGGCGAGGTGAGTGGGGATGGTGCCCTGGGGGAGGATGTTTGGGTGATGCTTCACTTCTAAAGTGCCACTCAAACTCTGCCCCGTGGCAGTCACAGACCCCAAGCAGAGACCCCAAAACAACCCCACCTTCCTCCAAGGACCTGTGTGGCTGGTGGAGCCCCCAGCCCCACTGCTGATGGCTCCCCTGGCTCCACAGGGTCCGGACAAGGCTCGCTCCCAGCTCCTCATCCTGGACCGTGGCTTTGATCCCGCTTCCCCAGTGCTGCACGAGCTGACCTTCCAGGCCATGAGCTACGACCTGCTGCCCATTGAGAATGATGTCTACAAGTGAGTGCCATCCCCAGCACCCCCAGGGGCCCCCCGAGTGCAGCCCTTGGGCTGGGGTTGGAAGCTCAGCATCCCTCCATCCATCACAAGCCATCCACTGGGATACACTGGTCCTGCCTGCAGTCTGGCAGGTGTGATGGGCAGGACTGGAGTAAAGGGGCTTTTTCCAGCCTTCAGCCCTTGGCCCCTTCCTAACATTTAGAAGTTGAAGGGGTACAAGAAAGCAAGAGGTGAAATGGAGTTGAGTAATTTCACCCTGCTACTGGCAGAGCCAAGAAGAGCCCCCATGTCTCCCCATTTCCCCCCATATGCCCCTTTCTCCCTAAGCCCAGGCAGTGAGGGGACTGTCCCCCCTCAGCCTCATCCCTACCATGACACTCCCTCCCCTCTTCCCAGGTACGAGACAAGTGGCATTGGAGAGGCCCGGATTAAGGAGGTTCTCCTGGATGAGGATGATGATCTGTGGGTCACCTTGCGCCACAAACACATCGCTGAGGTGTCCCAGTGAGTGTCCCCCTGGGCTCTTTGCCAGCTGGCTGGGACATTGGCTTGGCATTGCCACCCACCCCTCTGTGAGAGTCCCCTCCCTGCTCAGAGCTGTGCCCTCCTCCTTTCCCCAGGGAGGTGACCCGGTCCCTGAAGGAGTTTTCTTCAAGCAAGAGGATGAACACGGGCGATAAGGTGACCTGTCTGCATCTGCCAAGCTGGGCAGCCAGGGGGCTCAGCCATGGGCTGGCACATGGTGGAGTCTCCTGGGGGCACCCAGTGGGGTCCTCTGCAAAGGGATGAGAGTGCTCAGGTCCCGAATCGGGGGAGATGGCTGTGAGGTGTCAGCCCTACACCCAGGGCTGGGGAAATGGGGTGCCTTGGGGGCATCACACCACAGGGGTCAGTTTCCCCCCAGCACAGGGTCTGTGTACCACCCCCAGCAGCTGCCTCTGTCCCCAGCCTGTTCCCTTACAGAGCCCCAGAGTTGGTAGCAGTGAGGGGACCCTGGTGAAAATAGGATGTCAAAGTGGCCAGGAGCTGAAAGGACCATCTCAGCCCCAGCCAGGCACACGGGGGTCCCAGAGGAAGGTCCTTCAGGGATTTGTCCCCTGACACTCCAGTTCACAGAGCTGCAGACCTCCCCTGCCCCTCAGCTGCAGCTGAGGAGACCTGGCAGTGACACTTTTGCTGTCACCAAACCCCCACAAGGGGCTTGCATGGGGACAGAAGTCCTTGGTGAGGTCATCCCATCTCTGCTCCTGCCTCCCAAGTCCCTGAGGGAGAGTAACCATCATGTCCCCTTCCCCTGCAGACCACCATGAGAGACCTGTCCCAGATGCTGAAGAAGATGCCACAGTACCAAAAGGAGCTCAGCAAGGTATGAGGAGGGGGGATTCTCTGTTCAGTGACTGAGCCCACCAGGGGAGCAGGAGCTGGCAGCACTCCCTGGAGTGTCCTTGGCCATGGGTGGTGGCACAGGGACCTTTGGCTGCTGCCAGCACTGCAAGGGTGACCACCCATGTCTCTCCAGTACTCCACCCACCTGCACCTGGCTGAGGACTGCATGAAGCACTACCAGGGCACTGTGGACAAGCTCTGCAGGGTCGAGCAGGTACCAACCAGCTCCCCCAGCCCCACATCCCCACGGGGACAGTGGGGGCTGGCATCTCCTGCCTCACAGCTCAGTGCTGAGCCAGGGCTGGAGGAGTGATGAGCATGTGTGTTCTCTGCAGGACCTGGCCATGGGCACTGATGCTGAAGGTGAGAAGATCAAGGACCCCATGAGGGCCATCGTGCCCATCCTGCTGGATGGGAATGTCAGCACCTATGACAAGATCCGCATCATCTTGCTCTACATCTTCCTGAAGAATGGTGAGGAGCACACCTGGGCAGGGGTGGGTGCAGGCAGGGCTTGGCCAGGATGGGCCAGGTGGGAAAGCCCAGCCGTGCCTCCCTGACCAGCACCAGGCTGGGTGTCCAAAGGCAGCAGTGGAGGGGCTGTATCCTGGTGGGAGACATTCCTCAGGGCACCATCTCCCTGTTGCATTTCCAGGTATCACTGAGGAGAACCTGAACAAGCTGATCCAGCACGCCCAGATCCCAGCAGAGGACAGCGAGATCATCACCAACATGGCCCACCTCGGGGTGCCCATCATCACAGACGTGAGTGTCCCCCTCCCCATTCCCGCGCCACCCTGTGCCACTCAGGAGGGAGGAGCTCTGTTCTGGGAGCCCCATGCCCCATGAGATGCCCCTGTCACCCCTCTGGGTGGTCCCCCTGCCCCAGCCCCCATGTCTCAGGGTGTCCCTGTGCTCCCTGTGCCCAGTCCACCCTGCGCCGCCGGAGCAAGCCCGAGCGGAAGGAGCGGATCAGCGAGCAGACCTACCAGCTCTCCCGGTGGACCCCGGTGATCAAGGACATCATGGAGGTGAGCCAGCAAGGGCAGGGGTGGGGGGGCACAGCAGGGACCTCCGCACCACCCAAAAAAGGGACCTGCAGAGACCTGGCTGCTTCCAGCCAAACCCTGACACCTCTCCCTGACACGCACCCTCCAGGGATTGCAGCATGGTTGGGATATTTTGGGTGGCTTTCTGGCCCCAGGTAGGATGCATGGCCATGATATCTCTGCAACACAAAGGCAGTAACAAACTGGTTGGCTCTGTGTGTGTATGTCACTTGTGTGTGCCACCATGGGCACAGCTGGGTGACCTCGTCACAGCATTGCCAGTGTCCCAGCTGACCCAGGGGACTGGGATGGCTCTGTACAGCTGTGCCTGTACTCACAGCAGCTATCCCACAGACTCTGTGCTTGGGTAGCCCTGAGCAGAGCCAAAAAGTGAGTTTTATCAGACATTGCCTTTCTCCTGACCCGTTCTCTCCCTCCCACCCCTCAAATTAGGGTAACCTCCTTGGTTCTGGGAATCCCAGGCACCAAAATCACTCCTCAACACAGACATTCCACCTGCTTAGACAGACAGACAGACCCTGGAGCTACATTTCGGGTAGGGGGATATCAGTGCAGTATCACTGCCTCTGCCCCCACACTGCAGAGCTGCAGCTCCCTCAATTCCCAAAAGGACAGAGCTCCTGCCTTTCTTTGTCACAAACCCCTCCAAGGTGGCTTTATGCTCAGGATACCCTAAACATCATCCCCAGGGCCAGAGGGATCTGCCCAGGGCAGCAGCACCTCCCAGGGTGGCATTAACCCTCCAGCACTGGTGAAGCAGCAGCGGGTCCTTTGCCCCAGGGGTGGGTCACAGGGGTGAGACCTCCAGCTCAGCTCATGCCCCTGAGCTTCCCAGGAGGGAATCCTGGGCACAGCCCTCCTGAGGGGCTCAGGGGCCAGGGGCCATGCCTGGCTCCTCTCTGACCCTTACTCCATGGTTCTCTGCCTGCAGGATGCCATCGATGACAAGCTGGACACCAAGCACTACCCGTACATTTCCACCCGCTCCTCTGCCTCCTTCAGCACCACTGCCGTCAGGTGGGTCCCCCTGTGCTCCCCCTGTGCATCCTTACCTGGATCAGGGTCCCCCTGTGCTCCCCCTGTGCATCCTCACCTGGATCAGGGTTCCCCTGTGCTCCCCCTGTGCATCCTCACCTGGATCAGGGTCCTCCTGTGCTCCCCCTGTGCATCCTCACCTGGATCAGGGTCCCCCTGTGCTCTCCCTGTGTATCCTACCTGGATCAGCATCCATCCCACCCTGGCCCCAGGGGTCGGATCCAGCAGCTAGTCAGCGAGCTGCTCTGTGGTCATTCAGGCATCCAGTGCCTTGGTTTGCCCTCAGGCACCCCATTCCTCAGTTTCCCTTCAGGAAAAGTGGAATCCCGTGCCCCCATTTCCCTTCAGGCATCCCATTCCTCAGTTTCCCTCCAGACATCCCATGCCTCCATTCCCTTGTCTCACTTTCCATTCAGACACTCCATGCTTCAGTTTCCCCTCAGACATTCCATTCCTCAGTTTCCCTTCAGGGAAGGGGAACTCCATTTCCCCTGGGCATCCTGTGTCTCCATTTCCATTCAGGCATCTCATTCCTCAGCTTCCCTCCATACATCCCCTTCCTAATTTCCCTCCATATATCCTTTCTTCAGCTTCCCTCCAGTCATCCCTTGTCTCAGTTTCCCTTCAGGCATCCCATACCTCCATTTCCCCTGGGCATCCTTTGTCTCCATTCCCATTCAGACATCCCCTTCCTGTTTTCCCTCCATTCATCCCATTCCTCAGCTTCCCCTCACCCATCCTGTGCCTCACTTTCCCTTCCAATAACACCGAGCAGCACTTATGGCTGGAAACCCCAACTTCACCTGCTCCGCCAGCAATCTGGGAGCAAACCAATGCGTGACTCAGTTCCGAGGTGGTGCCTCATGCCCTTCTTCATCCTCCTCTTCCTCTCTGCAGTGCCCGCTACGGCCACTGGCACAAGAACAAGGCACCGGGCGAGTACCGCAGCGGCCCCCGCCTCATCATCTTCATCCTGGGCGGGGTGAGCATGAACGAGATGCGCTGCGCCTACGAGGTGACACAAGCCAGCGGCAAGTGGGAGGTGCTAATAGGTGAGTGGGGCCCCTGGCTGAGCCCTCCCGCTGGCTGCTCATCCCACGCTCCATCCCGCAAATTCCCGGCTCCAGACGGCTGCGGGAGCTGGAACTCTGCGGAAAGGTTCTCTCCTTTTGTCACCTCTGTCCCCGCTGCCATCCTGGGTGTGTCACTCCAAGCCATCCTCATTTCGGCTCCTGTTTTCTTCGGCTCCTTGGATGGTTCTGGCTGGGCAGGGCTGGGTGAGAGGGAAGGAGGTTTTGCAGCTCGGATTGCTCCTGTTGCAGCTGTGGTTACTCGTTCTTAGGGTCGTTAGAGGAAGGAAAAAGCAAAATACGAGGTGTGCAGATAGGAGATATGTTTTCCTGTTGTGTAGGATGAGGTCTCATGGGTGGCATTAACCCTCCACCACTGTTGAATCAGGTCCCTTGCCCCAGGTGGGAATCAGAGAAAGCCCCTGAGCTTCCCAGGAGGGGAATCCTGGGCACAGACCTCGTGAGGGGCTCTGGGCAACAGGGCATTTGTGTGGTCAGTCTCAGCATCTCATCTCTGCTCCCAGAGGAGCCATGGGTCAGGCAGAGAGGACACAGTGGAAGCTCTACCAGATGTTAGCAAGGAGCTTTTAGGGCCCCTAAAATTCCTCTGGGAAGCACAGCTTGGACACACAGCTTGTAGGGCAGGGGCAGGTTCCTCTCACCGTCTCATCTGGGTTCCTGGTCCCTGGATTCTTGCCCAGGATGGCCGGTAGAGCCTGTTACTGGCATCTCATCTGCTCCTTGGGAGCAGCATCCCATCCCCATGTCCCCATGACCTCCTGCTGCCCACAGATGTGTCCCCCTGTCACTGGACACCCATCCCAGCTCCATCCCATCTCATCCCGCCTCTCTCCGGGGACCATCCCCTGCATGCGCCTACGATGCTCCACGTCCTTCCTCACCCCAAAAAAAGGTGGTGGTGGTGGGGGGGAGTCTTGGCATGGCCGTGAGCCCCACTCTGTTCTCCTGCAGGTTCTACTCACATTCTCACTCCCACCAAATTTCTCATGGACCTGAGGCACCCCGACTTCAGGGACTCCACTAGGGTATCATTTGAGGATCAGGCTCCAGCAATGGAGTGAGCCAAAGAAACCAAGTAAAGGCAGCTTACTAATGAAAAAGAAACTCTTCCTCCCCGAAGGGTTTTCTTTGATTCTTCCGTTTCTCCTTTCTTTAATGATTGTTTTGGGTTCTGTTGGGTTCTCCGATAAGAAAATGCTTGCGGTTCCTCCTTCCAGGTGGAAAAGCATCCAGCGTCGCTCCATCACTCCTCTGCCATGTCTCTTGGCCAGGCCTGGCTGGCTCCTTCATGCCATGAGTTCCCCCTTGCCAAGGCCAGAGGGGCCGGGGGGGTTGGGGTCTTGACTGCCCAGGGAGGTGTCCCAAGGCTGGGCAGGGGGATGGAGCTCCCTGGGATGCTGCTCCTGGAGCAGGGCTGGGGGTGCAGTGCCCAGGGCAGAGCAGGGAGCTGGTGGAGACCCCAGTGCAGGCTGGGGGGCACAGCTGTGATCCCTGGCTCTGGGGTGCCATGGGGCTGAAATGCCCAGTCAGCTCAGGTTTGCTCTTGCAGCACTTGAACCCCTCGGATGGGCAGGAGCCCTGAGATGTTGCAGACCCCGACACCCTGTGCTGGGGTTTAGCTGCTGGTGGTTTTACTGGTGAGACCCACCCTGGCATCCCCTGTGTCTTGGTCCCTGCAGTGCCAGGGTGGCTGGAGGCCAGGGGCTGCTGTGGGCAGTGTGGTGGGGAGCCCCACTGGCACCGTGCTGGGGGACCCCCGAGTGAGGGGCAGCAGAAGGCGAGAGCCCTTTTCCTCCTCCCCTCTCACCCCTTCCCCTCCCAGCCACCTCTCTGTCCCCAGGATGCTCAGTGCAGGCCAGGGGACCTGTGGAATGTCCCTCCATGCCTGCTACTCCCTGGAGACCTGTGGAATGCCCCTCCGTGCTGGCTGCTCCTTGCTGCCCACCCCCATCTCCCACCCCACCCCAGTGCTTCCTGCATCCTTAAAGGTTCCAGGAGTGACCCCACTGCCACGACCCTCCTGCACAGGCCCCTTCCTCATCCCTACAGCTCCATCCATGCCCTTCATTCCTCCTTCTCCACCCTTTTCCCCTGCTCCATGCCCCCACATGCCCCTTCCCCTTCCCCACAGACGTGCATTTCCCTGCAAGCATTTCCAGGGGCGTGGGGCCGGCGCCGCCAGGTAAGGGGGACCCGGGACAGCAGGGAGGGTGACCTGGGTGCAACGGGAGAGGTCCCAAAAACCATCACTGATTCATCCCTCCCCGCTTCCCACCCCTTTTCCTCTGCTCCCCACAGGGTCCACGCACATCCTCACCCCACAGAAACTGCTGGACACGCTGAAGAAACTCAATAAAACAGAGGAAGAGAGCAGCAGTTAAAAGGAAACGCCGTCACCACTCGATGCCGACCCACGTCCCCACCGGGCGCCCGGCCCCGGGTGCCAACCTGCACCCAGAGGGCCCAGCTTCTCTCTTGTTCTTGTGTTGACCCCTCCCTTCCCCTCCTGCTGCCTCCCCCCCCATCTCATTTTATCCACAGGGAGGGGACAACAGCCAAAAAAAAAAAAAATAATATATATATATATATTAAGAAAATGGATGCATTGTGTTTAAGAGAAAAAGGAAAAGAAATCTATATATTTGTAGCTGCAGCTGTGGGAAGCCCCCAGGAGCTCATTGCTGAGTAGCCACCTGCCCATTGCTAGTGGATGTGGTGGGAAAATAATGGAAAAACACCTTTCTTTTTTGGGAAGTTGCTCCTCGTTGGGGTTGTTTGTGGGTGGAAGGATGGATGGATGACACACATCACTCCAGCCACTGCTCAGGCAGATGCTGGATGGGGGGTCCCCACCACCATCTGCTGTCCCATGGCTTTTTGGGGTGGTGGGAGCTCCTGCCAGATGTGCATGCCAACACCTGGCACGGGGGTGGGGGGTGTGTGTGATGGGGGTGCAGCCGGGACGCTTCACACTGTGGCAATTCCCATGTGAAAAGGGACCAAAACGGTCAAAACTTGGAGATGGGGCTCGTTCGCTTGCACGGCCACTGCTCTGCCCTGCTCAGCCTGACCTCCCCCTCTCTGGGGATTCCTTAAAAAAAAATATATATATATATATATAAAATTACTTTTTATATATATATATATACACATACCCACCATGGATACCTCTCCATCCATCCCAATGGAAGCTCAGTGCCCCGTGCCCGGCTCTGCTCCTGTTGTCCCATGGTGAAGCGTTTCTGAGCGTGCTGTCACCCTGAGGCCCCCCCAAAACCCTCTGGGCCCCCTTCCCAAACCCTCTGAGCCTCCCCCAAACCCTCTGGGGCCCCCACAACTCTCTGGGCCCACCCCAAACCCTCTGGGGCACCCCCAAACCCTCTGGACTCTGTGTATATTAATGACTGTGTCTTGTGACGTTCTTACAAGCTTGGTGTATAGTGATTTCCCCAAACCTCTGATTTTAGTTGGGTTTTTTTTTTATTGTCCACCCTTGGATTGCCCCTGCCCGCCCCTGCCATTAGATGCACTGCAATATTTTGGGGTCTATGGTTTTGTTCTCTCCCCCTGAAGGCTGTGACCCCCCTGTTCCTTCCCCAAAATTGCTCTTTCTTGCCTCGTTGGTGGTTAGCCCCCCCTTCCCTCCCCGTCTGCTCCTTGCCCATAAAGTTAAATATATATTTTTAGGGCAAAGGCTGTATCATTGCACTGATATTTGTTGGTTCCCCCTCGGTCCTCCCAGCCCGTTTTTGTTCCTTCTTGGTTTAGCAATGCAAATGCTTCAGGATCTTGTATGTTGGACATTATTATTATTTTTTTTTCTGTTACAGTTATTTATATAAAAAATAATTTATCAAAAAGGAAAACTTTAAAAAAAAATCTAGTCTGTCTTGGAACTTGTTTACCTTGAAATTACTGGAATCTAAATGTTTGAAAGTGTTGAAGCACAAACATGTATCATCTCTGTATATCTGTTCTTCTGTACTAAAGCACTCGAGTGACTAAATAAAAGCGATCTCCATCCCTAGTGCAACTGGGGCTGTGCTGTGCCACTCGCTGGGGGCCAGGAAAACAGGGAAAAGATGTGGGGAAATACTCCACCCAACCCCACACACCTCCAAGAGAGGGATCCTGGTGTGGTGATGCCAAAACTCGCCTGAGAAATGGGGAGTTTCTTTGGAAAAGAAAACAAGCACACGAGTCATCCAACCACGTTTATTTCCTTCAAAAATAGGTAATTTCTTAGTACAAAATACCATCCCAGTGGCTCTGCTGGGCGTTAAAAAATAGGGAATAAGGAAAAAACCCATCATTTTGCTCCTGGCTGCTGCCAGGATAGTTAACTATTTGGGATAGTTAAACGTGCTTCCCACACGTGTGCTCCCATCGTACCCTGGCTGAGTTGGGGGGTAGTCACAGCTTCCAGCATGAGCAGAGACATCCAGAGACACATAAATCTCCTTTAAAATCCCCCCAGCCCACCCCTCTCATCCCAAAAAGGGCAATGTGGGGGGGCAACCCCATTCCCAGCCCCTCCCTGTCCCCTGTGGGCTGGGTGCAGGATCAGGCTCAGGGAGAGCTCGGGTAGGCTCTGACCTGAGAAACTCACTGGGGGTATCACTGATCCCACCCCTCCCAAATGTGGGTATTTGTACAGCAAATAAAAGCAAAAATAAATACATTTGACACGGGCACTTTAGGTAGGCCCTACAGATAAACATAGCTGGGGTACCACAGGCTGAGGTGCTGGAGGGGTTTGACTGGACCCATCCCAGAAAAAGCTGCTCTGACCACATCTATTTCCTTAAAAAAATAGGCATTAACTCATTACAAACCCAGAGGCTCTGCAGACCCCTCAGCATCACATCTGCCCCCAACAGAGTCTTGCAGGGTGATTTTTCCTCTACCAGCCCAGATTCCCTGGGAATCCCAGGGGAAAACCTCAAATCCTTCATTTTATTTTCTGCCTGGATGATTCTGTGGGCAGTCACATCCAGGGATGGCCAAAAAAACCCCACAAATGCCCTAAGGGTTGTGCTGGGAATGAAAACCAGAATATATATGTGTATCTATATAAGGATATATCTATAGATACAGATCTGTATATACACAGATTTATATATCTAGATATATCTGTCTTCCTAGAGATATGTATCTAAATATAGATAGACATGGATCTATTATATATCCATATATAGATACACATACATACACACATTATATATCATCAATCAACCCTCAAAGAGTGGTTCAGCTGCTTACTAGCTATCTTGTAGAAAAAAAAAAAATTCACATAAAACCACAAAAAGAAGAGTTTCCCCAGGGAGAATCCTGCTGGGTTCAAGTCCAAGGGCAGAGCAGGAGTGAGACACAATGGCTTGAGCTCCCAGAGGAGGCCTAAAGGCTGGGAAAGGGCTGGGATAGGGAATCACAGGTATTTGTGCCCATGCAGGCACAGAGGTAAACACAGCTGCCAAGGGGGGCTCCACCTGTGCAGGACAAACACGAGGTCAGAGCACCCCCAGAAGTGCTTAGCTTGGGGTGGCCACTGCCCTGGGGGGACACAGGGCCACCCTCTTGGTCCCAGGAGAGGGTGCTCGTACCCTGGGCAGGTCCCAGGAGAGCCCTGCCCGCACCTTCCCCCCTCCTGCAGCTTGAGTGGTCCTGAAAATGGACAGAGAGACTGACAGACAAGCAATGCAGGAACTCCAGGGCAAGCAGGAAGGGGATGGGAGGCAGGGCAGGGCTCCCTGGAGGTGCCTCCAGCCCTGGTGCCCCCAGGTCTGCCAGGGAGCACCCAGTGCAGGGATGCTGAGAGGGGGACCATCCTCCTCCTCCTCCTCCTCCTCCTCCTCCTCCTCCTCCTGCCTTGCTGTCAGGGGAGGGCTAGTTTGGCAGGTCCCATGGCACCCTCCGAAGAGGCAGGAGCTCCCCCGGT
>JAWWEE010000037.1:6116479-6128820 GCA_035221455.1 Xenops minutus | reverse complement strand
AGTCCCCACCCATGCAGCCCTCCACAGCCCCCCAGCACTTTCCCAAGAGCCCCCTCCTTGCAGTCCCACGCAGACCTCCCCATAGCCCCCCCTGCAGCCCCCCACCCTTGCCTGTGCCTGCAGCCTGCGGCTCTGCCCCTCCAGTGCCCGGGTCAGCCGGGGGCCGGGGCAGCCGCACTGCCCGGGGCAGCTGGGGCAGACCCCCACGGGTGGAGGGGGGGACCGAGAGCGGGGTGAACCCCCCGGCTCTGACGCCCCCGGTGCTGGAGCTGCAAGAAAACACGAGGACAAGTGACACTGGGGACCCTCCCGCAGCACCGGTGCCCCTCGCGGTGGGGAGTGCGTGGGTTTGGGGTGAGCATCACCCAGGAGGGTGATGAGACGGGATGAGCCCACCTCCAGCTGGCGAGGCTGTGGCCGTGCTGAGAGCCGCCCTCCGGGCCTGCGGGATGCTGAGGGTCACCACGGGGCAGCCGGTGCCCACGGTGCCCACGGCCAGGCTGCGGCTGGGCTGCGGCGGGTCGGAGAACAGGCTCACCTGCGCAGGGACAGCGCGTTTGGGCACCCACCCTGCCCACCCACCGTGCCCCCGGGGCACCCTGAGGCACCTCGGGTGGGTGGGGGCACAGGTGGGGGCGCGGGTGGGCGGGGGGCACAGCCCTGCCTCAGTTTCCCCACCCGCGGGCAGTGGCAGAGGTGACACGGGGACAAGCTTCCTCCCGGGGCCCTGCCACCTCGGTGATGTGCCCTGCCATTTCGGGGACACCCTGGCTCAGCCACCTCCCTGGCAGGGAGGGGACCCCGCCAGGCGAGGGGGGCACGGTGGTCCCCGGTCTGCTGTGGGTGCTGCGGTGGCTTCAAACCCCCTCCCTGGTCTGGGCTTGCTCAACCACAGCTCCCCGGGAGGAGGAAGAGAAGGGGGGCCGGGGGAGGAAGGCACGCTGAGTAAGCTCAGGGAGGGAGGAGCAAAGTGGGGGACCCTCCCCCCAACCATCCTGACCCCCACACCCACCCTAGCACCTAGGCGCAGCTGGTCGATGGTGTTCTCAGCCTCGGCGTACTTGGTCAGCAGCTTGTGGTAGTCATCCTGCAGGGAGGGGACACCAGTGGGTGACAGCACCTGGCACAGGGTGATGGCAAAGGGGGGAGGCGGCCCTGTGTGAGGACAACAGGCCTGGGGGGCTCCTATGAGTGGGGGGACACTCCGAGGTGCAGAGACCCACCCTCTAAAGCACCCAGCACATCTGGGGCAGATGTGCCCCCTGTTTCTCTGTGCGCAGAGCCCCCCTCTCCTCCCAAGGGACAGGAGGGCATCCCAGGGGACAAAGATCCTGGGGGGTAGCCATCATCCTGGGGGGACACGAGCATCCCTGTGGCCAGCCTGAGCACTGCCCACATCCTTGCCCGCTCCCTCCCTCCTTGCCAGCCCCATGCAGGACTGGGAAGGGGAGCCCAGCACCAACCTCCCATCGGTGACACAGCGCCAGCTCACGCAGCTGGTGACATCCCCCATTCCACCACCGCCCCTTGGAGACCCTCCCAGTACAAACCCCTCTGGCCAAACTGGGGGGGGACCCGGGCATTACCTGGAGCTGCTGCACCAGCGCTGTGGCTTGTTTGGGGGACCTGAACTCCTGCGGCAGCCCGGCGGCGCTGGGGGGCTGCGTGGGGACCCCCTCCCCGCTGCTCAGCAGCACCTCCCGGACGATTTCGGCCGGGGACTTGAAGCCGACAGGACCCCCAGGGACCCTGGGGCGGGCGGGCAGCACCCGGCCCCGCGGCGGGCGGTAGCTCTGGTCGAACTTCACCCTCGCCTCCACCTTGGATAGGTCGGGCAGGGGGTGGTTGAGGCGCCCACGGCCGTACTGGGTGCCGTCGGTGCCCATTCCCGAGGGATCCCTCTGCCCCTTGGCACCCGTTCGCCGCCGGGGGCTCAGGGACCGCGACGGCCGGGCGGGCTTGGGGGGCACCACCGTGGGCATCGCTTTCTTGGGCACCCGGGACCTGTCGTGCTGTTGGGGTGCTGGGGGGGTCGCAGCGCCCTGGGGCTCCTCCGGGGGTGCCAAGCCAGCGGTGCCAAGGGCTGTTTGGGGCTTGGGGACAGGCTCGGGGCTGGTGGCATCGCGGGGGTCATCGGTGCAGAGGGGCAGTGGGAGGCTCCGTCTCGGGGTCCACCCCTGCCCTTGCCCCGCAGGGGGGTCCCCGGCCGTGCCCCAGCCCCGGTGCCGGCGGGATGGGGTGGCAGGGCCAGGGCTTGTGTCCGACAGCCCCGAGGTGTCCCCCCCATCGGTGCTGCAGCCCCGGGGCTGGCAGAGAGCCCCACCGTCCCGCAGCGCCTCGGGGCTCCCGCTGGACCCCGAGCCCCACCGGCCCTCATCGGAGAGCTCAGGGTAGGGCTCCCCATCGCTCTCCGCCCCCCAGCGCCCCTCGTCCCCCTCTGCCCGGTCCTGCTGCGGGTGCCAGCGCCCCTCCTCCGGCGGGGACCCCTCCTCCAGGTCCTCCCCGACACCTGCAAAACACCAGCGCCACGGGGCTGCTGCCGGCCGGACCCACACGCTGCCCGCGCCCCCCTCGCAGCCCCCCTGGCACAGCTGCGACCACCCCCACGAGGGTCTCTGGGCAGGAGGGAGGGGACGACTCACCCCACGGGGGGCTCCTGGCACCCTCCCCCAAGCCGATGACCCCATCCTCGTCCATCCTCCTCTCAAAGTCGTCTTCTTCCTCCTCCTCCTCCTCCTCCTCCCAGCGCGTCAGCTCTGTTTGTGTCCAGTGCAGCCATGGTGCCGGGCTGGCCATGGCCATGGGCACGGCGTCCCTGTCACTTGTGTCGCTTCATGGCCCGACGGCGGCGGGCTGGGGACCTCCTTGTCACGAATGTAGGTCACATCATCGCCGCCGCGTCCTGGGGGGGCCGGGGGAGAGGGAGGGATGCTCAGCAGGACGGGGTGGGCTCTGTTTGAGGTGTCCCCCCCCCTACCCAGTGGCAGGGCTTCTCCTGTCCCCCAAACTCAGGGGACAAAAGCAACCTCCCATGATGGGGGGGACACCGTCGGATCAGCCCCCCGCCGCTTTGCATCCCACCATGAAACAGGAGCTGCCACATCATTCACAGCTGAGGTCCCCATGGGGAAAGAGCCCTGCAGAGCCACCCAAAAGGCTTGTTCCCCCCTCCAGGGAACACCCAACCCATGCTGGATGTCACCCCAGCTGTGCAGCCACAGCCTGGGGACCATCACCGTGCAGGACAGTGCTGGGGAAGGCAGGAGCACCCCAAGACCCCTGTAGACCTTGGGGGGCTGTCAGTGAGAGGGATCACAGCAGAGACCTGGCACACTCACCCCACTGATGACACAAAATCATGAGCTCCCCCTCAGCCCCCTCCTGGGGTTCCCAGAGCCGCAGCAGCAGCTCAAGAAACACCGGATGCTGAAACCCCAACCATGGCGTGTGTAGCAAGAAAGGCCACGGGGTTTTCCCATCCACATCCCCTCGGGTAGATTTGAGCCCCCTCTCACCCCAGTTTTGGCCATGGGGGGCCAAACCAGGTGCAACCAGTCCCATGCAGGGGACACTCACCCAGCAACTCCAGGACATCCCCATCACCGTGAGCCCATTGGGGGTCCCTAAAGCAGCATCATTCAGAGCACCCCAAAACCTTCCTGTGCCCGTGGGGCAGCTGAGCTTTTGCAGAAGTAGGAAATGATGTTTCCCGCAAGTTTGCAGGCAGCCACGAATTTTTTAACCCCATCCGGCCCTGCGCAGTGGGGGCTGAACCCTCCTCCCACAGCCATTTTCCATCAAAACCTTTGGGTTTTAATCCAATTTGGAGGAAAATGCTGGGGGAAAATAGGGGAGGGGAATCCATGGGACCAGCAGCAGCTGCAGCCTCCAAAAGACATCAGGATTAGGGTCTTCCAGGAGACCTAAAATTAAGCCTTAAAGCCCCAAAATTCAGCAAGGTGGACCCTCCCTTTGGAATTCCCAACCCTTTGGATTTCCAAGGTGGATTTCCACCTGGCTCCCCACCCTGAGATGCTGCCCACAGTCCCAGGGATGCTGCAGCCATACCCAGGCACTGTGGCATGTCCCGGCACATTTGCAAGCAGCCAATTAAACCAGCTTGTTACTGTATAATTAGTGGCACGCGGGGGAGAGCTTGACGAGCTAATGAAACCACGGCACAGTCCCTGCATTTAGCCAGAGGGGGTTGTGGTGATTTTGGGGTGCTGCTGGCTTGGGGATGGTGGTGATGAGCAGCAAACCTAGCCATGGCACCCACATGTTCTGGGAAAAGTCCCATAATCCACTCCCAAGCCTCAGATCTGCAAGTTCCTTGCAAATTTTTCAGTGCCACGTTGACATCAAGGTCCTTGGGCATCATCTTTGCATTAGCTACTCACTTCCAGCCCTCCTGCATCCTTGGGGTGTTCCAGGCAGGGAGCAAACCCCAAAACATCCCTCGGGGTCTTGCAAACCTCCTGGGGTGTTTACATCAGGTTTTCCCTCACACATTGACTGGATAACTCCATTCTTCACACCAGGAGATGCTCCATGGCTTCTGCCACTGAGGAGGACAGGGCTGCCCGTGGGGGGCTACAGGCTCTACACTAATGCAGCTAAAGAGTGATTTTGGCTTTAGGTCCTCTCTGAGCTGGGATGTTTCTGGTCCTGAGCCCTTACTCACATCCCAGCCTGGAGATGGGGCCTGGAGATCCCCATCAAAGTACTTTCCAACCCTTCTCAAGCCCTGCAGCATCCCAGAATGATGAGGAGCTCGAAATACCATCCCTGGGGGTCCCAGAGGGCTGGTGGTAGGGAGAAAGGAGACTGTGGGTCCTGTTTTCTAAGGACAAAGAGGATTAAAACATTTCCTACCCGGTTCTGGTGGTTCTTTAACTGCATAATGGACAAGGGATGGGTATTTTGCATCTCTTTTGCGGGGGGTTGAAGGAGGCCATGCCTAACCCACACACCTTTGGCTGTCACCCCGTTTCTGAGCAGTGGTCCCCTGGCTGCGCTGCCCACAGCAGCCACAGTCTGCAGGATCCACTTCCAAATCCAGCCACAGTTATTGCTTTCCCAGAAAGCCCCTCTGGCGATGGTCATTATGGTAAAAGAGAAAAATCTTGGCTTTTTTGTTGTTTTTTTTCTCTTTTAAGTGAGTTTCTCGGTGTTACGGGAGCACAGAAAAGCTTGAAAAATGATGTGGTCCCATAATCAGGAGCCACGAAGCAATGCAAACATTCCCAATTATATATATATTTTTTTTTTTCAAATTTTGCTCTTTGAAAGCCAGGATTTTGCAACGGTGTAATTGGAAAAAGAGCTAAGAAGGAATTTAAAAGCCTCAGCAAGAAAAAGTCTTGTAGCCCTGGACCCTGCTCTGCCCTCAGCCCCTCTCCTGCCCTCTGAATTTCAGCCAGGGCTGTCCCAAATTGTGGCTCACAGTGGAGGTGCTCGGCTAAGGGAAGGGATGCTCACAGCAGTGAGTGCTGCCAGGTCTCTGCCTGCCCAGCAGGCAGGAGGGGTTGTCTCTGCCTGTCCCTGCCCTCAACTCCTAATCCCTGATCCTGTCTGCAGGCAGCCACAGCAATCCCTTCCCTGTCCAGCTCCCTGTGGGATAGACGGAGGTGTGAGGGTGAGACTGCCCCACTCATTACACGTGTGAGGCTGAGAAACAGCAGCACAATTAAGGCCAGCACGAATCCATCCTTGCTCCTGGCTTTATCAGTGGTGACAGCAGAGGAGACAGAGCATCCTCTGCCCCAGGGCTCGCTCGGTGACATGGGGAGGGGGGACAGGGCTGCTGTCACTCTGCCTTCACTCCCTTGTCAGCCCTGAGCAGAGCAGGCGGCTTGGGGGGGCTCCAAACCCCACACCTCCATCCCCACATCATCCCCCGAGCGATGGGGGAGAACCCACCCTCCCTGTGCCCCAAAAATCACTTGCCAGGGAAGGGGGTTAAAGGCCCCCCTGCACATCTGTGCCTGTCTGGGGGCAGGCAGGGCTTTAATGCCTGTTCTGGGCAAGGGATGGATATTGTACATCTCTTTGGGGAAGGTTTGGAGGAGGCCAGAACAGCCCCAGGCTGAAACTTGGCAAGGGGTGTCTGCCCTCCAGGAGGGAGGGATTCCTGGCGTATAAACCCTTTTTTAAAGCCCACAGAGTCCTGTTTTTATGAGTATGAAAGAGGGCAGAGGAGCGGAAACGCTGCGTTCTTGGTTTGCATTATTTCCTATTAGAACGAGCGAGAGACCGTCACAGCGAGGAAGAGCCTCACAACCCCCCTCGTCCTCTGAAAGCACAAACGCCTGTTACTAAACCATCTCTCTAAAGCCCACGTGTCACCCCAATTCCCCTGCCTGGAGAGGCCATGTCCCCTCCCGCCTCCCCCGTACTGGCACATCCCCACGGAGAGGCACAAAAACCCTGCAGAAACGGCATCTCTCCATCACGTCCCCAAACAAAGCCCCACGGCAGGACAGGGAGCTGCTTTTCTATCTCCTCCCTGGCACAAGGGACCCTTCTGTCCTCCCTGGGGACAGCCCAGGTGTCCCCCCCGGGGCCAAATCCCAACATACCTGCAGCAGCCGGGGGTGGATGGCCATAATGCCCGTGAAGGACAGAGTTAATCCCCGTCTGGAGAGAGCTGCCGCTGTCACCGCGGCAGAGCCGGTGGCACTGAGAGCCCTTCTTAGCACAGGGCAATGAGAGGTGGCAGGGACACGGCAGGGCGGGTGGCCTGGGCGAGTGTGGTGGGGTTAACCAGCCACAGGCTGGATTTCATAGAATCCCAGACTGGTTTGAGTTGGAAGGGACCTTAAAACTCATCTCATTCCAACACCCTGCCATGGGCAGGGACACCTTCCAGTAGCACAGGCTGCTCCAAGCCCCGTCCAACCTGGCCTTGGACACTTTCAGGGATGGGGCAGCCACAGCTTCTCTGGGCACCCTGTGCCAGGGCCTGCCCACCCTCCCAGGGAAGGATTTCTTCCTAATATTCAATCTAAACCTCTCCTTCAGTTTGAAGCCATTTCCCCTTGTCCTGTCCCGCCACGCCCTTGTCCAAACTCCCTCCACAACTCTCTTGGAGCTCCTTTAGGCGCTGGAAAGGGCTTTAAGGTATCCCTGGAGCCTTTTCTTCTGCAGGCTGAACACCCCGAGCTCTCCCAGCCCGCATGAACAGCGCACGGGGCTCTCCCCTCTCTGTGAGCCCTTAAATCATCCCCGCCCGGAATGCACCGAAAGGGTGCCGCGGAGCTGGCACCCACGGGCTATCAGGAACACGGCTGCCCTTTAAATAAAACACGGAACTGAAGCCGAAAGCTGCCCTTGCCGCTTCCCCGGAGGAGCCCCAGGCAGCGGCTCGGCCCCGTGTCCCGCATCCCCCGCCGGCAGCGCCGGGGAGGAGGCACCGCCACGACGAAAAACTTAGGACAAGTTTCCCCGGGCCCACGGAGGCTCCCGATGGCGTGGGGAGGGCGTGGAGCGCCGCGTCCCGCATCCTCCCGCCGTGTCCCGCATCCTCCCGCCGTGTCCCGCATCCTCCCGGCGCCCCCCGCATCCTCCCGCATCCTCCCGGCGCGTCCCATCCCCTCTGCCGCAGGGACCCCGGTGGGGATGGGAGTCCCCCATCTCGCCCAGGCCCCCCAGCCGGCTCCCAGCGCCCCGGGCCGGGCTCAGCACCGCCGGGCAGCGCTGGATGCGGCCCCGGGGATGCCGCCGGCCCCCCGGCTGTGCCTCCAGCTGTGCCTCCAGCTGTGGCTCCAGCGGCGCCGCGGGGCCCGCTCCTCCCCTCGGGCTGCAGCCGGGCCGTTCCCAGCCCCCCGGGCGGGCACAGCTGGCGCACATCTGGCCCGGGGGCACCGCTGGAGCGCCGCGCGCTGCCCACCTGCAGGGGGGCCCGGCCGGTGCGGGGCGGCCCCGGCCCCGATCCCGGTCCCGATCCCGGTGCTGATCCCAGTCCCGGTCCCGTTGCCGATCCCGATCCTTATCCCGGTGCCGATCCCGTGGCCGATCCCGATCCCAGTCCTTATCCCGGTGCCGATGCCGTGGCCGATCCCGATCCTTATCCCGGCCCCGATTCCGGTCCTTATCCCGGCCCTTATCCCGGCCCCGATTCCGGTCCTTATCCCGATCCCGATCCCGATCCCGATCCCGATCCCGGCCCGCTCCCGCCGGACAATAGCGCGGCCCGCGGCGGGCGAGGGGCGTGGCTTCCTTCATTAGCATAAGCCCCGCCCACTCCCTTCCTTTGCATAGCGCGCGGCGGGCGGCCAATCAGAGCCCAGCGGACCGGCCTCATTGTCATAATTTATGCAGCGCGGGCGCCCCCTGGCGGAGCTGCGGGTGCCGACCCGCCTGGATCCCTGGGAATGGGATGGGACTGGAAAGGGATGCGGATGGGGAGGGTCTGGGTGGGGATGGGGATGGATTTGGGATGGGTATCCCCTCCCAGGCCGCCATCACCGCACTCCCACCTGCTCTCCCCGTGCTAGGGAAGCCCATAAGCACCACTGCCCTTTCCTGTCCTCCGGGGATCCATGGCAGGGATTGGGATGAGGATGGGGAAGGGATGGAGATGGGGAGAGGATGAGATGGGGATAAGACTGGGATGGGAATGGGGATGGCATAGGGTTAATACAGAGTATCCCCTTCCATCCTATCACAATCACAGTCCCACCTGCCTTGCCAGTGCTGGGGAGCCCTGTAGGTACCCCTGCTCTTTCCTATCCCTGAGGATCCCTGGCAGGGATGGGGATGGAGTAGGGATAAGGAGTGGGTGTGATGGGGTTGCATATTGGATGGGGAGAGAATGAGATAGGATGGGAATGAGATGGGGATGAGGGTGGGAGTGGGATGGGAATGGCGTGGGATGGGAACAGGGATTGGATAGGGATGGGATGGGACTGGGCTGGCATGGAGCATCCCCTCCCAGTCCGTCTCCACCACACTCCCACCTGCCCTCCCAGCCCTGGGAGCCCCACAGGCACCCCTGCCCCTTCCTGCCCTCAACCCCAGCCCCAAAGAACCCCCCCCAACCGCAGCCGTTTTCTACCCTGATAGATTTATTGAAAAATTAAAAGCACAAGCTCTGTATATATAAATGCGACGACGCTGCCAGCGATTTACAAGGCCTCCGGTTGCTCTCTCTGCATCCCCACCCGTGGCCTGTGCCACCCGCCTGGGCACGGGGGCGAGCATCAAAGGGATCAGCCACCCCCAAAAACCCCTGCAGCCTGAGCCACGGGCCCACCTTGCTCCGTGTGTGGCACTCAAATGACAGCGGGGACACCCAGACCTCTGCCGTCCTCCTGCCTGGCCCAGGGGCAGAGGGTGTTCCCTACCCCAGACAGGACAGGGGTGGAGAATTCGAGGGCTGTGCAGTGATTTCTGCCCGTCCAACCCAGGCAGAGAGTCCGCAGAGGGCGAGGGGACACCTGGGGACAAGCTGGGGGTGTCTGTGCGTGCGGGCGAGGGCTCTGCGTGGTGGGATGCTGCTTTCACACCTCGGCGCTGTCCTTCATCCCCATCCCACTCCACGCTCCCACACCCCATTCCTAAAGGGCCACGTTGAATTCTGTGACCAAGAAATCAATGTAGTCCTTCTCCTTCAGCTTGAAGGCCTCGGCGATGATGCGGGCGGCCTCTCGGTGCTCTTTGCCTCGCAGTCCTGTGCCATTCACCTCCAAGATGACGTGGCCCACCTTCAGCTTCCCACAGTTGTGTGCTGAGCCCCCACGCTGCAAGAGAGAGGTGGTCAGCTCTCATTCCCTCGGTGGGTTTTAGGGGAAAAAAAAAAAAAAGGGGAAATATTTCATATCCATCATGTTCGCCCTGAACCTGCAAATGAATGTGATGGATAGGAGATATTTCACTTTTTGGAGAGAGGGGATGAATTTGGCTTCCCTTCTGATTGCTCCTGGAGCGTGGCGCCAGCTGGGATGGCCAAGAATAACCAAGGCACAGTCAGCTCTGCTTTTCTTTTGCTGTAAATAACTTGAATTTTGCCCCAAGTAAACAGCAAACAGGGAGACAGCTCCGGAGGGCTCAGTTCCCTGGCTCTCATCCACCACTCCCCCTCCCCAGTCCTCTGTCTGGGAGTTTCCAGACATCTGGAGACACCAGCCAAGCTTTCAGGGCTGCCCTGACTCCCTCTGAACTGTCTGCAGCAAATCCTTGGCTCCCAGGATGTCTGTTATGGTGTGGGATCATCCATGGGACACGGATGCAACCCTCAGCAAACCCCCCAGCAGAACGATGCCTGGAGAGGCGCAGGGCTGTAGGAGGGGGAAGCACCTCCAAAATCCTCCCTGCACTCTGGCTGTGGCTCAGGGGCCTTCCCAGCCTGTCCAGGGAAGAGAGGGACGGGATGTTCACGGAGTTCTTCCCGTTCCCAGCCCGCCCTACCTGGATGGTGACGATGCGGGGCAGCGGCTGCCGCGTGTTCGCTCCCCCCTCGATGGCAATGCCCAAGGTTGGGGCGCTCTTGGATACTCGGATCAGACACGATGTGGGCTCCAGGAGCCCTGGCTGTGGGCAGAGAGGGCAGTGCTGCCAAGGGAGGCTGGACACGCTGCCTTGGCCAGACCCCCATGGCAGGCAGGGACACTCACGGCCACCAGAGAGGGACAGACACTCCTAATATCCAAGGTCCCAACCCTGGGCAGGTCTGGAAGGGCTTGGGGAGGAGCAGAGCAGTCCCTGCCTGTCTGTGTCCCTCAACCTCATTGTGATCAGAAGCCCTCCAGTTTATGCCTGATACCTGCTGTCACCTTCCCTTCCAGGTGACAGGTGACTTCATTTATGGGACACTGTGCCCTGGGGATGTTCCCCCAGGGCCAGGGACTCTGCCATGCCCCAAGTAGCTGGGATGGACTGGATTTACCCAGCACGGAGTGAATCAGCCCTACAGTGCCCCTCTCAGCCCCTCCTGACCCCTTTCCCCACAAATCAGCCCACCAGAGACATCACTCAACTCATTCAAAGGATAAATAACCCATCAAAGCACCGAACAGGGGTTGCTGCCTGGTGGGCAGGGGGAGCAGAACCAGCTGGATGAGGCAGAGTGGACCAGCCCCAGTGCCCCCTCCCATGGCCAGCAGCCCCCTGGGCATGCAGCCTCACCGGCTTGGAAGCCCCTTCTGCAGCCCCCTCGCTCCTCGTGGGCTCCTTGAGGCTCCGGCTCTTCCCAGGACCTGGCTGCCGGCTCCTGTCCCTGGCGCTCGTCTCGAGCTCCCCGATGTCCACCCCGCTGTCCTCGCTGAGGGTCTGCCCGCTGTCCGACAGCTGGGAGAGCGTGGAGGCTGGGGAGACACGGGGGTTAGTCACAGGCAGCGTGGCACCAGGGATGGGCCATGGGCAGCTGCCCTGGCACTGCCAGCTGGGCTTCAGAGACCCCTTCCGAATCACGGAATTGCTTAGGTTGGAAAAGGCTCACCGAGTCCAACCACCCCCCCGCCACCTCTGCCGAAGTCACTGCTAACCCCTGTCCCCAAATGCCATATCTACATGGCTTTTAAATCGTCCCAGAGTTGGTGGCTCCACCCCTGCCCTGAGCAGCCTCTCCCAAAGCCTGACCACTCTTTCAGCAATGAAATTTTCCCTGATATCCAAGCTGGACCTTCACAACTTGGGGCTGTTTCCTCTTGTCCTACCACTCCTTACCTGGGAGAAGAGACTGACCCCACCTCCTACACCCTCCTGTCAGGAGAGCAGAGCTGTGCACAGGCAGCACCAAGGGACAACTGGTCTCTTACTCAGGTTCAGGATCCAACCCAGACCCCAAACTGGGAAGGAGGGAGAGAATCATGAGTTGAGGGATCCTGCTAGAGGCCAGTTTATCCAGACCATGTTCCACACGGGAGGAGACTGGGATGGACCCGAGCAAAGAGGTTCTACCATAAAGGAGCCTTCTGGTCTATTTGGGGAATAGAATCCAAGCACGGATAGATGCTCTGGGATGTTGGGACAGCGGTGCAGACAGCGCTGGGTGGCCGGGACAGCGGCCCCGGCACTCGGAGGGGTTGGGGTCTCACTGCGGACACCCCCGGGCAGGACCCGGCCCCGCAGCCGCTCATCCTAATTAACCCGCGGTTAATGAGCCCATTGCGGTGACAGCACGGGGCCACAGGAGGGCGACATTGCCACTCGTGTCGGTCCCGCAGCGCGGGGGAGTCGGGGGTACAACCTGGACACTCCGGGCATCCCCGGGACCCCCTTCCTTCTCCATCCCTGAAGGATTCCGAGGGACCCCCTTCCTTCTCCATCCCCGAGGGATCTCCGGGCCCCCCTTCCGTCTCCATCCCTGAAGGATTCCGAGGGACCCCCTTCCTTCTTCA
>JAWWEE010000037.1:6047119-6069710 GCA_035221455.1 Xenops minutus | reverse complement strand
CCTGTCCCTCCATCCCTTGTCCCAAGTCCCTCTCCAGCTCTCCTGGAGCCCCTTTAGGCACTGCAAGGGGCTCTCAGATTTCCCTGGACCCTTCTCCTCTCCAGGTGAGCACCCCCAGCTCTCCCAGCCTGGCTCCAGAGCAGAGGGGCTCCAGCCTTTGGAAAATCTTTGTGATCTCCTCTGGATTCACTTCCAGCAGCTCCACATTCTCTTCCTCAGTCAGGGGCTGACTGGAGAGTACAAAATGAATTTGGGGGAAGCACAGTCTCTCTCTGAAGAGCTCTCTTATACAAAGAACAGTTTCAGGACAGACCTGAGCACTGCAGAGCTCATTTGCACAAGTTCAGCCTCCCAGCAGGTGGGAAAATCAGGGGCTTCACTCACACTGAGAATTGACAAACTCACAAGGAGCTAATCTAATTGGAAGGTATTTATCTAATTTGAAAGCATTTATCTAATTCAAATAAATTTCTCTAAGTCTGCTGGTTGTGGAAGCCTATCAGCGTGGCAGGATTTATGGGCCAGCATCCCAACCACGTTTCCTGCAGTAGTGGAAATAACTGCAGTGGTACACACTATCCCTGCAGGTTTGCCTCAGGAGCACCACTCAGCCCTGCAAGCAGGAGAACTCAGCTTCAAGGTCTGCTTGCACAGACTTGGGGGACCAAAGAAAGGAGGTTACTCCTTACAGCTTCTCACTGACACTGTCTCCTTCCCTGGGCATTTATCATAATTGAGACTGTTCATGTCCCAGGGCAAGTGCAACACAAAGGAATTACCAGGGAGCAGCTCAGAGTCCTGCTGTGACAATCCTGGAGTTCTGCCAAAGCACCAGGCAGCTCCCTCATCCTCAGGCATATTCCCCACCCCAGGTTTGCACTGCTGAGGGTTTTGCTCCCAGTTTTGCACTGCTGAGGGTTTTGCTCCCAGTTCAACCATTGCCACAGAGTTCTGGGGTTGAAATCTTTGCCAGTGTGGGAGCCTGGAGGTGAGTAGACCTTCCCCTGGGCATCTCTCTCCTGCTGGGGATGATTTACCCTCTGGTTCCCCCACTTAGACAACTAACAGGGCTGTAGGGTCACATTCTTCATCAGAACCAGCACCTCCTCTTCTCCAGCTCCAAACCCACCTCTGCCATGCTGGAGAGGGATGCTCTGGGCTCTGTTATTACAACACTGCAAGAAGACAATCAAAGGAAAAAGGTTAATGAGGCACTAATCATTATTGATTTGTGGTATATAATGCAATAAATACCCACTGCCATCGATTGAACATAGTGGGGCAAAGACATCTAATCCATCATAGCAGCCATTGGATTTTTCAAAATTAATTTCCTCCCATCAGGGTGATGCTGGGAGATGCCAGAAGACCAATCTCTCTCCTGAGAGCACGGCTGAGTGAGCAGCTACAGCCTCCATTCCCTCCCAGCACCCACTACCCATCACACTGGGGCCAGGCCAGACCCTCTGATGGTGCTCCATGAGGATCCATTGAAAATCCCACAGTGAGGAATTGGGAACGCAGAGAAACAGGAAAAATAGTCAGGACAAGCTTGAATCCTGGATCCTTTCTCTGCAGGCTTTTACTTGTTTGCCTCCAGTCCAAACCCCCCCATTTTCTTGTAGAAATTAGGCCTTTGGGAGAACAAATACTCGTTTTAACAACAACCTAAAAAGGTGCTGTTGTGAATGTTTAAAGTTCTCCTAAACTGACAACTGGAAAACAGATCAACAATCACTCTCAGAGATGTCACCTCATTTCCAAAACTCCCCAAAACAAGGAGAAAAGCGCTGAGATTTCTCTCGGGGAGGCAAAGATGAGACCCACCCCGCTAGAAGCGGGTGGAGGCACTGCCTGCTGATGGATGCTGCTGTGCCAAAGCCTGAGTGACTCCAGAGCACCAAAGTGGCAAGTGGCTTCTCTGCCAGGAGAGGCTGAGACTAATTAGGGCTCTGCTCCCCTGACTCCCAGGCGCTAATGCCCGTGGATAGATCGCTAATGCTCTCAATTCGTGCTCATTAGCACAGGCAGCAAAGACAAGACAAGCGTGTTATGTCATCGTTTAAATCCTGTCACATTTCCCCAATGACTCTGATTACATTTTTAAACATTTATTCTCCTCCCCCGAGGCGGGATTGCCTTGCCCCGGGAGCTCCAGATCCAGCAGATTTTTCCTCCTTTCCCTAGGTCCTGGGGAAAAAGGAATTCCCTGCTACAAGCCCCCAAAGCATCGGCTCATCCTTCCCTCATTTTCAACGTGACCAAACACCTCAGACTAATAGTTAAACTGATTTTTTTTCCAGTTGGGAGTTTTTTTTCCAGGAGGGAGAATGGCACTGGTGGACACGTGAGTTTGGGGCTGTGCCTCTCTGTATGAGCAGTCACACTCCCGTTAAATAAGCACAAAGCACCTTTGCAGCACAAGAAGTCAATGTTTCTTGTAAATCCACTCACAGGAGGGAAAAGAATAAATATTTACGGACACATCCTTCACTGATCAGTTCCAGCTGTACCTGTACCAACCCTCCTTGCTCCCAGAGGGTGGTTCCAACCTTCTGCTCTCACAAGCCTTTCCATCTCTCTTTTCCTCCCTCTGCCCATTGTCCTGCTGGTGATGGGTGGGTTGGAAGGGCTGTAGCTCCTTCCCCAGGGACACTCAGCCCCCTGAGCAGGAGGAATGTGAAATCAGCCTTCATTCCTTGAAGCCCCGGGCAGGTCACTGCTTTATGTCTCACTCTGAGTTCAGCACAGGCTGGATCAGGCCCATTCGCTCTTCCCTGTAATAAACTATTTCCACAATCATTTTGTAGGAGCCACAGAGGGAGGAAAACCTGACAAGGGGTGTGAGAACAGCCCAGAGCACCCTCATTTGCCCCCAGCCACAGACTCAATCCCACAGCCCATCCTATCCTATCCCATCCCATCCCATCCCATCCCACTCCTGCTTGGTTTCCCCAGCTGGGCTATGGAATAGGTGTTAGGGTAGGTTTGGGACCCCTGCACTTCTCCTACCCTCCCTTCAGCACTGCAGGCAGCACCAGCAAGCACTTGGGGAGGATTTTACTGCAGGATCTCCTGGGAAAGGGCTGAATTGCTTTTGTTACAGCAACTGAGGATTTCAGAACTTGCATATCAAAGCAGGGAGGGGAAGAAATTACAGAAACCTGGACGGACACACATCTGCATTAGGAGAAGGAGTTTACACTACATGGCACCTGATCTCATCATTTTAGATGCAAAAAGTTAAACCACTGGGATTATTTAGGGAATAACATTATTCTTTTCTCAGGAGCTGCCTCTGTGTCCCTCCTGGAGCTCCCAGTGAAGCAGGAGCAGCAGCTCACCCTGCAGCCAGCACTGCTGTGAATGTTAAACACCCTTTGCATAACCCCCTTTGGAATCTCTCTGGAAGGGCTGGAGGCCCCTGCTTTGCTCAGCCCAAGCCTCTTTCCAACAGCCACTTCCAGAAGGGTGTCCAGGCTGTTTCCACCTGAAGAACTCTGTGGAAGCAAATGGAGTAAGGAGGGTTCTGTCCCTCCCCTCAGGGATTTAACTTGGTGTTAACAGGCAAAGCTGCTCCAGGGCCATGACGTGGATAATCCAGCAGATCCAACACACCCACCCTGGACACAGCACTACACAACAGCCACTTGGGCACGTGGGGACACTCCAGCTCTGCCAAAGATGTGGCACAGAGACACCAAACCCAGCTGCAAGCTCAGGTTCCTCATCCCAGCTGCTTCCTGCTGGGACATGGACATGGGAACCAGCTGAGGACAAACACAGTGGCTGTGGGCTTGGCAGCACAGATGTCTGAGCAGCCTGAGGACCTGCCCCCAGAGGATGAAAGGCTTGCAGGAATTACTGCTCCACACACACATGGAGTGATTCAGTGACTGGCTTGGAGAGGGAAATGCTGCCAGCTGGGAAAAAGAGAAGAGGAGGCTGAGCCTCAGGCTTGCTCCTAATGCAGCATCCCCTGTCCTTCTGCCAGCAGGAGCCAAACACACCAGAGGTGAAAGCTGGTCTCAGTCCATGGCCACTTAGGGACCATTCCTGAATTACCAGCCTGAGCCTGGATGTGGGCTGGCTGGATGGGACATGGAGCAACCTGGGCTAGTGGAAGGTGTTTGTACCCATGGCATGGGAGTGGAATGAGATGGTCTTTAAGGTCCCTTCCAACCCAAACCATTCTATGACCCTGAGCACCCCATGCAGTTTCTGCCCCTAAACACCACTAATGAGATTCCCATTACATAAAAGCTAAAGGTAAGAGCTAAATAAAAGCTAAGTGGTGAGTGAGGAAATGATTCCTCCACTGAGCAGTGGCAGAGGCAGCAACAGGTCTCAGCCCTTACCTGGACTATTCTGCCTGTGGGAGCCTACCCTGGGCTGGGGAAGGGATTCCTGCTCCTGGCAGCTCTGCATCACCTTTGCAACAAGTCTCAGACTATGGTCACTGTCCTGCTGCTCTGAAGACATTTGTAGGGAAATTACTGTGTCTCTCCCAAGCACAGACACTCATTGCTTCAGCAGGAGGCAGCGAGGAGATTACACGAGATAATTTAGCAGCTGACATTAAAAACACCTCGTTTAGCCTGGAATAAAAATATCTTCAGTCAGCCTGAGCTATATTAAGATAACCAAATTCATAGTAAGTTCTGAATAGCTGCTCACCTGGGCAGCTGAATGAAGACTGTCTCCTCCCAGCCCTGTCATCATGTCCTTGCTGGAAACCAAGCATGACAGCAGGGGCTATGGAGTAAATGGGTCCTCATGTGGCCTAAATCTTCCTCTCTGCTACAACAGATTTAATTTTCCAGCTTTTCTGTATGAATTGCTTTTTACCTTCTCCCTGGTGTGGGCCCAAGGCCTCCAGCTAATGGAGAGCAGAGCCGAGTTTTGCTGCATCTCAAGCAGCTGTTGCTCCCCCTGGTTTAATTCTGGGCTCTGAGCAGAGAGGGTACTGCAAAGATGGAGTTAATGGTGTCCAGAATGAGACAAGCAACAGGGGGAAGAGATGTAATGGGATGCAGTGAAGAAGGATATTTTAAGCACTGGTTTATCTGACAAATTCTGCAGTTATACATCCTCTATTCTGGTTTCCACTGCAACCCATCAGCAGACAGATGAAAGCAACTTTTACATGGCAGAAGAGAAGAAATTAAATCCTTGCTCCGAGTGCAAGACCCACTGGTACCACCTCTGTAGCCTTTGAAGACCTTTATAATTAAGGAATTTTTAAAAGTGAACATATAATCCTTGTCCAACCCCATTTTTGGGGCAGCAGGTGCTCTCAGGTCTTTGGGATTCACTCAGGCACCAGCCCAGGAGACTTTCCCCCCCAGCAGCTGAACATTCCTCACCTCCAGCAGCAGAGCCCAGAGCTCTCTGTGCACAAATGTTACCACTTCTGCTGCCTCCAGCCCCAAAAAAGCACCACTGGCAAGGCCCAGAGCTTTATGTGGCTTTCATTTGTGATTCTCCATCTCAGTGCTTCTTTTTCTAATATCTAGAGCTGAAGAAAGAGAATTTGCAAGTTCCCCCTCCATGGAGGCTGCCAGCAGTTTGAGGTGCTCGTGGCCCCTGTACCTGGTAGAGAGGATTCCCTGGAGGTGCACACATGCTCTCCCTGCTTTCTGCTCTCACCACACCATCAGCACAGCACTTTTCAGAGAACAAATCAAAGACAAAGGCTTTAGATCCCATTCAGAGATGCCCTGGTCTCCTCAGACCCTCAGGGTACCCAGCTCATGACTGGTGTTTCTCCAGTTACATCCATATGTCTGAACATAACTCCTAGTTCTCTTCCACAAGGATTTGCTCTGGGGTGATGCTTTATGGGTCAGATGCTCCTGGAGATGATGGACAGAGGGACATCCAGCCATGAGGAATTGTAGGACAATCTCACCTGGTATAAAGCACAACAGCACCTTTGGCTGCCACAGAGCTGCCTGAATTAGAATCTTACGATCACAAAATCTCCTGGGTTAGAAGGGACCCACAAGGACTATCAAAGTCCAACTCCTGGCCCTGCACAGGACACCCCAACAATCCCATAGTGTGCCTGACACTGTGTCCAAACACTTCTTGAACAGCAGCTGATGTTCTGGCCTGGGGACCAGACCCCAATTGCCACAGTGCAACTCCAAAGGTCTCATGAAACCAAGTTCTGCATGTCCATGGACTGCAGGAAACGCTGATGCACCAGTGCAGGTGTAACTGTCCTTCTGGATTTGCTCCCTGAAGCTCTGTCAGAGGAGTCAGAAGGCATTTGGCATGGGCAGCTGAATATTAGACTTACAATGAGGATGTCTGGGCTTGTTTCCCAACTTTGAGACTGACACACTTTGCAAGCTCAGTCAGTCCACCTTCCTTCCCAGGCTGGATTTCTCCCCACTCTGCACCTTACAGAGTCATTTTGTACCTGTACAAAACACCAACCCAGCCAGAACATTTTGCTCACTTAGGTGGTTGTCACATTTTAACACCAACAGAGGAGTGCTTTCAGCATCACTTAATGAGGCTCTTCTACTTTGCATAAAAACTTGGCAATGAAACTGGGAAGGATGATAAAGGAGGAGGAGAGCTGCCAGCTGCCAGGAGGAGAGACAGACAGCACTTGACACCCACCTTCCCCTTGGACACAAGCAGGGGGGCTGGGAAGGCAAACCCTGCTGCTCCAACAGCCCTTGGGATCTGTATTCACATCCCCCCAGGCTTCCCCCAGCCCAAAGGTCTGTGTTAACCCTTGGCTCCTGCCCTTTCCAACCTCCCATCCAGGTGCCTGCCCCAGATCCCAGCATTTTTCCCACTGTTCTGGAAAGTTATTGCTCTCAGAGCAGAACTCCCTACAAATCTTATCCAGGTCACACAGCCCAAGGCAGCTCCAGTCACTCTTGTCCTACCTGGCACTGCCCTCCCAGCCCACCTTGCCCAGCTGCTCTTCCACCACCAATAAACACTCCCAGGGTTTGAACTCTTCCACCACTCAAGCTCCTTCTTGCATGCCCTCAGAGGATTTCTGTGGCAGAAGATGCTGTGCTTGAGGAATGTTGACTCCCTGAACAGAATATTCCATGGAAAGGCAGCTGGATGGTCTCTGCTCCATTGCTTGATGTGCAGGTGGTTCCTGTTCCCTTTGCTCCCTCAGCTCAGAAGGGGCTCTCAGGGCTGCAGTGGCATCTTAAGTCTCGTGGGTCCCACCTGCAGCTTCCAAGTCTCTTTCTGGACTACTTGAGACACAAAAATGTGGAGTCCCCAGTGCCACCTCAGCTTCCCAGCCTTCCTGCTGGCTCCTTGCAGTGCCCACAGCATTCCTGGCTCAGACATTCCCCGGGGAAGGGAGACTTTAAGCTTCCCTGCACTAGTTTCAAACAAACTTCCCGGTAACAGGAGATTTGCTGAGTTTTGGCACAAGTAGTTACTGTTTAAATTAATTTCTCTCACAGGGGTCAGGGCTGTAGCTGAGGCTGCAGCTTTGGGAGCTGTTCTGCAGCATCCTGCAGCTCCAGGAGCTCTTCTCCCTGCAGGATGAGCCCTGTTCCATGGCATTTTAGGACATGCTGCCTAATGTTTAAGCTAGGCAGCTCTTTTTTGTCCCCTGGTATAAACCAGAGCATTTAAGTGGTAAATTAGATGCCTTTGGGATATGTATAAAAGTGCAGGCAGATGGGCCAGGAGGCATTGTTAACCTTGGCAATTCTTGGCCAGGGGACTTTGCATGGGGGTTAACAAGAGATGCTAGAAAGGCAGGAAGAAATCTGTCACATTCTCAGAGCTGTCAGTGTCTTGTTTAACGTGGGTGACTATGTCCTTCTGAGCCTGCAGCAAGTTGTAAAGGACTATTTTTGTCAAAACCATTATCGTGAACACTTCTGAACTTCCTTTGGCTTTTCAAGAAACAAATCATTTCCCTGTTTTGGGTCATATGAGGGACACATCCTCCAGAATGAGTGTTCTCTGTAGCGTTGCACACTTAATACCAACCTGCTGCACCAAGATCTTGTGTTTTCCCCAAACACCAGACTCTGATCACCTCTTTCTCCTGAAGGCACAGAGAGAAACCCCCCAGTTGCAACAGGCTGAGTGTTTGCTGTTGGTACAAACAGCAGCCCAGAGCAGCAGGAGCTCACCTGTAAGAGTCACTTCAGGACAGTGCAAAAATCCTTGGCACTGTGGTATTGTGGCACCAGAACAGCAACCTTTTATTTGATATATAGCACATGATGCTTTAGAACAAACTTGAGAGACAAAACACTTAAAGCCCAGATTTAAGTGAAAAACAGCATAAAAGTCAACGTGGCTAATGATCTGACAAGGAACATGCAAGACTAATTTAGTACTTCGTTAAGTAGAATGCTTGATTAGGCACCAGAAACGCATTAAATCATGTAGGTGTTCTTTGGTAAAAGCTTCTGTAACGAGGCTGTGGTGGGAAAGTTTTTGTGAAGCTGGAGACAAGAAGACAGAGAGGATCTGGTGAAGGAAGAGATGACAACAGTGACACTCCTGTTTGGCAGGAACACAGGGATGGAGTTCCTTTAAGGACGGATTTTGCTTAGTATCTCCTAAATTCCTCTGGCTGAAGGGCAGGATGTGCAGATGAAGTGTCATCCCTGCTTTGGGACTGGTCCTCCCTGTGTTCCACATGGTTCTGAGTGCCCTGGGCAGTCCCACCTGGGGTTCCCACCCACCAGTTCCCACCTGTGGGCTTGGGAGATGCATTTAAGCTCAGCCCTTTGCTCAGCTTGTGTTGTCTGTGTGAGGGTTTGTGACTTGGCTTCTTTTTTATTTTGGGGGGACCTCTCTGGAACTGAGAGACTTTCTGGTCAACCTGGAGTTGCTCTCTTTCTCCTTCAGGTACTGTGACACTGCACCTTCCTTGGTGACAGCACTTTGCTCCCTCTCCCTGGCACAACAACTCCCTTTTCCACTTCCCTGGCATTCACCAGCAGAGCTGTAGCAGCAACCTCCCACCCTGAGGAGCTGTGATGGTGTACCTGCTCTATAGGGCTGTGTATGCAATGGGATAGGGCAAAAGAGGGTGAAAAGTGATTGTGGATAAACTATTGTCACATAGGAGGCTCTGGAGGCTGTGCAGTAACAGCAGCAGGCACTAGATGAGAAGAGGGAAGCTAAAAAGTGCATAAAAATGAGGTGTTGCTCCTTCAACTTCCTTCTTCTCCTGGTTCTGAACCTGTAGCTCCCTTATGTGAAGTTTACATCCTGGTGTTTGCCAGCAGCCAGGTTCAGTTTTGAAGAAGAAATTCTAGGCTTTTGGGTGAGAAGCTGCCCAACAACCTGTTGGCTGAGCTTGTTGCTCTGCTGGGTGTCTGTGCAGGCACCTGAAGGCAGGTTTTGTCTCCACTCTTGTTTTTGGTGGTGAAGTGTTTTGTGTGGGGCTGTGCCTTTGCTGCCCTCCTGTTTCCCCAGGAGAGGTCAGAACCCAGCTCTGGCTGGTGGCTGATGCCTGGAGCAGCATGTGGGATTCCCTCCACACCAGTTCTAGTTATGGCATGGTGACAAAGCCCTTCCACAGCAGTGTTTGCACTCATTTGATGTCGTTTGGGCAGCACTGGATGCTCCTTTTGAATAGCCAATGTGTGATGAATAACCGTGTGTTTTCCCAGAGTCTCAATCAATAAACACAATAAGCTTGAACAGTCTGGTTCTGTGAGCTCTTTAAAATCATATCCTCTATTAGAGACCACAATCAATAGTATTTATTCCACTTTAACAGTGATTATGTACTGGTTATTGCAGAAAGCCACCAGCAACTCAAAGTGGGGACTGTTATGTTCTTCTGCTGTACAGGACACCTGCCTTGCTCTATAAATACTAGTTTTTAATTAAAGTGGATAAAATGCTTTAGAAAATGCTATGTGCTTGTTTAAAAACCAGCCATCATTCATGGCAATGGGGTTTAAACAGGGAAGTCTGAGCTTTTTGTAATGAAATATATATCTGGCTGCATGAGGTGTCTCACTTGGCTCGCTGCAATCCATCCAGAGTGTCAGTCCCAAATTACATGGGCTCTGTAAATTACAGGGAGAGCAGGAAAGGGGTGTACATGTATATATGCATTATGTATATAAAATGTTTGGGGCTGATAACAGACATCTTAAAAGTCTTATCTGCTGGAGCACTCTAGAAAGACAAACTGAATTCCTCTTGAGCAAAATCAATGATTTAGGCCTCCTACACCAATAAACTTGGCTCAGAATTGGGCAGGTGGTTTTACCCATCATAAATGTGTTTTTCTGGACCAATGACAGTAGCAAGACCAGGTCTCCTGGAACAATGGGCAGGCTGTCTGTGGTAGGAACAAGCAAAGCTGCTCTATTTCTGGGCTGGCTGGAAAGGAGCTGAGTTTGGACTCCACCAGAGTCCTACCCAGGAGTAGATTGAGATGGCCAAGAGAAATTCTACATGTAATTTTTTCCTCTTCTATTTCAAATTCCCTTCCTTGTATTTCATGTTGGGCAGAACAACCAACCTAACAAGTAGCCAGGCAGGAGCTGTGCTGCTTGAGCCAGGTGGGCTTGATCCTGCTCCAAAGGGATACTTCAGGCAGCATCAAGAGGTGGGTCAGGAGATCAGTGTGATTTGGACATAAGCAGACAGGCTGTATAGCATGGAATATTGATGGGCTCTGCTCTGTGTATTGCTGGGAGGCAATTCAGGGCTCCTGCAGCACTCAGGGCTCGCTCTGACCTTGGGCTGGGCCATGGCTCTGCAGTGAAGGACTGGCAGTGTGGAGCTGATTTACTGCCCGGGATAAATTGCCTGAGAAAGCAGCAGCTTGTCCGCTGTTCTCTAATGTTTGCTGCTCCCCAGAGAAGGGAGCACTGAGGGCTGGGGGGTGGCAGCTGGGCAGGTTAGCTCAGTGAGTCCTGCACTGCAGGAATGAGAAGGGAAGCAGGATGTGTCTCACCCCTCTGGGAGCTCTGCTGCCAAGGCTGGAAGAGAAGCAACTTCTCCCACCTCTATCTCAGACTTTCCAAGCCCTGACTCCTCCACCACTGCTATGTGTGACAGGCTTTGAGACACCCAATCTGCCAATCCCTTTCTGGATTCCTCCTGGCCCAGAAATGTCTCTATAAAAGGCTCCTTCTGCCTTTATGTGGGGTGCACATGAGCCTTGTTGCAGTTCCCAATAGGTCTCAAAGCCCAGTGGGTGTTTTCCTTGGATGTCAGCAGATCACATAGTACCAAGTACCCTGGCTCAACCTCTGGGTGTCTTAGTGATCTCCATGGCTTGGATCTAATTTTTGTCACTGGCTACCAATTATTCTCGAATTAAAGCAGTGAGCTGTGGCCCAGAGACTTGAATTGGATGGCCAGACTTGCTTTGACTTATTAACAGCTGCAGTTGGCACTTCTTGTCCCATCTGTCTCTGGGAAGAGCTCCTGCACTGGAGAGCCAGAGGGCTGTGCAGGGCTCTGTCATCTTCTGTTTCCCAGTGTGGATCAGAGCTGATGGAAAGTATGTGGACAGGAACATTCTGAGCTATAGAAATACCTGAGAACCTTCCTACAGCTGACAGAGAGCACCCAGGAGACACCTGGAAGGGAAATAAGCCCTGGAACTGGTGTGCTGGAAGTCCTGCTGGTGCCTCCCTACATGTGGATGGGGACTGGGTGTAGCAGAGCACTCTGGGTGCTAATCCCAAGCCAAATGGGTGTTTTTGTGCTGCTGCTTCTGTGCCTGATGTTAAAATTATCCCCTGAAATGTTCCTTGATGTTATAAATAGCCTGCTTCAGAGGCTGAGAGGCACATGCTGTTTCCCTTTCCAGCTCTGTGGATGCGTGCAGGGCAATGCCCCAGCCGAGGGTTAATGAGCCTCCCAGGACAGGCAGTGCCATCCCCAAGGCAGGGCCATAACTCTCCCTCCCTGGGTGTGAGTAGGGCCCTCACTAAATGTTTCCTGCCTGGATCAGGAGATGGGAGCAGATGACTTAGAGACTTGTGCCCCAAAGGAAATTAGAGTTCAGGTTCCAGCTATCCATGTGGAGTGGATTTGGGTATCCGGTGCTTTAATGTCCTTCAAACATTCCAGAATGCTGAGCCCTGCTGGATCCCTGTTACTGTGCTGGGAATGCAGCTGGATCCAGTGGGTTTGAGCCCGGAGTCTGCATTCCAAGGGTTGTGTCTGGCAAAGTGCATGAGCCAATCCAGGGAGCTCAGGGCTTTGGGATACAGGGGGGGACAGCCCATCACTCAGCTGCTCGGTGTAACTTGCAGACTCTGGGTTGCTCTGTGCAGGGACACTCCTGCCCATGTCCTTTATGCTCAGAGCAGCCACATCTTGTCCTGGCTCCAGCCCTGCCAAGTAATTCCCAAAGTCTTCTGGAAAGGACTGGGCAGTAGGTGGAGGTACAGAGAGGCAGAAAAAGAAGACACATTACTTGTGTCCACATCTTAGAGATGTAAAAGCTAGCAGCCTTCCCCTCCTTTGTTTTCTGCATTCCCCAAATGGTTTAATCAAGCTTTGGTTGGCCTTTTCCTGGGTATTGCTCCATGCTGGAGGTTGTTGTAGCCCCGTACATGGACTCATGGCTTTGCAATGCAAAAAACACCCCAGGCTACCTGTGTGTGTAAGATGATTTATTGCTCTTGATAATCAATTTGTTACTATGGTTGTTTCAGGTTAATCACGTTATTAATATCCTGAAACCTACTGAAGTGAGATTTCATTACGTGGAGCCCAAACTGTGCTCCTGTGCCCCTGCCCATGGCACAGGGAGGCAGATCATTGCAGCCTCTGCTCCAGCAGCTCTGTAACTCGGTGCCCACATGGCCCTGGGCTCCTTTGGTGGTGGCCAAGTGCAGCAGAGCTCATCCTGCCAGCAGAAGGCTCGATGCTGGGTGAAGCATGAAGCTGATGGATGAAGTAGTGGAAAAACAGATTGATTTTGCTTTCCCCTGCAGCTAAGAGCTGTCTGGCAAATCACAATGGAAATCAAGTGGGGTGGAGTAGGGTTTTGATCTGTGGGGGGAAGAGCAGGCAGAGAATGAGGGGGTAATTCAGGTAAACTGAGTATTTCCCTTGACTCTGCAATGAACTGTGTAATTAAGAGTCAAAAAGTGGGTCTACAGTGTGGCCAAAGCAAAGCAGCAGCCTTTGGGTCATGTTTGACAAACATCAGGACCACGGGAGGGTCATGCTGGTTGTGAGTTTATTTTTGGCCTTTTTCCGTAGCCCCACATGAGTGAAAAGGGACAGGAAGCACAGGGATACAGAGCCTGGATTTTCAAAGGCACTTAGACTAAATATAGAAATTGGTTATTAAGATTTTTCCATGAATGTTGTAAACAAATTAGTTCCACTAGGTAGCTATCTGCATGCGTAGGTGCTTATGTAGCTCTGAAAACCTTTCCTTGAGCAGCTATTTGTTGCCTGACTTCAGGCTCCAAACTCTGCCGAGCCAGGAGAGAGGGAAGTTCACCTTCCTGGGGTAATTCAGAGCTCAGGTAATTCAGAGTTCAGTTTGGCTGAACTTCTGCAGCGAAGGGTCTGTCGCTCCACTGACTTCATGGAGACGAATCTGCTTCATTTAGCAGGCAGGAGCCCTGTAGCTGACTGATGTGAGCAGTCCCACGAGGAACCTGCACATCAGCAACTCTTGTTCTACATCTCCTCAGGCCCCAGAGGCAAGTGGGATATTTGCTCAAGCCCCAGACAGTGTCACTTGAATGTTTCTCAGCATCACTTCTGTTTGAATAAGTAAGAGGAAGGATCCCCCAGCACCCACAGCTCTTCCCCAGTGGCCCAGAAATACATCAGCTGCTTGGCATCGCTGCTGCAGTGTTTTGTTATTGTCACAGCTTTCCATTTCTCTCGAGCTTATGATAAGCATCCAAATTAAACTGCAGCCTCAGACGTTTCTGATATTTCCAGGCAGTATTGATAATGAGTCTTATGCTGTGGTGTGTCATTTACTCAAACATCTCAAAGCACCAAACAATCTACGTACACGAGGACTGTATCATCCATCACAAATCCAGCAGTGGCTGTGCTGTGTGCTACACAATGCCATTACTCAGGGGTCTGGGGCAGAGAAAGGGGAGCTGAAAAGCTGAAAGATCTTTTATGGTGGGCAAAACAAGGTTTTCCGTGTGCTTCTTCCCAGTGGAGCAGAAGTAATACTCCTGTTCTTGCAGAGGCTGATGAAGAGCTGCCAGTTGCCTTCAGCAGTCCAGGCTTTTGGGTTGGTATTTCTTACTATATACCAGAACCTGCTTGTTTTTTTCTCTTTTCCCCCTCCTGTCATATCTAAAAATCCTGGTCTGAACAGCCTGTACCCTGTGTGGATGTGGCTGAGTCGGTGCCAGCTCACCCAGTGTATTCCCTGATGCAGGAATCCCATGGCTCTGTGGATGTTGGACACAACAGGTCCCTCAGAGGCAACAGCCCCACAGGGAGTGCTCAGTTATGTGTCAAACTGATCACTCTTTCCAGACACGTCCTTTGCAAAGGACACTTGACCTCTGATTAAGAATGGATGCCAGTAGATGTCAAGGAAATATGAGTGGAGATTTCTTTAGGTAGACAAGGAATTAATAAGGTCTGTTGACATTTCATCACAACAGAAGAATGCATAATCAGAGCTGCCAGCTTCCCTGGCTCTTCTGAGAAGATCCTGAGTTACATGAGACTGGGACTGGTGGGTGTAAGGACTTAAAGATCACAGCTGCCTGTCTCAAACTCTGTTAAAACCACTGAAGGACTTTGCCATGAGATAAACACAGAGCGGAGCGACAGGAAGGTGATGACTCCAAGCCTGGGGAGGCAAGATTGGTCAGGAAATGCATCCAGACAAAAATTCCTGCTGTGGCAAACTGTGTAAAGAAGCAGCTGCTCATACACAGGTCACTGGTCAAGCAAAGCTCACCCAAGTTATGGGACATGTGGCATCTGTGACCACCAAGGAGCACGGAAGCCCCACTCGGTGTGTAAGTTAAACCACCACAGTGAGAACCTGAGACAAGAAGAAGGTGGTACAATTGTCTTGGTGTTATCTCAGACGTCGCAGGAGGTAAACAAAGCTGGGGGAGGAGAAGGGATCACTGACAAGGGACACAAAGAATCCCCAAGGAAAGCGAGCTCAGCAACTGTGCTGAAATCAGCTGGGTAAGAGGTAATTCTGGCAGGGGGAGATCGTGACCACTGATTCAAAGGAGGAGACAGGCTGAGCATGGCACTAATTAGCATTAGAAGCGAGGGATTCATTTAACCAATAGAACAGGAGAACTGTGTGGCTAATGAGAATTAATTCCTTTGTTTGCTAAAGTGTATAAATAGTGACAAGTTTTTAACAACTTTGGGACCTCCTACCACTGAGAAGCCCAGGGTGAATAAATCACTTTGTCCTGCAGGATTTAATGATGGCAAATCAGATATATTTATATGAAATGAATTATTTATTATGTCAGACAAGTGAACAAGTGAAAGATCTTGATCAAAGTTATTTACTACACGGTGTAAAAGCTAAAAACCTACTAGTAGAGTGTAATATAGCATAAAATAGTATAGTGCACGGTACCAAAGCAATGATATTAAAGCAATTGTATCAAAGCCAGCAAAAAGAAACAATCACTAAGTAGAGATTGGCATAACTCACCACATGAGTTAAAGACACATCCCACCAGTGGGTGCTGCTGGGCAGGGAGTCTCCCAAAGAAAGGTAACAAGAGCTGACACAGAAATATGGCTTCCTGAACTGCTTTTTAAAAAAAATCAATTCTTACCATATAAATGTAAGTCCATTTCAGTGTAATTCCATCATTGCAATCAGGTTACTCCAGGCTTTAAATTGTCCTCGATCACAAAGGAACTCCAAATGATAAATGAAGCATTTTTTTTCCTATTTTTGGGATATTTGAGCCAAATTCTTGGTGTAGGTCAGGTATAGACATGTGGTACTAACTTGTTCACTTCAGGGTTTAATTGATTTATGTGTCAATTCTACTGCTGTGCTGTTTTTAGATTTCTAATACTCTGTTTATAAATTTAAAATGTCCCTTTGAATTACTGCTAATTAATAGTTATTCATCGGTTGTCTTTTAATGATGAACTAATGATCATTTATCAACATCCAACAGCTGCATCATCTCAATGCCTTGAAGTGATCCCTGTTAATGAACTAAAGCTCAGAAGAGAGAGACCAGTTTGGTTCCTGGGTATAAACACAAAACCTCCTTAAAAGAGCAGACAATTGCACAGAATAACAGTTTAAGTTGGGGAATGGAGAATAATAACATATCCAATTGAAAGTGTGAGGGAATTTAGAGAGGAAAAATGTAATTACCTGATTTGGAAAGAAGCCAGCGTTTAAAATCTCATTCTTATGAAATGTGTCTGGGAATTCTTAATGACTGAGGGATCATAAGACATGGCACATGTCTGGGCTTGGAAACTAAAAGTAAAATAAATAAAGCTATTTTTTTTCCTAATTCTGGAAACATCTTCTGGTAATTCAGGAACCTGTGTGACCCATGCTTGGAGTTATGACCCAGTGTAGAACAAAAGCAGAAAGAGGAAAAATGCAGCTCAGAAATGAAAATAAGTCTTCAATACTTGCAAGAAAATAAAGAAAGCTTTTGGAAAAAGAAAATTAAGAAATGTGTTTCACTTGATTTTCATTACTGTGACTTGTGGAAGAAGGTAAAGAAAAAGAAAATGCTTTTATTTATTTATTTTAATAATTTATTTCCCCATGCTGGAGAGTAGGGCTAGCCTTAATCTTCTAAAGATATTCTTCCTGCAGTCCCTGTTGAATGTGAGGTACATGAAAGTTAGGATTAGTAAAGTTTATCATATTAAGAAGTCAGTGCTGGATAAATAAGGGGATGCCATTATCAGTGTCAGCTATTGCTGCTTTCTCTAATAGCAAGTTCCAAGCTCATGTTCAATGAATCTGAGGGAATAAAAGCCAAATTCAGAAGTACTTACGATGCTAATTACTTATAAATCCATAGCTGGTAGAATTAAAACTGTACCATCAGCTGGGCAGGGTTGAGATTTGGGAATTTATTTTTTTTTGGTGTAACAAGGGAGAAGCAATTTTTAAAAATTTTAAGTGAATAGAAGAGTTGATAAAACAGCTTCTGGATTCACATGTGTTTCATGTGACACACCATGAGGTTTCCATTGGCTTTCAGGCAATTGTAAACTAGAAAGCACCACAAAAAAATTGTTTTAAATGCAAACTGTTATTGCCTCATTTCTCTCAAAATTAAATCATTGAAAATTCATTGCACATTTTTTTAGGCAACCCAAAGCTGAAATTTGGGAGGGATTTTTGTCTGAAAACTTAGTGGGATCACAGCCAGGGTATTTCTGGGGCAGGAAAGGGCAGTGTTATCATCATCACCTTACAAAGAGAAGCTGTGAGTTGGAAAATGATCATCACCCAGGAGAAAAATAACCCCCCAGTGCTGGCTGTGCCTTCAGGGCAGAGCCCCTTTGCTCCAAACCCTCACTGATCCCTGGTACCCCTTCAGAGCATCCTGGGTTCAGCTCGAGTGCTTGAATTAGCAGCAAGGGACACCCCTGAAAGAAAAAATGTGAGCAGTTAATGAGGATGGTGGGTTTTCAGAGGGGAATGGCACTGAGGGGTGTCACCTGAGGGGAGTCAGGGGGAGAGTTTAGTGACTTTGTGGCTTTTGGTGCAGGGCAGAGGCTCCTGGGGTTTGGGGTCAGGTGAGAAGAATCTCTTATCTGGATCTGTCCTGGCGAGCCCCACCAGGTTTTTTGGAATAAAAACAGAATGTCAGGGAGGGTTGGAACTAAAGAATGTCCATTCCATGATGATCCTGTGCCTTCCCATCAGGTTTTTTTGGAATAAAACCACAATATCAGGGAGGGTTGGAACTAAAGAATGCCCCTTCCAACCTAAGCCATTCCAAGATGATTCTGTTCCTTCCCACCAGGTTTTTTTGGAATAAAAGCAGAATGTCCATTCCAACCTAAGCCATTCCATGATGATCTTGTGACTTCCCACCAGGTTCTTTTGGAATAAAACCAGAATATCAGGGAGGGTTGGAACTGAAGAATGTCCATTCCAAGATGATCCTGTGCCTTTCCACCAGGTTTTTTTGGGATAAAAACAGAATGTCCATTCCAAGATGCTCCTGTGACTTCCCACCAGGATTTCTTGGAATAAAACCAGAATATCAGGGAGGGTTGGAACTAAAGAATGTCCATTCCAAGATGATCCTGTGCCTTCCCATCAGGTTTTTTTGGAATAAAACCAGAATATCAGGAAGGCTTGGAACTGAAGAATGTTCCTTCCAACCTAAGCCATTCCAAGATGATCCTGTGCCTTCCCACCAGGTTTTTCTGGAATAAAACCAGAATGTCCATTCCAACCTAAGCCATTCCATGATGATCATGTGACTTCCCATCAGGTTCTTTTGGAATAAAACCAGAATGTCAGGGAGGGTTGGAACTAAAGAATGTCCATTCCATGATGATCCTGTGCCTTCCCATCGGGTTTTTTTGGGATAAAAACAGAATGTCCATTCCAAGATGATCCTGTGCCTTCCCACCAGGTTTTTTTGGAATAAAACCAGAATATCAGGGAGGGTTGGAACTAAAGAATGTCCCTTCCAACCTAAGCCATTCCAAGATGATCCTGTGCCTTCCCCTTTCTGTGCTCGGACACCCAGCCCAGCCCCTGAAATGTGTCTCTTTGTGCCCCATCCCAGCCTGGCCTCAAACCCCAAATTTACAGCTCTTCTCATCTTTCATCTTCCTTTTCCTGAAGCAAATACACCCCTGCATGGACGGGCCCATTTAGTTAATGGCTGGGCCCGGCTGAAGGTCACCCTGAAAACACTCCTAATTCCTATTCAGCACTATAAATATGCATTTGATTCATCCCCTCCCGTCCTTCCCTCACGGAGGAGGCGGCCTGGCAGCGATGAGTCACTGTCCTGCCGCTGATGCTCCATCAGAGCCCGTGTTATTCCACAATAAATACAATTTACGCTCCCGGAGGTGTTGGGGGAGCTGATTTCGGGGGTTTAAATGGGCGCTGGGGGGTGTTTGGAGAGGGCGGTCCCGGGTGGTGACATGGACAGGCCACAGCCCTCACTGAGGGACCGCAGCGGGGCCTCCTGCACACCGCGGCACTGCCGCGCTCCCGGGGTTAAAAACCGCCCAATAACGAAGCCAGACCGCGGCCTCGCCCTGCTAAAGGGGTGCAAGGCGGGCTGACCGCGGATGGGACACCGAGTTTGAGGCACGAAGAGCAAAGAACCGATAGGCGAACCTCCATGAAGTGAGGGGGAAGCGGGCTGGGAGGCCGCTTATAAACCGAGGGGCGTGGCCTGAGTGAAGGCGTGGCCAATGAGAGCACGGCTACGATCGAGGGGGCGTGGCCGTGGCAATATGGGCGTGGTTTTATCCCAACACGGGACATTCAATGGCGGAAGGGGCGTGTCTGTGGGCGTGGCCCGTTCATAGGGGGCGTGTTTGTCAATATATCCCCGCCCATTTATGGGCGTGTCCTGCCCCACTGGGCGTTTCCATTGGCTCGTTTACCCCCAAGTGGGCGTGTCCTCCCCTATGTCCCCGCCCCCTCGGGCGTGCCCTTCAGACGCGCCGCCGCCCGCGGCCCGAGCGGACGGTCGGAGGCGCCGCCATGGCGAGCCAGTCGCAGGGCATCCAGCAGCTGCTGCAGGCCGAGAAACGCGCCGCAGAGAAGGTGGCCGAGGCCCGCAAGAGTGAGTACGGCACGGCACGGAGCGGAGCGGAGCGGCTGAGGCGGCGGGAGGGCCCGGCCTGGCGAGTCCCGGCCTGGCCAGGCCTGTGCCTGGCCTAGCAGGCCTTGCGGGCCGGCCGTGGGTGCGCCGGGAGCGCGGGGCGGGCTGTGTCGGTGTGTGACGGGGTCGCACCAGCTACGGGACCCTCCAGAGCAGGTCTCGGAGCAGCCCGATGACTCCTGGCCCTATCACCATCAGAACCGCGGCCTGGGCACAGCAGAGGCTGCGCTTGGGGGTTTTCTCTGCTTATTTCAGTCCGTTCTACCTTTACCTTCTTTTTTCTTGATGAAAACAGTGTGTTTCCCATCCATCGCTAGGCTTTTTGTAGCGCTAAGGGCTATTCCTTGGGAATCCACGTTAGCTTTTCCTTTAAGTGAGAGAAATTCTGCTTACAAAGATCCTCAGCTTTGCAAATTTTTCTTGCTTCAAACTATCCAGGTCTGTCTGTCTGTCTGTCTGTCTGACCATCCACCAACATACCTACCTACCTACCTACCTACCTACCTACCTACCTATCTATCTATCTATCTATCTATCTATCTAAATATCTGTCTGTCTATCTGTTTGTCTATCTATCATCTATCTCTGTCTATATCTGTATCAGTATTTATCTATCTGCCCTGACTTGTGTTGCAAGAAGTCGATTGTTGCACTTCCCTCCAGTAATGACAAATCTTGGAAGGGAGAAGGAGCTGGAAAGTCCAAGAGGGGAAGTTGAGGCAGTGGCCAGTTTTGCTCTTGGTTTCACAGTTGGGCTGGGGCAAAGCTAAGGCTTGATGCTCTTTCTGCTGGGCTCTTTTGGGGTCTCTCAGAGAGGTGGGGTGGGGCAGTGCCCCAAAAGTGGGTACAGACTGGGAGCGTAACTCACTGGGAGTGTCCCTGTGGACAAGGATTTGTGGGTTCTCATGGATAAAAAGCTGGATATGCCCTTACCACGTGCACTGGAGCCAGAAAATAATTGTGTCCTGGGATGATCCCACAGCATGGGCAGCAGGAAAGGGGGGGATTCTGTCCCTCTGCCCCCTCAGGTGACACCCCACCTGCAGAGTTGCCTCCAGCGCTGGGGGCCAGCACAGGAAGGATATGGAGATGTTGGAGAGAGTCCAGAGGAGGCACCAGGATGATCAGAGTGATGGAGGAGCTCTGCTCTGGAGACAGGCTGGAATTGTTCAGCCTGGAGAAGAGAAGGCTCTAGAAAAACCTGAGAGCCACTTCCAGTGCCTAAAGGGGGCTTGTAAAAAGGAGGGAGAGGGGCTTTTTTATAGACAGAGCGGTGATTGTAAACTGACAGAAGAGGATTAGATAGGATATTGCAAGGAAGTACTTGGCCTTGAGGGTGGTGTGGCCCTGGCTCAGGTTGCCCAGAGAAGCTGTGGCTGCCCCATCCCTGGAAGTGTCCAAGGCTTGGAGCAACCTGGGCTAGTGAAAGGTGTCCCTGCTCATGACAGTGGGTGGGATGGGATGCTCTTTAATATCCCTTCCAACCCAAACCATTCTGTGATTCACTGTGTGAATAAAGCCAGACCTGCCCATTGCATCCACATGCTCAGAGAACCTCTGCATTCCACAGTGGTGGGAACTCCTGGCATGGTGAGCTTGGCGATGGTTTGGTGTGGTGACCCTTGTGCCCCTGAGATCAACTCACCGTGGGGGTGTTTGGCTGGTGCCTCCTACACAAGGAGCTGCTGCAGCAGCAAACTGTGGTGATGGCTGTGCATGGGGCAGCTGGAGAGCTGTGGGGAAACTCTTCATGCTTCCTCTTCTTTCTTTCACTGGGTTTGTTCTCTGGGACAGGGAAGAACCGGAGGCTGAAGCAGGCCAAGGAGGAAGCACAGGCAGAGATCGAGCAGTACCGCCTGCAGCGTGAGAAGGAGTTCAAGGCCAAGGAGGCAGCGGTTGGTTTTCTGTCTCATTCATCTCCCTGCAGCCCCTCAGCCTTGGCTTTGGGGTTCCTCGCCCTGAAACAGCCCTGGGGGTGGAGGGTGTTGCAGGAGCAGCACTTCCCTAAGTGCCTTCCTGTGATGCACAGCCATGTGGCATGGAAAAACCAGTGGGAGTGACTCAGAAGATGCTATATTCCATCTCAACAGCCAGGGAATTAGATTAATAAACTCATGGGCTGGCTGGTGCCCTGATGTGTGATAGTCTCCCAAAACCTACTCTGCATAGCAGGGTCCAAAAAGAGACCATGCTCATTCCTCTTGTCACAGGCTGGTTTCTATGGTGCTGATGTGGTGGGAACCACTTGCTTTGTAGCTGTTTCTCTTGCTGAAGCAGCTGTAAGGCTTGTGTTCTGCTCAGTAGGGTGCCTGCTGTGTCCCAAGGGCTCTATCCTTCCCTTTTGAGCAAGAGGAGGTATTCCCAAAAGGCACAGAACTGAGGCCCTCCACCAGCTGAAGTTGTTTGCACTGTCCATGTACCCCTGAGAGTTCCAGAATCTTCCAAAAAATGATCTGGCATCCTCCCCTCTGTCCATCCTCTGGTTAACACCTTTTCACCTCCTCTGCTCCTGCAAAGTCACCTCAATGGGTCAGAAATAATTTTCACAATTGCCTGTTAGCTTGGCTCACTGGGCATGTGATCCCAGGCAGTTCCAGGCTGTTACAGCACATTTCACCGCCTGTCAGCTGGCTTTGTTTCACTCATCCTTTTCCACAGAAAAGAATTTGAGTCCCATGGTGTTAGTCTCTTCTGCTGGCCATGCACAGACACCCCAACAATCCCACCCTGTGCCCCAGAGCATCATCCAAACCCTGCTGGAGCTCTGGCAGCCTTGGGGCTGTGCCCACTGCCCTGGGGAGCCTGGGCAGTGCCCA
>JAWWEE010000037.1:6036204-6047019 GCA_035221455.1 Xenops minutus | reverse complement strand
CTGTGCCCACTGCCCTGGGGAGCCTGGGCAGTGCCCACCACCCTCTGGGGGAAGAACCTTTCCCTGAGATCCACCCTGACCCTGCCCTGACACAGCTCCAGCCATTCCCTGGGTGCTGTCACTGGTTACTAGAGAGGAAGGCAGAAGTTCTTATAAAGTTCTCCAAGGGTAGAAGCAATGGAGTGACATGCATTGTGAGTAAAATAACTCAGGGATGTTACTTTTCTTGCACTCTAGATCATTAGTGCCCAGGTTCTAATTATGTGTACAACAGAACCTTTATTTTGGGCACTTTTTAGAAGCTCATGCTCTAAACTCATAATGAATAAATGACCCCCTGGCAGGGAGTTGGAGCAAGGTAATCTTTAAGGTCTCTTCCAACTCAAACCATTCAGTGATTCTATAAAAGAGAATAAAAGGCAGGGGCTGAGGATGAAATACAAACTTGTCCAAGTTTAGGGTGAAATCTGAGCAAAAAATCCAACGGTACTTTTGTTTTTGTAACATAAACATCACCATTAATCTTCCCTCAACAAAGATTAGTGGCTGACATGCCCTGAGATAGTCCAGAAGAACAAAATGCAGAGCTTGGTGTGGTGATTTCTTTGTCACACTGCTCACACCCGAGCTTCCTCTTTCCTTTGCTGTTTGTAGGCACTTGGATCTCATGGCAGCTGCACCACTGAAGTTGAGAAGGAGACCCAGGAGAAGATGAGTGTAATCCAGCAGAACTTCCAGAAGAACCGTGAGGTGGTCCTGTCCCAGCTGCTGTCCCTGGTGTGTGACATCAAACCCGAAATCCATGTGAATTACCGCATCAATGGGTAGTGGGGGAAGAAGGAGCCATTGTACTGGAAGTGCTGGGAATAATGTCTGAGCTTCAGATGGAATGTACAGCTCTTAGCCATACCTTAATGTCCTCCTTGTCCATATGTTAAATTATTTCAGTGAGCCGTTGGAGTTCTCTTAGTTTCTCTTTTGACACGGATTCAGAGCTTATTCAAACATTAAATGGCCATGTCTCACATCTGTGCTAAGTTATTAAATATATATTCCAGTTGGCATATCAATGCTCCCTGAAGTAGAAAGGAGAGAGAGATTCTGGCCAAATTTAAATGAAGAGCCTGTGTCAGTAATTGTTAAACCTGTGTAACTGTATTCTCCTTGACCAAAATGCATTTTCTATGTGCTGTTAAAGCTTTGTACAGGGTTTAAAACCCTGCAGGAAGAAGTCTCTGGCTGTACAGTGCTGGCTGATCATTTTCAGGTGCTTGAGTTTCTCTGTGTTGAATATCCTCTGTATATTCTGCTGTAGCTTGAGGTACAGGTCTGGCACTGTGACACCTGCAAGTAAAAACATTTCACTCCAAAGCCTCCTGTCAGTCTGGTTGTTCCTGTTAACTTGTCCTGGGAATGCTGGCAGGTCTCAGTGTGCACTGTGGGGGTCTGGGCCCTTCAGAGTGGCCATCCAGTATTGATAAAAGAAAGAGTAAGAGAGACAGCAACTCTCTGAAGGTCACAGCAGGTAAGTTCAAACCCATTACAGAGCTCCTCCTCTTGGCTCCAGTCTGATGCTTTACCTGCCAGATCATTCTGAAAAGCTTCAGGAGCAAATGTTCTTGTGACCATTAGGGGAAATAAAATGTTGCCAGTTCATTGGAATAGTTTGATAGCCAGGTGCTGAGCAGTAATTATCCTTCCTTTGGCCCAGTACTGGTCGCTGCGTGACCATACCAAGGTCATCCTGTACCTACCTGGGAGCAGTGGGAAAGAAGTGGTTTGGGGTTGTCCTGCATCACTTTCTAATTCTTCGATCAAAAGTGCCCACAAATACATCAAAGTGTTTTGCATTTCAGTGGTTTCTTCCTCTCCCACCAGCAGAATGTTAACCACAGCTTTGCTCTCTTGGTGAGTTCCATGTCAGGCTTTTTGCAGAAAATGACCTCAGTCAGTGTGTCCCTGATCAGACCCATGAGTTGTGCAGTCAGGAGCTGCACAAGGAACCTCAATGATCCTGTTCTGTTCTCAGACAGAACATCCTGTATTTCCACAGCCCCTCTTGGACCTCTGGAGTTGGGTTGTGACTGGGAGGAAGGAAAGTATGGATGTGAATCCTGGATTCACACAGGCACTGAAGGAACAGAGTGCTGTGGTGTCTCCTGGAATATTTTATCGTGCTGCACTGTACTCCTGAAAGGATCTCTTCAGGAATTCAAGCTATTAAACAGGTTGAAAAAAATTGAAGCAAAAGCTTCCTGCAAAGTCAAATGTGCCAGGCAGGGGAAAAAGCCAGGTGGGTACAAGGAGAAGAGGATCAAAGCAGTTTAATCAGTCTGGTGTAATGACTGGAGAGGTGCTGTGGCCTCAGCAAAGGTTGCACCACGTTAATTCTAGTCTGTCCTTTGGAGAGGAAACATTTCTTCCCTGTTGAGAGCAGGTGCTTGGGCTCCAGCATGACACTGCTCATGAAAGCCCTCCTAGCTCGGGGCTGTAATTAGCAATTTCATCCCCTTTGTTATCAGTGACAGACTCATGCTCTGGCCAGAAAAACTACAGTGTGTGCCCCACTTTCTCCTCCTGGTTCGTAAGTTTCCCTTTGTTAATGAGGACTTTATCTTTCCTCTCTAGAACAGTGAGAGGCAGGAGAAAAGGAGGAAAATAACCCTCCCTCATTATTTCTCCCGGGCAAATGTGAAGACGCTCCATTTAGAACATGCAGAAGTGTCCATGTGTTGTAAGAATAACAACTTTCTGCAATATTTCCCTGAAACTTAACTGTTGAGAATTACTCTAACTCTGCACTGAAGGAAGGATTTCCAATTACTGCTCTCCAGGAAGGCTGGCTTTGCAGTGTAGAGATTTTATTTCAAATTGCCATTCTTTTATCTTAGCCCTGCGATGCTCTGGGAAAGGGAGCCCTACTGCTGCCTGACTGCCTAAGCCAGGCTGTGCCAGGAAAACACTCTGCAGGGAACATTCTTCTCACAGAGGTATGGAGTGGGAAACGTGGCTTCTTGCCTCTGAAATCTGATTTTCTAGATGTTTTGCAGAAAGTTCAATGAGTAGGAGTGAGACCCAGGCTGGCTGCTGATACAAATCTGTACCCGAATTTCCCCTGCTGCTCCTCTGCCCAAAGAAGGTGTGGCTGCCCCATCCCTGGAAGTGTTCAAGGGATGGATAGAGCTTGGAGCAGTCTGGTCTATGGAAGGTGTTCCTGCCCATGGCAGGGGGTGGAATGAAATGAGCTTTAAGGTCCCTCCCAACCCAATCCAGTGTGTGAGTCTGTGATAATCCCTGATGTCTGTGAGCCATAACCTGCTACCACAAGCATCTCTTGTACCACAGCAAGAGCTAGAAGCTGCTTTGGGCACACACACCACTGCCTGATTCCCTCCATTTGAGCTCCCATCCCTGGAAATACCATTTGGCTGCCAGGAATATCAGAGTCCTGGGGTTGTAAGGAGGTAAAAAGCAATCAGCACTCGTGTCTTGTTTCCCTGCAGTGTCAGGTGAGGGGCTGCTGCTGCTGCTGCTGATTTCTCCCAGTTAAAACTGCTCACAAATAAACACCTTCCTGGGATCAGACCAGGATTCACACAGTGCAGTTTCACTTTGGTCACTTCTGTGTTCACTAGCAATGGTTTGGGGTTGATTTATGTGGAATTTCTTTTCAGGCTTTATCTATATATTTATAGAATTAATACTTGTCACTTTTAACGTGCCATTGAGAAGGTGTGTCATCTGCACAGGCACCAGATGGACAAGTGACATTAACACCAGGATATGAGTGTCATCTGGGTGGCTTAACATGCAGGCTGAGGTACAATTTGGGCACATATTTGTGTTGCTTGAAGCCAGAGTTCAGTTTTTAAGGCAAGTCTGTATTGGCAGTTTGCTTCCCACTCTGCTCACGCTGTTCATCTGAAGGTCAGTGTCTCCTCCTCTCTGTTGCCCACTCAAGCAAAGAGTAGAAGAGCTCAGCACCCCTCTGGGAGGGGGCAGAGGGGAAATCAAAGCTCCCCTGGTCAGGTCCACCACCTCTGCCCTGTCTAATGATGCTGGATATTTTTTTGGCCAATTCAGAGCCAGGATGGGGTTGATCTCTGTGCCTTTGTTGCAGTTAAATCCCAAACCATGAGAGAAAGGGCTAGTAATGAACAGGGGCATGAGGTGAGGGGTGTGCAGTGAGGGCAGGGGGTCCCTGTGTGGTCCCACTGGGGGCTGTGGGCACAGGGCCAGGCAGTGCCACACTGGGACAGTCATTCAGCCTGTGTGCCAGGGCAGGGGAGCTGGCTCTGCCTGCCTTTGGGTCCTGGGGCTTCATGGGGCATAACAATCATCAATTTGTAGGTTTTAGAGGAGCATTTTGTGTGCTGTTTAACTTGCAGTTTTTTGGTTTATTTTAGTTAAATCTTCCCCTCTAAAAATCTCCCCTGATCTCTTCCTTTCCTCCCTTCCCAGGGGTGTGGCCACACTTCGAGTCCTGGGTGCAGTTTTGGGTGTCACAATATAAGATCTGAAGTTGTTCCAGAAGGTCCAAAGGAGGGACTCAGAGGTGGTGGAGGGTCTGGAGGGACCACATGAAGAGCAGCTGAGGGCACTTGGTTGTTCAGCTGGAGAAGAGGAGACTGAGGTGGGATTGCTGGGGTGCCTGTGCAGGGCCAGGAGCTGGACAGGATGGTCCTTGGGGGTCTCTCCAACTCAGGACAGTCTGTGATTCTGTGAAATAAAGGAGGGAAATCACCCACAACCCTATATCTGGAGTCCAGAAAGCTTTCATTAAGAGGGCAGCAATTGTGACTGCCAGTGCTTTAGCAGAAGCTCCCTTGGAGCTCGATTTGGGCACTTTCAGAACCAGCAGAGAGGACCCAACATTTAAAGTATTAATTAAAGTAGAGCTTTTTTTTCAATGCTGGATACAAGGCCATGGAGCTGCTGGCAGTCCCTGTCTCCCTTTCCTGCTATCCCCAGATTTAGGTTCCTGCTGTTTTCTCCCACCCTGGTGCCCCTCTGAGCCCAGAGCAGGCAGAATTTGGTGGCAATAAGTAACCCTAGAGGAAAGCCAGCAGTTGCTGGCCTGGGAGGCAGCTGGTGGGAGGTGTGAGCAGCAGGATGTTGTACCCCAGCAGGAGCTGCATGGAGAGCAGCTGGGCACAGTCTTCCAAAAACACACCCTCCTTTTCACTGACCCAAAGGCTCTTGTGCTGCCCTGGTGTGGGACCATCACAGCATCCTCTGTAGGTCACAAAGGGCTGTGTCAAAAGAATGTCACTCCTCTTCCTTCTCTCTGCCTGCACTAAACCTGCTCATTTTTCCTCTTGACTTCTATTTTGCCCATCTGGAATCTCTTTCCCATTTATCTGACGTGACCAGTTCTTGCATTAATACATAATGAGAGAGACAAGCCTAGAACCCACTAATCCCAGCTGAGGTTTTGACTTCAAGGTATTAACAGAAAAGACTATCAAGAACCCTCAAGATCAATATTTTGTTGGAAAAGTTCCCCCAGCTAATCCAAGCAAGGAGCAAAGTGTAATCTTTCTCTGAGGTTGAAAGAGAAAGTGCTAATTTCATGCAGAAAAGATTGTATCTTGGACTGGCATAGGAATAGAAAATAAATTGGTATTAAATTACATTCGTCTGCCTCAAAATAATCTAATAAAACATCTTCTGGATCAATAGCTGAATCATTATCCAAGGCACATAGTGAGCTTTCCCTCTTTTAATTTGAGATGCAAGAAAGAGGCTTTTGCATTACCATACTAAAAAGAAGAATACTTTAGGTCTTCATTGGAAAAAGGCAGAAATAGGAAAAAAAGATGAGCACCGCACTTCGTGCCTTAAGCAAATGTCATTTTTCATTTGAAACTTGTAATTTAGGGATTTTGTGAAATAAATTTTTACATTTAATGACTGTCAATCTGTCAGCTTTGCTGAGCTGTTTGAAAGAAAGAAAAAAAACCAACCCAACAACTCGGAGTCTGTGAAACGACTTTGTGTGCAGGAAGGGCAAGACAAGGCTTTCAAGAACTTTGTTGTCCTAATTAGGACTCACCAGGAGAAAAAATAGGACAAAGATGGCACAGTTATCCACTGAAAATGCAGTTTCATCAAAAGAAAATGAGATGTGCCAGTGCTGGCTGCCAGTGAGCACAGTCCAAACAGGGCTGATGGAGAGAGAAACTGCAACTGTGTGCACAGCGTGGCCAATAAAGCAGGAATCACAGCGAGGGGTGTGTTATCAGCCTTCCAAATACTGCAAAAAGGGTTCAGCTCATCAAACCATCTAGTAAATAGAGAATATGGTCTTGAGAGTCAGCATGGGCAAAAGCAGACCAAAGTGTGTATGTCTTGGTATTTAAAGCAGTAGAACTTGAAGTGGGGAGTGAAGAGCCACCTCAGAAATTATATCAAGAACATCATGGGGGGTGATTTTACCCCTAAGGGCAGGAGAGGCAGGGAAAAGTCTGGAAAAGCAAACAGCAGGTATTTATTTTCTTTCCTGGAATCAGGTTTCCTCTAATATATTCATTAATGCAGCATGTGGAACAGGGAGTACAATGTATGTCCGAGGCACCAAGCTGGGAAGAGATACAAACAGTACAGAGCAGTGAATCACGATTCCAAATGATCTTGATAAGTGGGAGAAATGATCTGAGACCAATAGCATGAGGCTCCCTGCAGAGCAATGTAACACCGACCTGAGAAAGGTGAAATCAAATACACAAACTCCAGGCAAGCCACAACCAGCACTGCAGGAACTGGGAAAACGGGGCTGAACTCCCCCAGAGTCACCAAACACTTTGGGAAAGTCAGGTTGGAGCAGTTTGGTTGAGTGGAAGGCTCTTTGCCCATGGCAAGGTGAGCTTTGAGGTCCTTTCCCACCTAGCTATCCTGGGATTCAAGGCTTGGTGAGTCTGGTGATCCCTTCCCACCCAGCTATCCTGGGATTCTGGTGATCCCTTCCCACCCACTATCCTGGGATTCAGGGCTTGGGGAGTCTGGTGATCCCTTCCCACCCAGCTACCCTGGGATTCTGGTGATCCCTTCCCACCCAGCTATCCTGGGATTCAGGGCTTGGTGAGTCTGGTGATCCCTTCCCACCCAGCTACCCTGGGATTCAGGGCTTGGTGAGTCTGGTGGTCCCTTCCCACCCAGCTATCTTGGGATTCAGGGCTTGGGGAGTCTGGTGATCCCTACACCCCTCTCAAAGGAGCAGGAGTTTTCTGCTTGTGCTGTTTGTGTGGATGCCAAGATCACATGCCTTGCCAAACAAGGAGGTTGTGGACACGTTGAGGGTAATTATCCATGTTGCTTTCAAGTTTATTGCCCCCACTGGGTTCTGCCTGGGGCATTTTCCTGTGGAGAGCTGACAGTGCTCCTTGGAAGCACTTGGGTTAAAATATTCCCTGTCAGAATCCCTGCGTGGGTGAGAAGAGGAGGAAAGGAAGCCAAAGCTTTTGATGAGGAGCCTTTGCAAAAGGACCTAAAGCTCTTCATGGCCCTGACTTGGGTGGGGATGGGAGCCAAGCCTGGGGCTGGTGACAGCAGCAGGGTTTGTCTGATTTGTCTCAATACCTGGATGGTGCTGCCGTTCCAGTTGCCAGTTCCCAGTGCACCAAAATCCCAGGGAAAGCAGCTTTGGAGCCCTTCCTGTTGGTTGTGGAGCCACGTGGTGCAATGAACACATCGCTCAGCAATGCACCAACCCATCCCTGCAGGAGAAGAGGGGCTTTGCTCAGGACCTGTGCTCAGGCACTGCAAGGAGCTGCTTTTTGCCTTTTTTCTTCTTTTTTAAACCATTCACTAAAACTAAAACCATCCCCAAGACACTGGATTTGCTCTTGTTCCGACCCTCCCTGGATCCTCCAGCTTTTGGTGAGCTCTGAAACCACAACTCCAGGTTTCTTTTCGTGGTTTCTCTTTGCATGGAAGAAACAACTTCTCCAGCATGTGAAGCTGCTCTGGAGGGTCCATCTGACCACGTGCCTGAGCCTTCTCCTTTTCTTCTGGAGCTGCTGGAGGGGAAAGTTGCTCCTCATCAGCCCAGCCTCCTGTTTTGAGGAGGGCTGTGTGTTGTCCCTGTTTCTCTGGGCTTTAATGTGACCTGTTGCTAAATGTGAGTGACCTGTTGTCAGCCTTGAGATCTCCCTTCTCCTCTTGTGGTGTCTCCAGCCCTGTCAGGGCTGTTTGGCTTTAACAGACTCACAGCAGCTCTAATCTGATGCAACCATGGGATTTGTACTCCGTGAGTTCTGCCTGGCTGATTGAGGAGGACGAGGAGGAAAGTCTGTCTGTGCCACTGAACAGACTTGATGGTCCAGCTCTGAGACCCCCACCCTGCCAGAGGTGAGGATGACTCCTGGGAAGGGGGTGGAATCTGCTCCCATGGCTGAGCCTTTGGCGTGGAAATACTTTTGAGGAACCACAGAGGGTTAAAACCACATTTCTGAAACCAGCCCAGGGGAAAAGTCACATGCACAAGGGAGATTTTGCAAGTTGGTGCTTGCAGCTTGGGGTAATGAGAGGGAGGCAGAGCTGCTTAGTCTGTGATCCCAGGAGACCCAGGGAAGAGAGGACCCTTCTCCAGCACAGGTTGGGGCTGCAGGACCAGAGACCTTCCTTCTTGGTGGTGGGACTGTGTGGCACCTGCGTGGTGCAGAGTGGGACAGTGGCACACAAAGGACAGGCAGCAGGAGGAGGAGGAGGAGGAGGAGGGAGCTGAGCTGCCTTCCCAGGACCAGGTAAGGCTCTGCCAACTGCTCAGGAAATGAAGCAGAACTTGCTGAGTATTTCTCTGCTGTTTAGTGAGGGCTTGGACATGTTTGGAAAAAAGGCTCTGTAGCCTAAAGGAGGCAAAGTCACCAGGGAGACACTGGCATTGCACAGAGAATAGGAAGAGCTGTGAAGACACAGAGCACAGGAGGGCAGGAGGTGAGAGCTGCTCCTCGACTGGCACAGCAGGCAGCAGAGGAAGATTTGGGGGACTCAAAGTGGGCAGTTCTGCACTGAAAGGCAGCAGAGCCAAGCGAGGAGGTAAAAGGGAGTTTGTCCTGGCTGGGGAAGGCTCTTTCCCTCCTGCAGCTCCCTGATGGGCTGGGAATGGCTGAGCTGCCCTGACCCTGCTGCACCTTCACTGGCACCTCCTGGGCACTGCCCTCCAGAGAGCCCAAATTCTCCAAGACAGCTGAGCCAGAGAGCCTTGATTCATCTCTAACTTCATGTGCCAGCAGCAGCAACAGGCTGCTCGGTTTTAATTAGGTTTTTCTTTAGTTTCTAATTAGGTTTTCCTTTAGTTTCTAATTAGGTTTTCCTTTAGTTTCCTCTGTTTTTTCACTCTTTGCCGCTGTTTTCTTTGGGCTTTCCTGTCTGGATTTTCACTTTCCCTCTCTGAAAATCCCTCAACCAGGGACTGTCCTGGCTTTGTGCAAGGGGGAAACTGCAGCAACAATAGGGAGAAATAAAACAAGCCCCTTTGGCAGGAGAGCTGGTGAGGAGGGACCCTCACACCAGGGGACAGCACCAGGCTCCTGGTGCACGCAGAGGTTAAAAAGCAGAGGATGGTTTTGGGGAGAGCTGCTGTGGATGTAGCTAAGCCACGTGAGTGGAAGGTCATTGAAAAGTAAACTTCAGAGTCTTCCAGGCTTTAATAACCACCCACAGGTCCTGGCAGTAGGTCAGAGACCTCCGTCAGCAGGAAAACCCATGGGCACGGTGCCTGCTGTGAGAACCTGCCCGTCGGCTTGTGGCACTGCCCGTGGCAGAGAGGGGAGGGAAAAGGAAGGAGAGACCCTCAAAAGCTGGGTGAGAGCTCCTGCTTGACTCTGCCTTCAGCCAGGATAATGTCAGGCACATTTAAGGATAGCTTTTCCAGCTGTTAACAACAAGCAAAGGTAATTGCAGCAGAAGGTGAGCCTGTGCTTACTGCGCTCAGGGCTGCCCCAAACCTACCAGCTGTGGGGTCCAAGGAGCAGACTCACTGCTGTTATTCTTTATTTGCTGTCTCTGCAAGATTTTGCAGATTTCTTTTCCTCTTTTCAGGGCTAAAAAAATGCCTCCTGGCTCATGGGAAGCGGGATCTGGAGGAAGGCATCAGTGGGAGTGAGGGTTTCACAATCTGCTCCCCAGCCAGCTGCCGTGGGGTTGAGTCTCAGCAGGGAGAGATAGAAATGCTGAATTTCTCACCCTAAAACACAGAATCCCTCAAGGAGAGGCACCTTCAACATGGCCCAGAAAAGCCAAACTGGTGGGACTGAGAAAAATGGGTCCTCCCTCCTTTACTGCAAGAGTGATGTAAGGGAAGGATCCCTGCAGTGGGTGACAGGTAAGTGAGAAAAGTTCCTAAGGAGAGAGGCAGATCTGGGCACGGTGCCCTTAAAATAACCCCTGAGAGATTTCTTGTCAAAGAGGCTCTTTAACAGCATCTCGTTTGCCAAAGTAACTAAACACTATGGATGTTTCAGCATTTTGGGAAGGGGATGGAGACACTTTGACTTCTTTGGAAAGCCTGAGATATTGGATTAAAAGGATGTCCACTTATTGAAAACTAGGACCCTGGAATTCCTCTTCCCTTTGCCTTCAAAGTCAAGAAATCATTGGGAAATTTGACTCACAGTGTGGCCAGCAGGTCAAAGGGGGGGATTCTGCCCCTCTGCCCCCTGAGGTGACAGCCCACCTGCAGAGCTGCTCCAGCCCTGGGGGCTCCACCATAAGGACATGGAGCTGCTGGAGAGTCCAGAGGAGGCAGCAGGATGGTCAGAGGATGGAGCAGCTCTGCTGGGAGGGAAGGATGGGAGAGCTGGGATTGTTCAGCCT
>JAWWEE010000037.1:5995023-6036104 GCA_035221455.1 Xenops minutus | reverse complement strand
ACCTCCCCAAGCCCCCTCTCCATCCCTTCCCGGCCCTCAGGGGTGTCCCGGCCCTCTCTCCATCCCGTCCCGGCCCTCAGGAGTGCCCCGAGCCCCCTTTCCATCCCTTCCCGGCCCTCAGGACTGCCCAGACCCACTTTTGGGCCCCCCACACGCTCCGCTCGCCGCGTTCCCTCCCGGCCCCACAGAGGGAGCGCCACACCCCCCCCCGGCCCCCCCCGCGGCTGGGACAGTGGCACGGCCCGCGCCCCCCCCGCGCTGTGGTACGGCCCGAGCCTTTATAAGCGGCCGCTTCGCCGCTCTGCTTCCTTTCTCCCCGCGCCTCTTGGGTGGGTGGAGGGTCCTTGTGGGGCCGGGACTGGCACCGGGACGGAGTCTAGGCCTGAGTGGGCAGTGGGAATGCGATGGGCCCGGCGAGCGGGTCAAGGCGCCCTTAGCACCGATCAGGCTGAGGGGAAGGGTCTCCCCCCCGCGCTCAGCAGTGGTGGCGGCCGGGCCGGGTCGGGCCGCGCGGGCTGGGCCGGACCATCGCAGGGATTGCGGGGGGAGCACGGCGTGGGCGCCTGGCAGGCCCTGTCCCCTCAGGCGGCCATGGCGGCACGGCGGGGCTGCCCACACGGCCGGGCTGCCCTCACGGCCGGGCTCCCCACACGGCCGGGCTGCCCACACGCCTTCCCGGTAAGTGAGCAGGGCCTGGGGAGGGCTGGGGGAAGAACCACACGCCGCTGGGGCCCGGCCCGCAGCTCCCTGAGGGCTCCGGCCGTAGCGCTGCCCTGCTGGGTCTCGGCCTTCGCTGCCTTCCCTGCTTTCCATGGCGCTGTTTTGGCGAATAGTTCGCTTTTTTTGGGTTTTCCACGTGCCGGACCCTTTCTGTCCTGTGAACATTATAGACTGAAAGTGGGAGCGCCCGCAGTTTCGAAAATTGCCCTGATGGTAAACGCAGTCTCGTAAGCTGCATTTTTATGCTGTTCTAAATTTAGGTGGTCTTTCCTGACTAAAAACAATTTAAAGAGGATTGTTGACTACCAAAAACCTGCGTGCTATAAATATTTTGGTGATTATTACCAACAGAAACTGCAAGCAGAGTGTTGGTCATGAGGGCCTGGTTTTGGTGTTGAGTCTTATTTTTCTGCTCTTTTTTATTTTTTCTGCATAAACCTGCTTTATACTTGTATTTTAAAATTTCTACTGAAAAGTATCCTAATCGTACTTTTTGTTTTATTCCCACAGCAGAAAGATGTCTTGAAATAAAGGGTAAGTCACAGTTTTCTTTGTACTAAGGCACAGAAGTTGTTAAGTTCCAGGCCTTTACTTAATGCTAATGATGTAATGCAGGACTGTTATTCAAAAATAAACAGTAACAATTATATCTTAAAGCAGTTTTAATGAATTTTTATTAAATTTGCTTTATGCACCCACAAGTTAACAGAGTTAATGCCTCTTATACACAAAGGGAACCCTGTACACTTGTTGATTTAAGGTGAAACAATTACTGTGTTTTAAGTAATGAAATGCAAAAGCTGCTGGCTGTTGATGATGATAACCCTGAATAGGAAGTGCCGTCAGATGCGAGAACTGACGATACCCTTCTTACTGTCTGAAACACAGCTACACACGTGCAGTTGGAGTTGCAGAAATCTGTCCTCTCAAACTGATCTGCCAACTTCCGTTCATGCTTGCTGTCTGTGAAAAGTGCTCTTGAAATGCTTAACCAAGCTTCATGTCCATCATCTGTTCCACTTTATCTACAGAGCCTGGCCTTTCCAGATAGATGTGACATTACAGGATGGGAGCAGGTGGCTCTTTTGGGGTGGCCCAAATCTGAAGGTAAGAGATGAATTTCAGTGGAACGCAGAGCTTTATACCAGGTAAAATCTGAATTGAGAATAAGTGAGGTTCATAGGCTGTAAGGAACTCAAGAAGTGTATTTTGTCAGTCTGTAGGTTGACTCAATCTGCTTTTCCTTGTCTCTTCACAATTTAAAGCCTGATATTTCCTGATGCTCTACATTTAGGCATAGCATGCAGGTGTGTGCTGCCACATGCTAGTTGTTACTAATGTCCACCCATTGATGTTACAGCTCCTCACAAGTCCAGTGGAAGGCAGTGAGACAGCAGAGCAGGAAAGTCTCCTAGGTGAGTTTAATATTTAATGTGATTTTTTTGGCTGCAGTCTAAGGAATACGTTTCTGTATATTCTTAGCTCTAAATGTACAGTTAAGGAAGTTGTAGGCAAAAAAATAGAGGCAGTAGATGTGTAAGAGCAGCTGTCTCCTGCACTGCCTAGAGTAAAGGTTTTGCTTCTGCCAGAAATTTATCCATTTACCTAAAGATATCATGTGATGAAACTAACCAAAAATTGCTGGAATTACCGGCAGATTGACTGGTGGTGAGCAAAGGTTTTCTGATGATATCTCCTGCATGAGCAGAGTTGATAATGGTGTTGACTGACTACCTTAACCATGCTGCTTTGTTAGAGGTGGTGATGCTGCAGTCATCTGGTCTGAGCAAGAAGGAATCCAACAAAACACTTCAGCGTGGGAACTGCTGTTTGTAGACACAGCTGGCTTTCTGTCTGGAGATGCTAAGGAATGGTAACAGTTACACTGGTCTGATTACACAAACATTAAAGTGATCTCTTTCAAAAAAACACTGGGTCTGTTTTTATCACTTCCCTACATTAAGGAATGACTTTTCCATTTCACAGCATGTTCTTAAACACACTGAGCACTCCTATAATGTGATAAAGAAGGCTGCAGTGTATTTACTGCAGATAATGTCAGTGGGGTTTATCTGTATAAGCATTCTGTATCTGGTAGTTTACTTGCTTTAAACAAGTGATACTAATAGTGCTGCTGTAGTTCCTGGAGAGATTAGGCCTTAAATACATGGCCAGAAAAGCTAATGCAGCTACTTCTGCAGCTTGTCTCTAGGCTTACTATTTCTTCATTATTTTGGCCTCAAACTTTAAGTATCATAATTAAACTAATTCCTTGTGAGCACATACTCATTCTGTGCCAAGAAGGGTAAACAGCAACATTAACAGTTCTAGGTAGAAGACACCTTGGTATTGGAAGTGGTGAAAATTTTGCTGAAAGGGGGTATGGACATAAAAGCAGGGGATACCATTTCACCCTGGGATTTGTAGTCCATAAAAGTAGTCAGAGTGAGTTCATTGTCATGGTGGGACAAGGGAGGAAGTGACAGCCCTGGGGCACAGATGAGTTTCAGGGACTGCCTGAGCTATGATTGCACTCCATGTGTAATTCAGATAAAGGCCTGAATCTATTTAATAATTTCCTGACTGAAAGATGTTGTGACTTGGTGCTGCCCACATGGTAACACAGGCCAGTGTGTCCATGTCCCTCCCAACAGCACAGGTGGGCTGTGCCGTCTGGGGAGTCAAATGGAATGTAGGATTTCACAGATTGCTCCTACTGGAAAGTCAGGAGTTAAGTACTTGGAAAAACAGGTTTAGAGTTTTTCAGAGAAATGTCAAAAAGCAATAGGTGCCTAATGCTATAATGTACACAGATAAATTAATCTGGTTGTTACTGTAATACGGGGTTTAATGAAAACATTCAGCCTTGGTAATGGAGTATGTCAACTTGTTTGGGATTAATTAGTTTCCATCTGTCTGAATGTGTTTGAGCAGTATGAAGAACAGCTTACTCGGCTGTTTAATTAAAATTTTAGAGTTACATTCTGTTCCCAGTATTTAATGAAAACAACCCTTTTTGCCTGATTTTACCAGCTCGTGTATCAGAACATTGTCTCAATTTGAGACATTTTGGAGGGGTGGAGACCTGAGACAAGTCTCTTTCTGATCCAATACCCCTGATTCTCCAATACAGAGAAATCAAATACACCCAGATTTAAGTGGTGGTGGGGGGGGAACCCAACAACAAAACAGAGAAGAATTCTAAACAACAATATTGATAAAACTGGGTTAAGCCAACCAGAAGATTCCCAAGCTCCCCCCAGCTGTTAAAACCCGGCAGGAATGGTTTGGGGGATCCATGCTGGACTGAGGCTGCAGTGCTGGCACAGGCACTTGGAGCAGGGCTGTGGATCTCCAGGACTGGAGGGACCCACAAGACATTTGCCAGATCCAGCTTTTAGCCTGGGCTGGCAGGAGTGCCCACCCTCAACACCAAGATTGTCTGAGTCATCAGGATTCCAGTCTTTTCACACCTGGGACATTCTTCTAGGATAATAGGGTACCCCACAGTCTAAATTAGTAGGCATATTGGGGGGAAAAGAGAAAAGGTGGATACCAGAGTGTTTGTGTAGCCCAGGACACACCTGCTGACATTTCTTATCTCATGTAACACGTGTTGGAAATAAAAAGGGTTTTAAAGCCTTCAGAAAGCACAAGGAATGCATCCTTTCTTGGTTGAAATGAGAATCTGTAGGCTGTGGATGGTCATGGAGACAAGAGTAGCCATATGTCCTCAGTAAACAGGAACAGCTCAGCAAATCATTGCTTGACTGTCCAGTGTGGTGCTTAATTGCTGCAGAAAGGTTTGCTGCAGCTTGTTTTTTAATTGTTCTTGCTTTCTAGTATGTGTCAGAATTATTTCAAAAAGCAGAGTTGATCTGGGAAAACAAGTAAACAGCAGTTTTATCAGGGCTTTTTGTGGTTACAAGTGAGTGTCTATTAGAGTTAACTATTCATGAGTTTCATTTTAGCATTGCTTGTTTATTGTTTTAATCAAAACCAAAGTTCCTCATCAGGGGTCCTCTAGCAGAGGGGGTTTTTGCTAAGATGAATGAATGGAAAAGTGTTCTTTCTGTTAGAATATGATGCCTTTCAAACAAAATATGTGTCCTCATCCTATTCCTTGTGATCTTACATGGGAGCATAGATAATTTTACTGTTTTCTCTTACAGTGCTTGAGGGAAGGGGAAATAAAACCATTCTGTTTTGATTACATTTGGAGCACATAAAATTCAGTGTTGTGGAATAAGCAACAGACAAAAACCTGGGTTTAAAACACAATTATTTTGGATCTTCTAAAGTTTTAAAAGAACAGTTGGCAGGAGTCCCTTGGCACTTAGCAACAGCCAAGAACCACAGATAAATCTAAAATGGATGAAAGGATTAAAGCAGAAATAAAATATGCAGTGAAGTGAAGAATGGCTGAGTGACAGCTTTTAGCAATAAGAGTGGTGGCAATGTCATGTAGTAATTTGTGAGAGAAAACACACTGATTATATATTATCCCCAGAATTTGTGCTGTGACTGGACCTGATGGAGAGGGACAGAAGTGATGGAGGAGAAGGCAGGAGTGGTGTGGCCTTGATACTGGCAGAGGACAGAGCTGCTCTGTTTCTTCATTGTAAATCAAAAGCTTCACATTTCACATCAATGCTGGTTATCATTTTTTCTTGACGAGCAGTATAAAGCCATCATATCTACAGCAGCATTAAAATTATCACTCATGCAAACCCATAAATTACTATAATTAATATATCCCAGCTATTAATGGAAATCTAAAGAGTTTTTTTCTTGCCTTGGTGGCTGCCATTTTAGCTGACGCAGTTTTAGTGTATCTTCACTTTTTAGAATGAAATAAGTCCTAAATTTTGAAGTTTCTCTACTTTTCTCCTGAAGGCAGATGTATGAGCTGTTAATTTTTCATTTCTCTCCCTCGTTTCAGATTTCTGATAGAGAAGTGAGGCACAAAGCAGCTGCTGTTTCCTAGAACAGCTAAGATGCTATTTATTGGTGTGTCATGCAAGAAAAGTGTTCCAGGTTTGTTTTCTTCCAGCTGCCACCTTGGCAATGCTTTGTCACAATTCCTCAGGTGCCATAGGCAGGAACTCTGAGCAGAAAGGGCTCACATTTGAGGTCTTTGGCCTCTCTCCTGCTCAGTGATGTCTGCAGCACCCAACTGACCTTGTGCTGCCAGAACTTTAGCACATTCCACGTGTTGCTGTAAAGAAGGACAAGGTCAATGCTCTGGTAGGACAAACCTTCACCTTATTTTGTCAGTTCATGGATTTAGTGTTTCGATTTTATGCACATATGGAAAGAATATGAAGCATTTTGTGCTCCTGTACTCAATTCAAAGGAATAACATCTGTCCTGCTTGAGCCCACAAGGTGGGGCAGTGACCAAGCTCAGAGTGCTGCTGGAGAGGTTTTACAGTCCTGGAAGATGTGTGATTGGGGAAACATGGTTTTACTGCTGGTTCCTTCCCAGCTGTATAGTAAGATTTGCAACTTTCATTACAATGCAGAGAATCCCCCACACAGTGAAAATGTCAACTCTTTAATTAGTTGTTAATTAATGCTTTTTAGTGTTGGACCAGCAAAGACTGTTTGTGATGCTGTGCAAACCTGCTGCAGTGGTGGTTCCAGCCCTAGAGTGTTCCTGGTTGGAGCAGACAGCACTTACACAGAGGGCATGAATAAACAGTGTGATGAGGAGCCAAAGGAGTTAAAATTCCATAAAAATAAAAATGCTACATGAAGACTGATTCTCTCTCCATTACCTTTCTTCTCCTGGCAGCCTCAGGACTTGCCAGCCCAACTGTGCCTCCTCAGTGGTGGAGTCAGTAAACACCCCCCAGCCCAGCACCTGTGTGGAACTGCAACCTGAACAAAATACAAATGACAAAAACACTTTATGGAGACTGAATTGGAAATCCCTGCTGTTTTAATCAAATGGAGATGTTAAAAGTTTCATCTCCAATAATTAAGACTTTTCCTGTACTTACTTTCTTTTGTTTTTGTAGACTAAGTTTTTGCAAGTCAATGCTTAGATTTTTTTTTTCTGTAAGAGGGTTTTTTTTATTTTTAATGGTTTGTGGTAAAATAATTGCCTGGCACAGCTGCAACATGAACTCTAAACAAATAATGATTGAGATTTCTAAAGCTGCCTGTGGCTTTCTGCTGATCTCTCCTTGGTTTTCTTTGTTACTTCGATTTATTTCCTAGATTTTGAATTACTCCTTTGCTTGTGTTTTTCCTGATCTTGTAGGGCAGTTTCTGCAGGTTTGATTTTCTTTGTTTTTCTTGTATTCTGTACACATGCAAACTGCATCTGATGACTTCTTATTGTTGGCTGTGGGTTTGTAGTGGATGCTGTTATTAACAGAACAGAACAGGGTACAGGTTTAATAGCACATTCAGAGACAAACTTCCAGCTTATCACTCATAATAAAAACCAGCTTAAACTTTATTAATAAATACCTGAGTCAAGATACTATGGTAGCAAATGCTTCTGATAATAATTTGATTATCAGAGCCCTTATCTGACAGCAAGTGCAATACTGGTGTTCAGGTGATCAGTGACTATTTACAGTTGCTTAATACAGCCCACAACAGCAGATTAAATGTTTAATATAATGTTTTACATCTCCTGTGTCTCCACCAGATAATCTTGGTTCCAGATAACCTCCTCATTACAGGTGAAAAACTGGAGTTCAGAGCCCTGCTGTTGAGGGGATGAGGAGAGGGAAGGCAAATTTGGTCAGTGGTTGGATAAAGCAATTTTATTTCACTGTGTCAGATACTTTTTTCCTTCACACATAGCAGTAAACAATAAAATCTTTGTGCCTAGTGCTCCTTGGGATGATAAATACATGGGATACCTGCTGGGAAGGTGATGAGAATTGTTTCAAAGCAGGGTGTGAGCTGGGAGCTTGGAAATGCACAGTGTATTCAGCAGGTGTTGGGAAGACACTGTACCAAGGTTCATGTGCCCCATCTGCAAACCCAGTGACCTCAGCCTGCTGCTCCCTTGAAGAGAGTTCCCTTGAAAGCACAGTTCCCTCCTCTACCTCCCTCTGCACCAGAAACTCTCCAAAGATCCAAGTTCGTGGCTTTTCACACAACCATGAGAAAAAACAACTCCCAAAATGGGCTGCACCTCACCAAGAGCCACACAGAGCAGGGGCAGCTGTGAGACCACAGCTGTCCCTTCATCACCACAGTTCTTCAGATAGGTATTTTCCCTCCTTAGCACCTCCAGAGAGTGTGTACAGGAGTTTTGATCAATGCAGAGAGGCTATTTGCTCAGAATGAGAACTACAAAAATAAGATTTAAACTCTCAGATTAAGCAGAGTTTTTTACCAAACCCCATGGGTTCATTCTTTCCAGGCACTTCTTGTTGCTGAGCTCAGCCATTCCAGTTGCATCCAATCACTCTGGAAACTTCTCTAATCATCCCCTCCAGCCCTTGATAATTCCATCACCTGTTAAAAAGCAAGGTCTGCAGGTGCTTGTTGGCCCAGTCTGTGTTGGACAGAGCTTGAATAGTGGTAGTGGGAGCCTGGAGGCTGCTCACAGACTGGGGCAGGGCTTGGCCTGGGGTCAGGATAATTACTGACCCTTAATGAGGAAAACCTGGGGCTCGTTAAGAGGCCCCAGGTGAGGCTCTTTGGGGCAATTTGGTTCCAAACGTCCCCCTTCCATTTTGTGCTCCCCTCAGAGCTCAGGCACAGGGTGAGGAGTTGGAGTTCTGTCTTTTTCTTTATAAAAATAATATTACGCTTATCTAGTTGCTCCTGCTGCTCGCAGGATGAAAGAGCAAACTTCTTGGGTAGTGCTGGATGGTTTTGGAGGCAGGTGAGAAGAAAAATCTGCATTTCTGATGGATAAATAAGCCTTTGGAGCTGTCAGGCTGGCGTGCAGAAGGTCCCAGCCATGAGAGGAAGAAGAGGTGGTGCCGACATCCATTAGAAGAGGAAATTAAAGCAGGTAGGAAAAATTATGTTTTCCCAGAGAAGCTGGTGTCTAATGAAACCTTTCAGGTTCTCCTGGAAATTCAGAAGGGAGGAGGAAGTAATTGGTGGTTGTGGGAAATTACTGATCCTGGAGCAGGGAGGGAGTTCAAGGGGAGGCTCTTGGTGTGTGTGACTTTGGAAGAACTTCTGGTGGGTTTGGAGGGAACAGAAACGTGATTTGGAGGAACACACAGCTTCAAATGGCAAGGTGGGAGAAAATTTGATCCTACCTTCTGCTTCCAGAAGCAATATCCACTCAGGTTAATGAGCAGGAAGGAGGACACTTTCAGGGAGAGATGCACAGAAGACTGAGTTGAGCTACCTCTGGGGTTGGGAAGCTGAGTTTTCTCCCAGTGATGCTGGGACTTGGTTCATTTTGCTCATTGCAGACATATTCCTGTGCCACCAATTCACTGGATGGGCCAGGTGGGAGCTGAGGTTGGCCCTGAGCTCTAGAAAGGAGCTGGAGTGAAACAGAACTTGTAAGAAATAGAGCTTGCATGTGCTGGGTGTTGCAATGCTTTAAGCTGTTCTACTGCTTGCTTTTGTTTGTGGCCTTGGTTTTTTGGTTTTTCCCCCCTGGCTGAACAATGGAGTGTTTTTTACAGTAACTTTTGCCAGTTTTTGGGAAAACATGTATTACCTAGTTGGCCTTGAGCTCAGCTGCAAAGCCTCTTCAGCTGCTTGGGAGGGAGAAGGAGATGCTTTGTTCTTTTGAAAATCTCCCTCTCATAATTTGCCTGATTAGCTTTGGTTTTTTTTATCCTTCCCTGAACGTAGTTGGCGGGTTTTCATGGCAAAGGAAGGCAAGTGGGGGGCACAGAAAAGGCATGAGGTTTGCATTTCAGCCCGCAGCTCTGTGCTGTTTCAGGGCATGTGGAGTGGAGCTCTGAGCCTGCAAGAAAGCACAGCTTCCCTCAGAGCACTTGGGAAAACACTGAGCCTTTACATTCATAATTTAACAAGCAGGTGGGCACAGTGAAGGAGATGAAATAAAGCAAAAAAAAATAATGGTGAAGTTCTCCTCCTCCTAGAAAGTGGTGTATAAAGGCACATAGCCTGAAGCAGCTGCCTTTTATTTTGTGTGCTTAAATTCTCTCCACCTCTGGGATTTTTCTGCCTGCATCTCTACGTGCAGGATTCCCCAGGAGTTTGGTAAGAGCTGGGGTAGCAGGTAGAGAGCGTGATGCACAGAGATTGGTTCTTTATTGCCTTATATTTCATGTATATAAGAAGCTGGAATTGCAGGTCGTACCTGGAGGTAGCAGCAAGACAAGAAGCTGCTGTGGTGATGCAGCTGGATTGTCCACATTTGTTATAGCCCATATCCCTTCTTTATCTTAGAGTTTCCCACATACACCTGACTCTCTGAGTATCTGTTCCAGGCATGTCTGTAAGGAGGTACTTTGAGGTTAAATCACATATCTTTATTTATGTTGTGTTTAGGACTGCTGCCACTTGCTGATTGCAGTGTGAAATCCTACTCACAGAGGTTTGCACAAGCCCAGGGGAGCTCTGGTTTCCCCTGGAGAAGGACACAGCTGACAGGGAGAGGCAGAAATAGAGCAGCCTCACAGCAGGTGCCTGGAAAAACAGTGATAGATGCAGGGGCCAGATCTGCAGTGAGTTATATATTGATTTTTCTCTCCTCCTTGTGCCTCGGTTTTGTAAAACTCCAATCTATTTCTGGTTCTGCTAACAACTGAGAGATGCCACATGCAACAGGCTCATAGGCAGGGGATTGCTCAGCCCACCCCACCAGATACAGCTAAGCCAAGCCTCCTGTAAGGATGTTCCACAGGTTTATTTTCTCCTCAGATTGAGTTAATAAAAAAGCAAAGAAGAAAGATGGCACAGAAGCCACAGAATCAATAAACTATTAAGAGGCAGGAGAAAACTCAGAAAACTGCACATGTAATTAAAGGTGGTGGTGAACAGGTTGCATCTTTTGACTCTATTAAATCAGCTCTTCAGTTTTATGTGAAACTGTAAACTAAGCTGAAGTTAAAACCAGCTATGTCTCTGCATAGTTAAAGAGAAGATAGAAAATGCAAGCCCAAAACTGCCAGAAGGGGCTCTAAACAAAACACCTCCAATTGCCCATCCATCAGGAGGAATGGAGCCATGGGCTTATGCAGTTTCCCTGTAACCAGCTGGTTTTAAACTAGGATTGAAGGGGAAGGGGGTCAAAGGTAGGACCAAATGATCTCAGAGGTCTTTCCCAACCTACTTGATTCTGTAAACACCAAAAACAGTAGGATCCATCAGCTGCTTGTTGTGGTTGTGGTAAAAGGGGAATTTCACAACTGGGCAGAGTATTTGCTCATTGAAATGCAGGAGAGAATTGATGGGCTGGAAGGGGGAGGCTGGATGGACCTTATCCATCCATCTCATCTCCCTTCAGTGCTCAGTGTTTGCTATCTAGCACCTTTTTCTGGGCCCTTTTGGCATCAGCCTTATCATTCCACCAAGGAAAACGATTCCACCAAGAATTAGACACATCCCAACTGCACTGTAATTTTGGTTCTGAGCTCTGTGATCAGCAGGAGCTGAAACCCCTCTGGTTTCTGACTGTGCTTGCTAAGTGTTTTGTATGTAAAGCAGGTAGTCCTGGAGGGATAATACTTCCATTACTTCTCCAAATGCTGCTGTATACATTTTCCCATCAGCTGAGCTGATATTTCCTATCTCCAGGGCCAGTGTTAAACACACTGGCATGAGCTGCCAATAAATAATGCAAAAGATTCCCCTAGCCAGGACTTTTCCTTCTGTTAGTAAAGGGAAAAAAATACCAGACTTGAGGTAGTGTGGGAGCTGCTGAAAGTTTTAGCTTAAACTCCTCTTGGATTTTTACCTGGTCTTTTTTTAGTCCCAAATGTAGTGGCTGAGATTTGTCCAGGTCTCAGGTTTCCTCCTTTCTTATAACCCCCTCCAGAGTCCCCTTCTCCACAGGGAAAACTCCATCCTGCAAACATCTTCTTTAGCTCCTGCTGCTTTCTTCTCATTTTATCCAGCTGAAGCAGGAGCTGATTCTTCTCACAATAACCAGAGTGTTCCTGTAGGTTTTGGTGTGACCTGGCTCACAAAAGCACTCCCCAGTTCCATTTCAGGTGGGAAAAGCCTGATTTTGTGTGTGGCCTGACTCATGTTTTTAGGAGAGACCCTGGGGCATATGTAGGGCTGATGGCTCTGCTCTGGGACACTCTGCTCAGGCAAACAGCAGCCCAGCATGCCTAAATTTGGGATATTGGGGTCTCTATTAGATTTTGATGTAGCTGCACTCAGGGCAGCTCAGCATGATCCTACCTTGGAGCAGGAGGAGCAGTGTCTGCTCAGGAGGGTGCTCACTAAATTTCTACCATGGCAAGGGCAGAAATCCTTCCTGGTCCCTTCCCAGCACTCTGTGCTCCCCAAGCACTGCATTTTCCAATAAATATCTGTAATGATGATAGAAATCAGCTGACCTGCTGCTCTCTGGGTTTTCAACGGGGTCAGCTTTTTCCTGTTTGCAAAACATGTTTTTCACACTGAACCCCCACCTTCTTCTGCAGCAGTTGTGATTGATTATTCATTCCCCCAAACCAGCCATTTCCTACAAACTTGCTTCTTGATAACCCAGAGCCTGCAAAATATGGTAAAAACCCCCAAAACAGCCCATACCCACCACACCCTCCAGTTCAATTCCTATTCCAGGTCTCCCCTGGAGTGAGGAGCACATGGGAAGTCCTCCACACACTGAAAATATGTATTTTATTCTAAAAGCTTAGAAGAGAATGAATATAAATACTACACAAGCTGGGGTTTGCTAAGGCAGAGAGGAGGGAAACCTCAGCCCAAAGCCCAGCTTTAGCAAGTGCAGACAAATCCATTTGCCTGCCCTGCCCAAACACCCTCCTGAGTGCCTGGTATTTGATTTTGGTTTTTTTCCTCTGAATGGGGAGCAGAAAAAATGAGGAGTGAGGAAAAGATAATTTATCCTAAAGCTGGGTGTAAGTAAAATGGGTGAAAATATGAGTAGGCATCAGGGAGAAGGAACTGGGTCCTGCCCAGGGCTTGGTCCTGGTGGGGAGGGGATTGTCCCTGTGTGGGTTTGGAGCAGCTTTTCTGGTCCAAGCAGGGTGTGGGTCTCTCTCAGTGAGGTGAAATGGGTGAGCACCTCACAGCCAGCCCTGCTCTGCACTGTCCCTTGGTCTCTTCTGCCCATCTTGAGCGTCCTGGCTGGGAACTTTCCTTCCTGCAGATATTAAAGACAGGACTCAAACCTGTTGTATTTCTTATTTCCTGGCCAGTTTTGTGGGATCAGTAGCAATCATGATGTGCTGCCTGGGCAAGTGCAAACCCATAGCTCAAAATCAGTGGCCATGGGGTGCTGGAAGGGAGGGGAGTGATCCCCACTGAGCTTTTGCCTCCACATCATCCCCTTAGCAGACCTCTATTCCCCCCAAGACGTGGAAGGAAAGGCTGAATCCCCAAAACCCAGCAGGTTCTGGGGTCACAGGGCCATCAGCTCTTTTGCTGGCAGCTGTTGAGCATTTGAGAGTCTCAGATGAAGCTGGAGCTCTGAGACTCACATCACTGCAGGCTGTTGGAGCACTGTGAGTGACACATCTGCTTGCTTGTTTGTCCTTCAGAATTTAAGGCTAAAGACATTTAACAGAGCTGGAAAGTTCATCTCCTCTTGCTGGTGGAACGTGACCCTCGGGCAGATAAAAACTCAACTGCCCCTGGAGCAAAAGAAGAGTGGGATCACAGGATGACATTTCTGAACCAGAGAGGTTTGGGGGACATTAAATCTGTTGCCCACCAAGGCACATTTCACTGGAGGGGTTAGGACAGTTGTTTTTTTCCCTTCCTCATAGGCATTATTACATGAATACTGCTACTAAGGTCAATTAGTTTCCTTGGCAATAGCAGCTACAGACAATGCACTCCCAGTTAATGGAACACGGGAGTCTCTGCCTTCCTGAGGACACTGATGGTCCTTGCAGAGGGTCAGGAGCTTCCTCCTCTCCTGCTGCTGGAAAGGGGTGTGCAGAACCAGGGGAGAGCCCTGAGATGTTTGTGCCTGAGTGCAAACCCAGCTGCAATGGGCTAACCCTGCGTGGTGCCACTGCCTGGAGCAGCCCCTGCTGCCTCCCCTTGCTCCTTTGGGTCCCTTTCCTCTGCAGCAGAGTTGGGTTGCCCTTTGCAGCCCTCTGCTCCTCTGCCAGGGGCTGGGGAACATCAGCAATGCTTTTGGCCAAAGTATTGTTGAGTTTCTTGATGTCCCCAGCAGTGCTTTCTGTTGTCTTTGCTTTCCTGCACCTTCCATGCTTGAGGATGCCCCTGCCCAGCCCTCCTGCCTGCCTCCAGCTATCCCCCAGGAGTGTAGCCCTCATTTTAAATGAATGATCACTTTGAAAACCCGAACAGGGCTTGTGCAAACCCTTCAGAGATAGCCCAGCTGGCAGGAGCCCACCAGAGCGTGCAGCATCAGCCCCTTGGTCCCTCTCTCATCCCTCTCTCATCCCTCTCTCATTCCTCGCCTGCTGTTTCGATTCTCCTCTCTGTGGGCTCCTCAATCTGCACAGAATGATTTCCAATTACATTTTTGTTGCTGAAGGCATAAATCTTCTCCCCCAGACTAGTTTGTTTCGTGCCCAGGCAGAGCTGTGGTGCTGGTGGAGATAACTAACCAAACCGGGCTGGGGGGTTTTATGGACTATTTTATTTTTATGGTGGCCATTTCCTCCCCTTTTTGACAAGAAACGACCTCAGTCAACTTTAATATTCCATAAGCAGTGATTTTTCAGTCCTTGAATCCTTCTTCTAGGGCCATTTAAAAGCTTCTGACCCGAAGCACCAGCACGGGGAGCATTGATTATACAGAGTGAGCCCTGAGCTTGTTTTGATGCTGATGAGCTGCGAAGGGAAGCATCTCACACTGCTTTCTTAAAATACCAAAACAAAACACCCTCTTTACTGAGCCCACAGGATCATCATTATCCTGAAGTGCACTAAATGGATAATTGAACTAATCCACACTGTGAGGAAGGGACTGATTAGCCAAAGCCTCCTGCTTTTATAACCAATAACTGTCTCTACCAGAGCTCTGGTTTTTTGTCCTTTTCCTATAAAAGTAATTTGGGGCATCCTTCAGCACGTATGGCTATATTGATAAAAGGCTCTTTCTAGCTCTTTCCTTGCCTTAGAAGGGCTGAATGCTCACTGGGCACAGAGCTGCTGGCACAGCCTGGCAGTGCCAGTGGAGCAGGGGCAGCTCAGTGTCTGCACAGGGTGAAGGGCTGGGGGATGTGGGGTCTTTCTCTGGAGGCTCTGACCATGTGAGCATCCCATTTCCCAGCTGGGATGGGGTGCTCCCAGTTCCCAGCCCAGCTGTGGCAGCACTGGGGACAGAAACTTGCACTTAGGAGGGTGGGCAGACCCTGGCACAGGTTGGGCAGAGAAGCTGTGGCTGCCCCTGGATCCCTGGAAGTGTCCAAGGCCAGGTTGGACGAGGCTTGGAGCAACCTGGGCTGGTGGAAGGGGGTAGAATAGATGACCTTTAAGGTCCCCTCCAGCTCAAGCCATTGTGTGACAACAGTTTGCTCCCTCTCTGCAGCACTAATTTGGAAACCACCTGAGGTGCTGTGCAGAGCCATACAGGGCTTTCCTCACTAAGACCCCCCTGCACCCTTTAGCACTTTTTTGCTTGCTCATGGCCCTTCTTGCAGTGATGAAGCAGCTCTGGTGACTCCAGCAGAAGTCAAGGAGCTGAGCCCCTCTGCAAACCTCGGGTAGCTCAGCTTGGCACCAAACCTGGCATGTTCTCTGAGCCATGGAGAACAGGAGAGCTGAGCCCAAGGCTGAGGCTATTTGATTTATCCTCACTTTACACTCACCACCTCCACTGCTCCATGTCTGGAGGAGATAAACCTCAGCAAAGAAACAGCCCCTTGTGATCCTGGAGGTTTCAGATGCTCCTGCTCTTCCCATTTTGGCTCAAAGCAGTCACACCCTGTTGTAATTAGCTCGTTTCATATGGCATCTCCTGTTCCTGAGCAGCAAAATGATGCTGAGGATGGACGATATAAGTGGGGGAGAAGGAAAAGGTGAATGCACAAGATATTTCATCCAGCACAACAGGCTGGGAGAGCACCAAGTGGCAGCAGGAGCAGCCCAGGGGACACCTGGGGTAAGGAGAGCTGGGAGAAACATTTCAGTGAAACGGGATCTCAGACATGAACTCTTCCTCTCGCCGTAGCACAGCTTGTGCAAGCTCTAGGTGAACACCAGATGGGATGCCTGGAGATCACAGCTCTCCTGCTCCTCAAATCTAGGACAGGTTGTCCTCCCACTTTTCTTGGGTCTCCAGGACACCTCTGATCCTAGCCTGAGGTGACACTGGGAAGCCTTGAGCTGCTCCACACTGCCCAGGAGCACTGCTGGAGTGGGGAGCTGGGCACTGGAGGGTCCGTGGGGCAGGTCCCTGTGCAGCCCTGCCACAGCCCAGGCACAGTGATTACTGGAAAGCACTTTAATTGGATTGCTCAACTGGTTCTTGGGGTGGGTAGGCAAAAGGGGAGCTGTTCAGAGGTAGATCAGCCTCAGCAACACCCAGCACCTTGTCCTCTTGGTTAGGGATTGCTGAGGCAAGACATTGTCTGGCTGCAGATCAGAGCATCACGTTATCTCTTATCTCTGACTCCTCACCCCTGGCATGTGTTTGGGGTTTCCTCCCTTTTTGTAGGTTGACTCCTTGCATCAGGCAGCTTCCAGAGCTCCTTGGGACGTTCTTAGAAATATCCCAGGGGGATTCTGGACCCTTTCCCAGGGATTAGTTCCTCAGCCTTCCCTGTGCTCCTTAGCTGCTGGGAGAGAAGCCCTGCAGTGCTGTGCTCATGGCTGCTTTGGGCTCTTGCAGAACCCCTCAAAGACCATGTGCTGCTGGTGCTCAGCATGGACAACACCTGCTCCACCTCCTCCTTTGACATGGAGCTTTGTGCAGAGAAGCTGAAGGCCCTCGGGGTTCAGGTGAGCTGCCCTTGGGGCCCCTGTGGGATTAATACTATCTGGATCGGCATAATTTGCATTTACAGCCACGTCACAGGTGGCTTTGGGGGTCTTTTTGGTTTGAAAGAAGCTTGTTTTGGTTCAGTTTCAACCTATTCCCCATGGGCTGCAAGTCAGCTGGGATGACCTTGGCTTAAACCTCCATGAAGAAACTCTTTGAGCACAGGCTGTAGTGAATTTTGTTGAAAGTCACTCTGGTGGGGTGGGACATCCCTGGGACAATCTGTCTTGTCTTGTCCTTTGCCATAAAAAGGCATTTTTTTTCTTCTGTGACTTTCCCTGCCCTTTCCAGGCAGATATTACTCACTGCAAATGAGGCAAGAACACCAGTTTTTGGTCTGTGCCAGCTGCATGGTTGGGATGGGAGGTGCCCTCTGGGGCACAGATTTGGGTTGCAGTGCCAGCCTGGCCCTCCAATATCTGCCTAGACTGGTTCTGATGGGGCTGGCAGCCCAAACTGGGGGGTGGCTCTGATTCTCTGTTTGCTCCCTGGGCAGGTGCCAATGGATCAGTGGAAGAGGGTGATGCAGGATGCTGTCCTGAAGCCCGAAGTGAGGCGGTACATGTTCTACAACTCCAGGGCATTCCACATAGCCATCGCCGTGGTGAGGACAGCACGGGCTCTCCAGCCTTGCCAGGGACATGCAGTTGCTGAAGGGCACCCCTACACCTGATTTTCTTGTGCCCAGGGAGGGACAGAGGTCATGGGGGAGGAAATACTGGGTTTTCCATCCTAGTGGGTTCCTTGGCACCAAACCTGTCAAAACACTGAGCTCCAATTCCTAAAGTATTGGTGAAAGGAGAAAAAGAGGTGTATAGTGTCTGTCCAAAAAATAAAATAAAAAATAAACCCAGGAACTAAAGCAAGGAGTTGGATTGAATCACCCCCTCAACACACTGTGAAGCACCAGCCTTCCAGCAGATGGTTGGGTCACTGGAGGAGCTTCTCTCCCCAGAAGAAGACAAGCAAGGCTAGATAGTCACCTCAATAATCAAAATTAACTGGTCCATTGGTCTAAATTAGCATCAGGACCAGAATATCTTCAGATTTTTAAAATCAAGTTAAAAAACACATGTCCCAGCTCCCAGAGTTTCTGTAGATGGAGGGCAAGGCACCTTCTCCAGCCCTTTACTGGTGGCCTCTCCAAAGGGGGCTGTCCATGGCTGGGTGACCAGGATATGCTGAGGTACCTACAGCAGACTTGGGGTTTAACTTGATTTTAAAAATCTGAAGATATTCTGGTCCTGATGCTAATTTAGACCAATGGACCAGTTAACTTTGGTTGCTGAGGTGACTGTCTAGCCTTGTTTGTCTTCTTCTGGGGAGAGAAGCTCCTTTAGTGACCCAACCATCTGCTGGAAGGCTGGTGCTTCACAGTGTGCTGAGGGGGTGATTCAATCCAACTCCTTGCTTTAGTTCCTGGTTTGGGTTTGTTTTTTTTGGATAGCCATTATACACTCCTTCTCCTCCTTTCACTGATATTGAGGAATTTGGGCTCAGTGTTTTGAGGGGTTTGGTGCCTGCTTAGTGCTCAGGAGTTACTACAAGGTGATGCTGTGACATGCTGTGTTTGCTTCTGGGCAATCTCCTGGCCAAATACTTGCTCTGTGAATTAAGGGAATTCAGTTTTCCTCATCTTTATGGAAAGGCCAAGTTTTCCAGCCCTTTACATAGTCCTTGAGCCCAGACCACCACTGGAGCATTACTGTAATTGAGTGGTCTCTGCACCACCTTGACACAGGACCTTTCTAAATACAGGCACCACCAGAATTATTACCAATATGCCTCAGTGAGTGCATTTCTTATCTAAATGGAAGAACTCAGGTGAAATCCTTCCTGGGTATGAATCATCCTTAATAATTCACTCTCTGTCTTTGGTGACTGGTGATTTTTTATAATAAACTAGGGCTCACTCAGTCCTTCCAGTCCTTTCTTTCCCTTATTTATTATTGGAAAGAACTTCTGTCCTTTCTCACCCTCTGAAAATCTCGTGTGACTTAATTTATGGTAGGAGAGAAAGGAGAAGGGACTGTTGGTTTTCTTCTTCCCGTGACATTTCTCACTTTCTTGGTTTTGTGACTATCCCCAGTCTATTTATTTTTGTCTTTTGCAGATATTTTACATGTCTCTCTGGACAAACCTTTACTCCACAGTCCAGCTGTGCTCTTTTGGACGCTCCTGGGTGTCCAGTGTACTGGTGACTCTGGCTGCTGTGGCAGTCACTGCACTGGTCATACTGGTTTTTGATCGGCACCAGAGGAAGGTGAGAGGAGGCTGTTTGTGTGGGGCTGTGGAGCAAGAGGAGCAGAACTCCTGCTGGGAGCCAGGACATCCCCTACATGCATACAGAAATATAATTATCCAGGGAGGAAGGAATATTTTGGCAGCATTCTGGGATCAGGTTGAGGCAAGAGATGTTACAGAGCCACATGAGGTGTTGTAGTCCTGAAGTGCAGGTACTGGAGCTGGGCAGGCTGGATCAAACCTCCTGCTGTCACTGGATGTCAGAGAATCACAGAATGGTTTGGGTGGGAAGGGATTTTAAAGATCCATCTCCTTCCAGGGACACCTTCCACTAGCCCAGGCTGCTCCAACCTGGCCTTGGACCCTTCCAGGGATGGGGCAGCCACAGCTTCTCTGGGCAACCTTCTGCTATTGATGGCATTCTTTATTTGTGCTCTGGGGTCGTGGTCCAACTGCACCTGCCTTGAAACAGGTCCAGAAGAAAATAGGCAGCTCCTAACATATAGGGGTTCCAATAAAATTATAAACCCAAGGCAGACTGGGCAGCAGAAGGAAGCAGGGAGATGAAATTGGGGTGAGAGGCCACCACTCACAGCCTGCACTGCTTGGTGGAGGAATCAAGGACATTTCTAAGGAGTTGTCTGAAGAACAGTATTGGAAAGGCTCCATTCAAAATGCAGAGTGGGCTTTTTTTTAATGGATGTTGGAGCCAATGATTCCTTCCAGGGGAAACCTGGCAAATGTGTTTGTGCACAGAGGCTCAGGAAAGGAGTCCTTCCCTTGGGGACTGCTGGGGGTGAAAGGGAGAACATGACACTGGAAGTCAATTCACCTTCAGACCTCTTGTGTATAATCTTAGGGAGATTTGTGCCTGCACAAACATCTGCTGGTGGTGGAGAGGCCAATCCTGGTGGCTGGTGACACCCTGCCCACGTCACTGCTTTCCTTTCAGAAACCCAGTGTTTGGGATTTTCCAGCTTCAGGTTGTAGCTGACCCAACTTTTGCTGTAGAGGGTGTTAATTTTTCTTGCCCTCCTTCCCAGATAAACGTGAACACAGATGTGAGGCTGGCAGCTGTCAACGAAATCTTTATCAAGCACAGTTTAATCCTGGGGATTACAGATGTCCTGGAGGGGCCCCACAGCATCCTAAAAGTATCCTTTATATAGGGAATTGCTCATATTCTTCCTGGGAGGATGTGGAGGTATTTATTGATGTGATGATCCAGAAGGTGGGATTTCTAGGGGCTGTTTTTATTGGATGGCCTGAGGAACTGGGTATTTTTATTTCTCCTGTAAGTGGTGATTGAGATATGACCAAAGGCAATTGGAAATAATGATTCTAAAGGATTGAAGTGAGATTCCTTAGGGCAGACAATTATTCCTGGAAGTGTATTATACTTATGTGACAGGGATGATTCTTACTGGAAGCAGAGTGACAGCAATGTGCCTATGGCAGAAAAAAAACCCCAAATACCCCAGAAGAACAAAACCAGAGTGCCCCCTCAAAATCCAACATGGAGAAAACCAGAGTCCCCATCTTTGGGATCATTTGCTGCTTCTCAGAGACACTTTTTCTGGACTAGACAAAGATTTAAGGGAATCAGGACAGCTTGAAGACCCCACTGAGGTGTAAAAGGAAGGTGAAAGAGAGACATATAAAGAGATAGGAAACTCAAATGGAAAGGAAACCCAGGATGAAGCCCAGGGGCAGGGAAGGGAGCAGGGAATTCCACAGGTGGGCTGGCAGGGACAAAGTCCTGCAGGATGAGGAGGAAACACTTATAAACCTGAATGACACATTTAGTCACCCCAGCAGAGCTCTACACCTTGGTAAAGTGAGGACTAACCCAAGGAGCTTCCACCTTTACCTGCATGTCCCAGAACTGCCTGAGAGCAGCAAATAACCCAGGGATTTACAATTTCTCTGCCTGCTCCAATGTCAGGTCTATTTTAACCCTCTGGCTTTTACACTGTTCCTGATGGCAGGTTGAGGAGAGGTACAAGGGCAGACCTTTGGCTGCCTCAGAGCTGGCAGGACTTGCATCCCCATCACGTTGCTCTTGGAAGACTCTTCACAGCAGTGTCTCTGTCCTGCAGACAAACACCAAGTATGGTAAATTCTGTCAGAAATAAATGAAATATATCAGCAATAATTGGATGCAAATATAGAGTATAAATAATATAAAATATAGTTAGAAAATAGAAACAAAGCCAAGAAAGCAGGAAGGCTTTAGGGGAATGAAGTCACTGTGCCCCACCAGTTTATTTAGATATAAGGCCACTGAGATGAGTGATGGGCAATGACCCTGGGATATCCCTGTTGTTCCCTGCCCAGGCTGCAGGAGGGGAGGGAGGAGGACTGGAGTAATGCCCCCTTTCTCTGCCACCCCTCTTCTTCTCCCCCTTAGCTCGAAGTTTTGGCTTCAAAACCCTCATAGCCCTGGGATGTGGGCTGTATCCTGAGCTGTGCTCCCTGTGAGATCTGTACTACCCTCCCCAGGGAGGAGAGGGCTGAGAGCTGGAATTATGGAAAGATTCCTTCCTTAACGTGCCCGTTCCAGCTGTGGTTCGTGCGCTTCAGCCCCGAGCGCTGCCTGCAGTCCCTGTCAGCCCACATCACACACCTGCAGAGCACAGGCCAGGTAAGGGAGGGTGGCCACAGCCTGGGGACACGTGCAGCTCCACCCCAAAGCCCCAGGTTTGGTGGGATGGACGTGGGCAAGTGTTATGGTGCAGTTCTTAAAATTCTTAGAAATGCCTCTGCCTGGATTGAGGTGCAAACAGGACCAGATGCCAAAGTTAGTAGTGTGGGTTTTATTGAACAGTAAATATGAGGCAGAGAAAGAAATAGGAAAAAGAGGGAGGGGAAGAAAGTGTGACAGAGATTAAAATAGGAAAAGCATCAGCAATCCATGTAGCCCAGGCTTTCTATGATTTTGACAATGTTTAAGACATTAACAACATTTCAGTCCATCACAGCAAGGACAGCTGAGTGTTTGAGTGTCCTCCTGAGATTCTCCTGCTGTGAACTGGGCAGACTGGGAGGTGGATAAACTGCACCTGCCGGTGCCCAGTTCAGCAGGAACTTGTTTAGACCCTGTGGTATGTGTGTGTCTGGATAATTAACTGCACAACTTTAATGAAGGAAAGTCATCAAGACTCAAAGAAAGGCAAATTCTGAAAGCACGTGTCACAACCTGAAACAGCTGACACCTTGAGCTGTCCTCCTGGAGTAAATGGGAGAGCCTGAGGGAGAAAGAAACGCTATATTGGGCTGATTGTATAAAAAGTTTGTCCTCTTGGCCTTCAAAAAACTGTTTGTCTCTCTGTGGGTGTATAAATATCCACTGAACTGCCCTTGCTGACTGTGGGATGAGAGGTGAGGGAGTACAACCCTCCCAAAATCTCCAAGCTCCAGCTGACCCAGCTCAGGGGATGGGCAGGAACACCCCAATCCACTCAGGGACTGATGTAATTCAGTTTTTAAAGACCAGGTCCCCATGTCAGGCCATGACCATTGTGCTGGGAGCAGCCACTGCACAAGAGCTGATGGCACCTGGGCTGTGGGATGGACACCCAGATGATAAATCCCAGGAGTAAAAAACACACAGGAGGGAATAGATGAAACCCTTCAAAGGCCACCACTGCTTCCTGACTTTGGAGACCCCCAAAGCCTCTTTCTCTTCCAGGCAGGATTGAGGCACAACCTGGACAAGCTCTGTGTGGTGATGGAGGCATCAGTTCAACCCGACCTGGGGACAGAGGAGGCTCCATGTGAAGAGTCCCCTCTTTTATCCAGTGGGGAGAACCTGAATAAAAAGCCTGTGACATGCAATGAGCTGCTGTGCCTCGTCCCTGAGGGCCCACCAGAGGTAAGGAGAAATACCCCTCCCTGACAGCCAAAAGCACCAAATCACCTCCCCAGACATCTCAACTCCAAAATCCATCCCAGCACCCACCAGCCATGAGAGACACCTCCTTTTCCATCAGCAGAAGCACCTGGAATTCCACCCACACCTTCTCCAGCCCTGATGCTGCTGAGCACTTAAATCTTACTGAGCAGCTCGTGCTTAATCCTTGAGGAATTCATGGATTGGGCTTTCCCTGCTGGAGGCCAGGGGCCCCCATTTGGAAGACAAACTCTGCCCAGGGTCTGTGCAGGGACCTGTTGCCCCTGTCCAGGCTGGGCATGAGTCATGGACATGCCCAGCCTTTGTCCCCTCCATGGAAAATGCCTTCAAAGACTTGTGCCATGCTGAGGAACAAATGTGTCCTCATTCCTGCTCAGCAAGGAGCTTCAAAAGGGCTGATTTTGATTTGTTTCACAGTTTTCCTCTCGCTGTTACTAAGTGAACTCAGTGCAAGTGCCATCCCTGCAGATTGAGGCGCTCTGGCTGTCTACAGGCAAATAAAAAACCAGTGACAGGTCCCCAGGCTCCTGGGTGACCCACAGGTCATTTTGTGTCACTCCCCTGTGGGGACACTGCTGACCAGACAGGGATCTGGGACAGTTATATGTGCCATTGGCTGCTGTCCTGTTCCTCTCTGTGTAGGACAGTCCTTGAAGGAGGAAGCAAATGAGATTTCATGTGTCCTCTGCTCTTCCCACGAGTGGTTGCTCTGCTCTGACACTTCCCTTGCTCCTTCCAGGTGATGGCCCAGCAGCTCCTGGTGATCTTCAGTGCCTGCTACGTGCGGCTGCTGGTCACTGGCCAGCTCCCTGGGGCTGTGCCAGGGGGGCACCTGGAGCACAGCACCGTGCCCTGTCTCTGCCAGTTCATTGAGACCACCGTGCTCAACACACCCCAGAGCTGGTTCTTGGGCAGGTGACCAGAGGGGGCTGGAATAGAAGCTGTCCCTGAACAGCAGCGTGAAGAAGCTGTGGGGCAGAGCAGAGGGCTGTAATCCCTCAGGCTGGACTTAGCCAGATGAACATGTGGGAATAGGACTCTTAATAAAACATGCAAGACTCTCACCAGAAAGCTGCTTACCTTGAAGATGTGCCTGTCCCTGGCTTGGTGTGAAGGAGCTGCCCTGGGGGTCAGGGACAGCCTGGAGCTCCCGTGGGAAATTTCCTACTGTTCCTCCTTGGGGAGCCACAGGGAACACCCTCAGGTGCCATCCCCATGCCTTTGGAATGAAGCACGTGGGAGTTTTCAGTACAAGGGAGAGAGGGAAGACACTGCCTAGCAGTGTTGGGAATGTGATGTTTGCTCTGGGTTATGTTTGTGTCACACGGTTGGCAGTGACAGTGAGCTTTGTCCTGTGACAGACGTGGGCGATGGCTCAGCTGATGACTCGGCAAACATTCCACTTGGGAACAAGGTGGGGACGGTGCTTGGTACCTGCTGCTTCTGCTGCCTCCCCTGGGAGGATGGGGATGGACAGGGAATCACGGAATCACAGGTTATGCTGAGTTGAAAGGGACCCACAAGGATCATTGAGTCCAACTCCTGGCCCTGCACGGGACCATCCCCAAGAGTCACATCTCACACAGAATGGTTTGGGTGGGAAGGAACCTTAAAACTCACCTCATTCCAACCCCCTGCCATGGGCAGGGACAATCTCCACTAGACTACCAGATATCTTGATGATCCATGGGATCAAGCCTTAAAGGGCATCCTGGGGCACTGCTCTTTTCAGGCTCCCCTTTCTGCTCCATTTTGTGTCAGGTTATTTGCTTTGGCTTTCCTTTCCTCTTCTCTCCACACTGCATTTGCACACAACGTGTGAGAGGAACCAGTGGTGAGCAGGAGACTTCACTGTGTGCCTGGAGCCCAGGAGGGAATGGGAAAGGATGCACTGCAAGCTGACAAGGGGCTGTGTGCTCAGGTGGTGCTGGTGTCCTCCTCTGTCCCAGGAAATTCAGGTGGTTGCTTGCACTGGTGTTTGCCTGACCACCTACCCCCCAGTTTGGTGGTGACAACTGCCCTAGGAAGTGGCAATGGTCAGAATGAAGAGCCCAAGGTCTGTGTTTTCCACCCTTGCTGTGGCTGAGTGTGCAGGGGAGATTTGGGGCTGTTCTCCACCTTCCAGCCTGCCCTCCCCATGTCCTGCAGAGCCCCACAGCCCCCAGGCAGGGCTTGTGCCTCTCCCACCTCAACAAAGCTCAGCAAGGCCCACACAAGGCCAGGAGGGTTTTAAAGTTAAGGTCAATAATTTGTGTCCATCCCCTCCTGCCACTAAACTGCACAATATTGTACCAGCAAGAGGCTGAGCCCTGGAGCTTTGGGAGCTCTTTCCAGGCATGCAGGCGGACTCTGCTCCCTCTCTTATAATTTCTGTGAGGCAAGATCCATCTCTTCCTACATGGGCAGCCAGATGACCCTCAGCACCAAGCCCCAGTGCTGCCAACACATGACCCCAAGCACCACAATGACAGCAAACCCATTCCAGGAGAAAAACCACCACTCTCCCAACCAACTGGTTTTCATCCACCTTTACTTCTGGTTCAGCTGTCACAGGAAGGGGTCGGGCAGAGTCTTCCCCACATGTGTGGGGTTTGTGATTCTGCTGTCATTGCTCTGTGACAGTGCAGGGTTTGGGGGGGTCCAGCTGTGGTCCTGCAGCCTCTGCTCTGGGGTGCTGGTTGCTCAGTCAGGGCAGCTTCAGCAGCTCACTGGGCATGGGGAAAGGGATTGTACAAAACATCATGGGATTTCCACATGAGGAGCTCCAAGACTCCTCACTCCAGTTCAGGAACCGATTTCACCTTCATGGAAAACATCTGAATTTATACCAATATCATTGGGAGCACAATTTGGTTTCACAGTATAAAAATCCAATTCACTGCTAGGATGGCTCCAACTCTTCCCCTGGTATTCCATGGCCCAGAAGTGCCAGGAGCATCTGATACACATTGGGAATATTTTTTCTGCCAACTAGAACATTCTGGTAACAGGAGACCAATCGGGATGTTTTCTATGGTTGTGCTTCTGTGTTGAGAGCAGATACAGGAGGGATTTGCTGATATTTTCCAATCCCTGGGCTGCAAGATTTCCAAGCAAATGGATTCCCTGGAGAAATCGGTGGGAAGAAATCTTGTGGCCTTTATGGGAGAACCATGTGGGCTTTACTGTCAGGACCTGCATTGGATGGGTTTGATGTTCCTGGGAAGGGAGGCTGTTGCTTCAGGGGGTGCTGATACCTCTGCCTTTACATCTGCAAATACACAAGAATCAGCGAAAAGACTTGGGATTAGACAAGGGGAAAAGAAAGGGACTTGAAGGGATTCAAAGGGACAAGGCTGGGACAAGGTGCTCTGAAAACCTCCTGGTGGGAACCATAAATAGCATTAGGTATGAGGAAGTCAGGCCAGGTTGGTGACACGGAGGGACCACCTCAATTCAAGGAGGGGATAAAGACCCACAACTTCCAAGCTTTTACACCACCAGTGCCTCTGGATCATCCACATTTCCCAGCCAGATCATTGCTCTACTGAGCTCTGTGCTCCTGGTACTCTGTTCTGGGCCAGCTCACCCTGGAGCACCAGAGAGCTCAGGGCTGGGGGATGCTGAGGGCTAGAGGGATGTGCAGCACCCTGATGCCCTCTGCACTGGTGCAGCCCCCCACTGTACTGGTACAGCTCCCCCTATACTGGTGCAACCCCTGCATCCCTAAGACTGAGGGGCTGCTGTGCCCAACCTACCAGCAAACCACAGAGCCAAATCCCCTGCTTGTGCCAGCCTGGCATCTCCCCTGCTCGCAATTAAACTCCCAGCAATTAACTGCAGGGCAGAGCTGAGCCTCTTTGCTCACAGGAGGAGGTTGATTCCTCTCACTGTGCCTTCCTCAAGTGCCTTCCCCGATCTTCCCCTAGCACTCTTTGCAAAGCCCTGGCTCCCATTGCAGGATGATTAACACCCTGGTTTCCCCTCACATGCACTTAATTAAGGCATTAGTGAAGAGAGGCTTCCCCTTTCCCTCAGCTCCTCCCTCCATTAAGGATCCAGCTGTTACTTTGGGCAAGAGGTGATATTCTGGAGATTTTATATGACCCCCCACCCCGGGGATACAGTTCCCTTTCCTCCCATCCCATACATGGGAGGGAATGGCTGAGCCTTCCATCGTCCCTGTGAGTCTCCAGTGACAGCTCGCAGCTCTTGGCAGAGGTAGGAGAGCACAGGCATGACCTGACCGCTGTGGCAGCTGCCTGGGAATGTGCTCCTTGCCTGGGTGAGGCTTCTGGGCATGTTTACAAAAGAGCAACCAGGAGTGACTCAGCCAAACCAGTGCAACTGGTATTGGCAGGGCAGATCTCTCCTGTGCAGAGATTGCTCTGTGTGCTGTTCAGAGCCGAGCTTGCTTTGACAGTGAGGTTTAACCCCTGAACAGCACAGTCAGGTGGTGCAGGAGCAGCTCCAGGTGAGCATTCCTTGCCTTGGCTGCGGTGGGGTGAGGAGGCAGGATGGTCTTTGCTATACCCACTGTGCCAAACTGGGGCTGACTGGGGGGACCAGCTGCTCTGGGGGGTTTTGAATGAGTGATCTGCAAAGTGATCATCAATAATGTGGTTTAAATCAGCTGAGAAGGGGCTGGGGCAGATTGGGAAGCAAAACCAGGTTCTCTTGCTTCCTGCTGGGCGTATGGAGATGTATTTTGGTATGTAACAGGGTGCATGAAATAACAAAGATTGTCCCAGGGACATGTGGCTCTGGGGGAGCAGGTGACATCCTCCTGGCCCTCTGATACCCCCCCAGAGTACGTCTGTCCCCTCTTCCCAAGGCTGCTGTTTGCTCATCCCCTCTGCCAGGGGCTGCGATGGAACCGCGACCTTGAACAACAAAACCCAGCGAGGAAACACGAAGCAGGGCAAAAGAGAAACTTCTGTAGTTTCTGCCTGTTCCATCTCTTGCTCAGGCGAAGTGCCTGGCCCTGGGTAAGCCCCTGGTCCCTGGGGCACACGGAGGGCTGTGGATGTCCCCGTCCCCATGCCGGGTCCACACTCACTGTGCTGGTGGGCGCTGGGCACAGCCTGTGCCGGGGAAGGGGCTGGCTCCTGCTGCTCCCGGCTCCGCAGGCTCCTCATCTTCCTGGCCACATAGCGGCAGGCTGGGGGCAAAGGGGACACCTGAGACACCCCTACCCCGACACACCCCCCGGGCTGGGGGTCCGCACACGGGGGGCTTGCGGGACCCACGGCAGGGCATGGCCAAGAGCCCCCCAGGGCATGGAAGGGGTGGGTTTAAGAGGCTGAAAGGGACTTGTTGCTGTGTCTCGCATCCCGGCTGTGCTTCAAACCACTCCTGCTCCAGCCTTTCTCCCCCCGCAAGCCAAAGCCGTGACCCCCGCGGGGCATCGCATTTCCCACGCGGGAACCCCTCCGGGCTCAGCTCTCCTTACCATTGAGAACTACTCAGACCATTCTCCCGTGGGCTCAGCGACCCTGTCCTTACCATTGATAACTACTCTGACCATTCTCCCGTGGGCTCAGCAACCCTGTCCTTACCATTGATAATTACTCAGACCATTCTCCCGTGGGCTCAGCAACCCTCTCCTTACCATTGATAATTACTCAGACCATTCTCCCGTGGGCTCAGCAACCCTGTCCTTCCCGGCCAGCCCGGCTCTGCCTCTCACTCCTCTCGCAGCCGGCTCTGCAGTGCTGACTCACCAGCCTGGTTTCCTCTTTCCTTCCCTCCCTCCCTCTTTCCCACGGGGATGCTGCTCCCGGAACGCCCAGCCTGGCGCTGCCTCCGGGATCCCTTGGCCGGCACTGGGACGGGTCCCTTGGCCGGCACTGGGATGGATCCCTTGCCCAGCGATGGGATAGGTCCCTTGGCCGGCACTGGGACGGGTCCCTTGCCCAGCGATGGGACGGGTCCCTTGCCCGGCACTGGGACGGGTCCCTTGCCCGGCACTGGGACGGGTCCCTTGGCCAGCACTGGGATGGATCCCTGCCCAGCACTGGGATGGGTCCCTGGCCAGCGATGGGATCGCTGCTGCTCTTGTGGCTCCTGCGCTCTCATTGTCGGCTCTGTGGTTTGAGCCGGTCGTGGTGGAGAGGAAAGGAAAAAGTGGCCTGACCGTGTCTGGAGGGGGTGTTGGTGATGTTTTTGTGGCTGCTGGAGGAGCTGGGGGTGAGGTTTGGGTGGTCAGCCTTGTGCTGTGAGCCCCGAGCTGGGCTGGAGAGGATCACTGCCATGGGCACTGTGCCTGTGCAGGGCAGGGGAGAAGAAAGGGAAGCTGCTTCTCCTTTCCTGCTGCTATGTGAACACTGCAGGGACATGAATATTGTAGAATCACAGGGGAGTTTGGGTTGGAAGGGACAGTATAGATAATTTAGTTCCAAAGCTGTGCTGTGGGCAAGGATACCCTACATGATCCTTCCACCCCCCAAGCCAGACCTTTTTATACCATGTCCCACCGGGTGAGGGAGGAGATAAATGTGACATCCCCAGCAGACAAGATGTAGGCAGAGGCACTGGCCTTGCTTTCTCCAGGATCCTTCTCACATCCCACCTCCAGAGCACTGATTTAGTCCTCACTGAAGAAATGCAGCCTTTGTAAATCCTTTGCCAGACCTTGCTGCTGTCTGTGCTCCTTAATCTCAGTCGGGTGAGATCTGAAAGCTGCTGCTTTGCCCTTTGACCAGGGCAATGTGTTTCCTATCTCCAAACTGAGCATTCACTGATCCAGGCGGGTTGGACTTTGGTTTTCATGGCTTTGCCTTGGGATTGCATGAGGTTGGTTGGAGATGTGGCTGAAGGAGTGCAGTGTGTCAGGTATTCCGTGTTGGAAGGTTTGAGCAAGCTCTGAAAAAATGTAAAATACAGCACAGAAACCTTCAGCTCAGCTCATGGGCTGTTGTGCTGCTGGGTGGTGTTAGTGAGAGTGGCCATGAAGAACCATCAAGGACTCCCTGTCACATCATCAGGTCCCAGACTGGGTAAGGTTGAAGGGACCACAGTGAGTCATGTGGTGCCACCTCCCTGCTCCATCAGGGCCATCCCAGAGCACATGGCACAGGATTGTGTCCACGTGGGTCTGGAATGTCTCCAGACAAGGAGACTCCACACCCTTTGGGGGCTCCTGCTCAGGAAAGAAGTTCTTCCTCATGTTCAGGTGGAACTTCCTGGGCATCAGTTTGTGCTTTTGCCTCTTGTCTCATTGCTGGGCACCCCTGAGCAGAGCCTGGTCCATCCTCTTCCCCCTTCCTGCAGGCACTGACAGACATGGATGGGGTCCCCTCTCAGTGTGTCTTCTCAAGGCTGAGCAGCCCCCGCTCCCTCAGCCTTTCCTCATCACAGAGATGCTCCAGTCTCTTGATCAGCGTTGTACCCTCTTTTGGACCCACTCCAGGAGCTCCATGTCTATGTTGAGGAGTCCAGGACTGGCCACAGCTGGAGAGCTCCATTGAAACCTGCAGGAGCCTGTCGTGGAAGATCTGTAGGTGTCAAAAACAAATTTGAGAAAAACACCCTGAGCAAAACCATCCAGACCTCCCCTTGAACCCCAACCTCCAATCCCCTCTGGAGGACCCATCATTCCAGCTCACAGCTGAGGTCCCCAGGACAAAGGGAATGTTTTCAGCTTGTGCTGAAGCAAATGGTGAAGGCTGGAGGAGTGAACTGTTCTTCTGAGGCTTTGCTGCTGCTGACTTGGCTTCCCCTGACTCCACACGCTGTCTGTGGGTGTTCTCCTCAGCCAAATGTCACTGTGGAGCTGCTGCCTTGGGTGTGCAGGCACATCCCTCTAGATGGTGCTAAGATAAAGAGAAAAGATGGGTGGTGAGAGGCCTGGGAGGAGGGATGTCCTGCTGTGCATGGCCTCAGCACATCTGGCACTGCCCTAGGTCTCCTGGGTGAGGAGAACATCTCCCTCTCCTCTCGCTGCCAGGAAGGTGCCCCCTGTTCATCCAGGTGCTCTCCCGTGGATCTTGTTGTGTCCATTGGCAGCAAACACATCCCAGGCCCTCCTTCCACTTTCTGTTTCCCTTGGAGATGTGTGAGACTCCACAAATGCATCGTGATTTTCATCTTCTCCCCTCCACGCAACAAGATCAGACAAGTCGATTTTTAATGGCAAAAATCCATCTTGGCTGTTTTTTCCACTTGAACCAGTTTTACTGAGCAGCGCAAGGAAGACTCATCAGCTGAGTCCTCTCCTATCTCATGCCTCATTAACCAGAATCTTAACCAAATTCAAGCATAGATAATGTGTGATTTATTGATGTGGGCAATCAAATGGGAATTCAGCCCGGCTGCCAGAAAACAGCAAGGATTGCTGAGGATTAGTGGGAAGGGAAGTCTTTTGGATCCACAGCTGAACAGACTTTACTGTGGAGTCCCAGGTGGGCAGTAAATGAGCTCTTAAAAGAGAGATGTTGCTAGAAGAGACTGTTAAGAAAGAATAGCTGCATTCAGAATAGCTGTGTTTTTCTTTCCACTAAGTATAAACAGGGGGAAGAACAACTCTGAACCTCAGTAGCACTGCTGAAGTGCTGCTGGGAGAGGAGAACTGAGCCCCTCTCCCTGTGCCATCTGCAGAGGATGTTCCTACAGAAGGTTCCAGGGCACAGCCAGGCAGCTCCTTGGCACAGGCAGGCTGAGCTCCACTGGAATTGAGGATTCTTCAGCTCCCACCCAGGTTCATGACCACAGAGCAACCTGCCAGGTGGGTTTTGGTGTTGGTCCTGTTCCTGTGCACTCAGCTCTGGCAGCTGCCCCTCTGTCACCACTTCCCTCAGGCTCTGAGAGAGGCTGTTGCATGTTTTAATTGCTCCCCAATCTAGATTTGTTGGCCTGAGCGTTGTATGTGGTTTCTACTGATGCACTGGAGAAGGGCTGCTTTTGCCAAGTTTTCTTTCCAAGAGTGGCTCAGCTCCATTCGTGATGAGCCCATAAACTGGATTAAGAGCTCAGGGACAGATTTTTCTAGTATTTGAAACCCATAATCTGGGCTGGGCTTTCAGAACAGCTCAGTTCCCTTGTAAGCAGCAAATTATGGTGGTAAGTGCTCAGCACTTTGTGGTTTGTATCAGGCTGCTCAAGGCCATGTTTTCTGTGAAGCAACACACACTGCTCCAGGATCTTGGGAATTGCAGGGCAGTTTTCCTAGTGCTGACATGAAAACTGAGCTTTTCTGACAATGAGACTCCCCAGCCTCTTGGTTCTCCTTCTCAAGTGCAAACAGCTCTAAAAAATTAGTCATCAGATTAGTCCATGGGCTGCAGGCAAGCTGCCATCCATTGAGACTCTGGTATTGGCCATGACAGAAGCTAATGAGGGACCTCTTCTCCAGCCATGGGGCTGATGCCATTGCAGAACTTCTGCTGTAGCCACCTCTGTGACCTGTGGGTCCTGCAGACAGACCTGAATTAAACCAGGGCTGTTCTGAGGATTGATGTGGCCACAGATAAATCACAGACTGCTTTGGGTGGGAAGTGACCTTAAGGACCACCTTGTTTCACCTTCTTGCCATGGGCAGGGACACCTTCCACTAGCCCAGGTTGCTCCAAGCCCCGTCCAACCTGGCCTTGGATGCTTCCAGGGATGGGGCAGCCACAGCTTCTCTGCCCAACCTGTACCAGGGTCTCACCACCCTCCCAGGGAAGAGTTTCTCACAAATATCCCATCTTTCAGCTAGAAGCAATCTCTCTCTTACCCTGTCTCTCTGTTCCCCTGTCCAAAGCCCTTCTCCAGCCCTCTTGGAGCCCCTTTAGGGAAATGCCCACAATTTTCCCAAGTGTGTTGGTGGATTTTACCCTCAGCCCTTCTGCCAGTACCTCAGCTTAGCTCCATGGTGGCACCTTCCTTTGAACATCAGCTTGCTCAGGAGGAAATAAGATGGGGGAGATGGGTGTAGTGATCTGGTCCAGTTCAGAAGACAGGACAGGTGACATTTAGATGTCACTGCAAACCAGCTCAGCATCCCAACGCTGCTCTGGAGCAGCTTCTGTAAACATGGTGCTGCTGCTGTTTACTTGTGTGCTGGAAACAACCCATGGGAAACCGATACCCTGTGCTGGAAAATCTCACGTCAGGAGGAGTCAGGGCATAAACAAAATGTCAGCAAGTCCACACAGACAGGGATTCCTGCAGAGGTCTGGGGTGGAGTGCTCTCAGAATCACAGAATATGCTGAGTTGGGACCCCCAAGGATCAGTGAGTCCAACTCTGAGCCCTGCCCAGGACCATGCCCGGGTCACACCATGTCTTGGTGCCTAGGAAACTCCTGTGGTGGCAATTATGGATAATTATGGAAAAGATTTTTTTTGGAGCCAAAGCTGGCATCGTGTTTTGCCAGACTCTTTGTTCTTGGCATGGGCAATGGGGAATTTCTGTTGATTCAGACATTCCTCAGGTGGTTGTGGCTCTTGTCCCCTTGGTGACCTCTTTGCCATGCCACTGGTGCTCATTTCTGCTGCTGGGCTTGTCCCACCAGCCCAGCCCATCTCCTCCTCTCCAGCTTGGATCCACTCGTGGCAAACAGCACATTGCCAAGTAACTGGTCCTGATGCTCACAAGTCTGAGGAGAGGGGAAGGTGACTGCAAGCCTTTCATGGCAAAACACCCCAAAATCCTTTCCCTGTGCCTTTGACAAGGTGACATCCCTGCTGGAAGGAAGGAGAGACCACCAACACAACTCACAGATAATTGTGACATGGAAAGTGCCCAACGCAGGGAGGGTGTCAGGAGGATGGAGGGGGCTTGGTTTGTCCCCCTTGGAGCTCAGACAGGTATTGGCAGTGATGCCAGCATGCCTTGGCACGTCCCCAGACCCTCTGAGCAGACCCTGGCAAGGCAGGGGATCCCTCAGGGTGTATTCCATGCCTGCTGGTTGCTAATCATTCCAGGGGCATGGGAGCCATCACCTGGCCTGGCTGTGCTTGTTATTCTTGGCAGGGCACTTCTGCAATCACTGGCACCCTCTGGAGGAGCAGGGTTTGGACATGATCTGCCCACAAAGCCCAGGATAAAGATCACAGTCCCCTGAAGCTTCGCTGGAGGCACATAAATAAGTAAATAAGCAACTCAGAGCTTCAAGGACCTGTGTGTGTCTTCAGCAGCTTGATGCCATGTAGGGCAGCCTTGAAGACCCAGACAAAACAAGCACACGTGGAAAAGAGTGCTCAAAGCCCTGAAGAATTGGGATATATTTATTTCTTCCTTATCCACACGGCCAGATACCTGTCAGGAATGGTGTTATGTGACCCACTTTGCTTTTGAGAAGTGCTGTTTCATTGTCTCTTGCCACTGCAGTGTCCTAGAGGGCTCATGTACAGGCTCTTCAGCTTTTGGATGTTCCTGACCATCCCTGCTCTGCTTCTGGTGACCAGTTTGTCTCTCTGTCCCCAGGTCACCACTGTCTGCAAGAAGATTTTGGGGTAGCTGTAACCACCTCAGAGTCTTTCACCCATTAAATACCTGAGTATTCAATATTACAAAATATTTGGTGCTTTTTAAAATACACATATATATGTATACAGACTTTATTTTTAGTATATTCAGCCCCACTACTGGGCAGCTGGGGAGAACTAAGCATGTTTTTTTCCTCTGAAGACTGAAAAAAAGAAGGATATCTAATACAGTAGCTTTCCCCATGGCTCTCAGTGTTTCCTTCTCAGTTTCAATTCTTTCAGAAACCCCTTTTTTGGTGTCTCTCTTAACCCTTTTTATCTACACCTCAGATTGCATCTCAACATTTGAGTTCATCACTAAATCCTCGTGCCCCTACCAGATGATTTTTACCCTTATATTCTCATTTCTCATTGTATTGCTCATTCTGATTTTCTGAGAGGTGTCTTTTGCAGCTATTCTGGTTCTTTGTGACACTTTCTATTTTTCTGAATGGGAGGGTTTGCTATTGTGCTTTTATTTTCTTTTATGAGTTGTCCACTCTTCTGATTCTCTCTACTTATTTTCTGGTTTCAGGTTCTGAGTCAGTTCACGTTATGAACAAAAACTAAAACTGACTGTTCACATGATCTGAGACAATTTAGAAGCCAAATTTGCTTTCTTTCTAAAAGGTGTGGGTGTGTTTTTTCACTCATCATGAGCATCAGTGCAACCACACCAGTACAAACCAGTCCCCAGGCTGGATTTAGTGGGATATGGGAGAGTGAGGGAGCTGTTTGTCCATCCCTGCATCCCTGGGTGGGTTGGAGCACGGTGTGGCACAGTGGGATGCAGATGCTCTTCCTCCCTCCCTGCAGGTATCCAGGCTCAGACTGAAAGAGGGGAAATTCAGTTTGGATATATGGAAGGAATTCCTCCCTGGGAGGGTGGGCAGGCCCTGGCACAGGGTGCTCAGAGGAGCTGTGGCTGCCCCTGGATCTCTGGAAGTGTCCAAGGCCAGGTTGGACAGGGCTTGGAGCAACCTGGGACAGTGGAAGGTGTCCCTGCCCATGGCAGGGGGTGGAATGAGATGAGCTTTAAGGTCTATTCCAACCCAAATCACTCCATGATTTAATGATTCTATGCTCACCTTTTCCCAGGAATGAGAGCTCCTGACTTCAAGGCATGAACTATTTTTGCCTGAAGCCAAAAATAGTATCAGGATCCTTAAATATTCAAGGAGAAAGTATTTATCCTTGGATGTTACCACTGCCTTTGCAATGGATCTTGTGTGCTGCAGTTTTTTTATTAGGATGGAATCACATCACCTCTGAAATGCTGTCAAATCAGCAAAGGGTGAAATATTCTCACTTTTGAGGATTTTTGGTGCCCCCAGACTAATGTCTAATGATAAACCACACACAGCAGAGCTGCCAGTAATTAAAGACAGCCTACAGCAGCAGGATGGAATGGGAAGTGTTTCTCCTGACAGCACCATCTTGTCATGGGGTTGGACCATGAATCTATGAATTTTTCAGACTGAAACAATGAGAACTCTGCACCCAGAGCCACCAGTGAGAGCAGCAAGGACTGGTTGCCTTCTTCCCTTGAGCATTTGAAGCTCCTGGGGTTCTTGATGCCCATGTTATCTGGTGGTTGGAGCCCAGGTGAGACAGGAGAAGAGAATCTTTTGGGTTGCAAGTAGGAAATACCAGGGCATTCTTGCCAAGGCAAGAAATTCCCTTTGTGTCAGGCTTTCCTGTTCAAGTAGCCAGTTATTATTTACATGAAATGGTATTGAATTCCTCCCTCTCACATGAATGAAATCATTGTTTTGGGTATTAGTCAGATTTGGGCTGTGGTTAGTCAGGGGCTGGGGAGAGTTTAAGTGGTGGAACAGGGTGAGCTGTGCCTTGCTGAGCCTGGCACAGGGACATCAGTGCCAAAGAATTTATTAGGGACAGGATGGACCATGTTTGTGCTTGGTTGTTGGCTCAGTTTCTGCTTTTAATTCAGAAAAGAAGGGCCTTTCTCTTCTTCTTAACAAGAAATAATACCCTGTGTACCCCTGTGCTGGGCACACCACGATTGATGCATCAGCTTCAGGGTGTGCTTTACTTAAAACTCTTTCTCATGGTAGGAGAACCTTAGAAAGCCTCAAAAATCATTTACTGAAGGAGAAAATAACTCACTGGAATTCATCCTCATGGGGAATTTCCCATTAGGTGAAGTTTAGGTGAAAAAATTGAGGGAGAAGTCTTAGCACTGAGGTCTTTGGTGGTTTCTGATCAGATTTTGTCCCGTGCCTTGAAAGGGGATGGAGGGAAAGCTTGGTCCTTAGCCAGGGTACTCACTTACACCCCTGTTAGGGACAGAAATAAATGTGATTGACTTGGAGGGAACTACATCAGCTTGCAAGCACTGATGCTGTGGTCTGGCAGCTCTGGGAGCAAATGAAATCAGAAGGGTTGCTGCTAACTCAGGCAGGGCTGAGGTTTTTGGGGCAGGCCAGGGATTTAGCTGTTAATATTAATGGAACATTTATAGAGAAATTTCTCTGGGCTGCTTTACAAATCAGCCCAGGGTGGCTGCAGGCCAGGCTGTTGGCTGCACACACCTGATGGGACTTATGCTGGTTTTAAGTCTCTGGCATGAGCTGCCCTGAGTTTAATATGGTTAGCCTGGATTTACAGCATTGTAAGTGGGGCTGAAATCAAGTTTTCTCTGCCTATTAGAGGGTGAAATTGATGTCTTTGCAACAAACCCAGCCAGCCAAAGCTTGTGCAATACTGAAATCTCAGAGTGGGATCTGACAACCACCTCCCAGATTTCCAGTGGGACTCGGGTTGTGGGTTGTGAAGCTTTGAAAATCCCAAACAAGGACCTGGCCAACCCCTCCAAATCAAACTGCTTTCAGTAGCCTGAGGACAGGCAGGTGAAGTTGATTAAACCACTTTCTAAATGAGTTTGGCTCCCCATTAGTTTGGCAGTAGGAGGGGCCACAGGAGGCTGGAAGGAGATGATCTTTAAGGTCCTTTCCAACCCAAACCATCCTTTGACTCTTTGAGCGAAGCAGTGGGGCAGAAGCTGCTCCCACCCTGCTGCATGTTCACTATGTGACACCCCAAAGGGGTCCTGGGGTGCAGGACCACCCTCAGCCCCACAGTTCCCATGACAAAGCCTGAAACCCAGAGGTTACCTGCAGGAAAGCTGCTTCCCATCAGATGTTCTGCCTGACCAAAACTGGGAAAGGCTGAAAATTCACTACAAAAGTCACAACTCAAAAGCTTTGCAGAGATTTCAGGTAGATCCCAGATGAGCAGCAACAGTGTCCAGAGGCTCCCCATCCCTGGAAGTGTTCAAGGCCAGGCTGGACAGGGCTTGGAGCAATCTGGGATAGAGGAAAGTGTCTCTGCCTTGTCCCTGGGTTGGATGAGATGAGCTTTAAGGTCCTTCTCAACCCAAACCATTCTGTGACTCTGTGATGCTGAGTGTGACCATGGAGGTGGAACCTGCTGCTCCCCTGCTCTGTGCAGGTGCAGGGGATGGTGGCTCTGGCCAAAAGGATGCTCAGTCACCTCTGTGCAGGTGCAGGGGATGGTGGCTCTGGCCAAAGGGATGCTCAGTCACCTCTGTGCAGGTGCAGGGGATGGTGGCTCTGGCCAAAGGGATGCTCAAAGTGGCTCGTGATTGTCTCAGCCGAAGTTTTGTGGTGTGAGCTTGATCTCAGCACCCGAGAAAACCAGGACCTCTTGTTGCCACGTGAGAAAAGCTGGGTTGAGCAAGAGTCATGCTCTGTTTCCCTGAGCCAGGGCAGGAAATTGGGATTAAGTGTGGTCTCCAGACTTGCATCCGGTCACGGGTCCAGGGAACACAAAGCTGCTGCTGTGGATCAGGGGGAGCATCTGCTGAGTCAGAGCTGCTGCTGTGTGGGCCAGCCCAGCCTGCTGTCCAGGAGCATGGCAGGAACATGCATGGAGCAGGAGCTCCCTGGGAGCAGGAACAGTCCCTTTGGAAGCTGCAAGTGGTGCCTGTCCTGCCTCTGCAGCGACTTCTGCACTGGGCTGAGGGAGCCAGGACTGTCTGCTTGATCCTGAAACCTACTCCCAGTGCCCCAGAGTAAAGTGGTGCTTATAAAAATGGATTAACTAACCAGGGGTAATGAGCAGAGATCAAGTGGAGATTCCCACACTCCATATCCAGCAAACAGTCTATTGACACAGTCAAAATCTCACCACCAGAGTTCATTGTGGCAAGATGAGTGAAAATGGTGACATTTGTGTCATGAGATGTACCTGTGCTGTCCTGCTGGAGGCTGGGCTGCCCTTGCCCTGTGCCAATTTTGCCATCACAGGACAACTTTTGCACTCTCAGGCACTTTTCCATCCAGTCTCTCCATTCTGCTGTCTGATTGCCACACCAAAGGGAATTCCTCCAGATGGGAGAGGGATTGCAGGGATAAGATGATATCTCTTGGGGTAAAGAAGTGCCCAAAGGCCTCTGCCCTGGGCACAGTCTGGTGATGCACCAGTTGATGCAAGACCTGCTCTGCAGGGAAACTGGGGCCATCCTGCCATCCCTGCCCAGCTCTTCCCTCTGGAGCCAGCCAGGAGCCTGCAGAACCAACCCTCTCCTTCACCAGGAGACAAGCCAGGGCTGGAGGATGTGACAAATCCTTTGGGAGGTTTCCCAAACGGGCACAGCAGTCAGATGGCTGGGGTAGGGCAGGAGGTGCCATCTCTGCTCCTGGCTCTGCTTCATTTTCCCGTTTCCTGATCAGCCAAGGCATTTTTCTGGGCAGGGACCACCCTTTGTGCTGTTGGGACAAAGCAACCCTGGGAGAGGGGCTGGAGGAAGGTGATGGGGTAAATCCCAGAGCACGGTGGAGCTCTCTCAGCTCACTCCAGGGCACGTGGCACTGACCCCATGGGGGGCTCTTGGGGGTCCTGGGGTGCTACTGCTCCTCCCTGCACAGCCCTGCAAGCCTCTCCATGCCCTGGGTTCTTGCCAGGGACAAGGAGTAGGGCAGGGTTCATGTGGGAGAGGGAAAGAGGGCTCACATGGCTGAGGTGGCTTGGGCTGTTACAGGTTTTGTCAATAGAGAGGTCTGAAAAAATATTGAATTTTTATAACTTGCTAGTAAAGATGCATTGAGTCCAGGAAAATGCTATTTCCTCCTCAGTATAAATCTAAATAATAATAAAAAAAATCCCTAAAAAGGCAATTAATCATCTCTTTTCTGACTTTGGATTATTAAATATACACCTCTTAGGAATGATAGTCCCATCTGTTGGCACTGTATGTTCAAAGCCATTACTGTCAGTTGTTCATAGAAACAACCCCAACCAGCTCATCTTTCCCCTTGGCCACCTTATGCTGCTGTTCTTAATCTTTTGTAAGAGACCCCCACCAAAAAAAAATTGAGAAATGAGATAAAAAAATGACAAAGCCCCAAGGAGATTAAACGTTGCTCTGATGAATTTTGCCAGCACTGTATTTTCCTGGAGAATGGCTTAGAATTCATTTCCTCTGATAGGCTGGTAGATAGAAAGGTTTTATAAATTAGCATTCATCCGTATTTCTGTTGGTAAAAGCTCTGTCCCTAATCCATCCCAGCAGCTCTGGGGTGTCACAGCCATTGGCAGCAGAGCATTAGCTCCCAGACAGCGTTGAAAATCTGGATTACAAATTACTGTGGCAAGAAGCTGCTGGAACACACTTGGGAGGAGAGAAAACCTGGCTGTGGTTTCTCTTGAAGCTGCTGGTGGTGGGGAGAGCAGAGTCCTGTGGCTGCAGAGGTTGGGATGATTTGGGCTCCATCCAGGTGTTATCCCAGCCTTTCTCTGTGAGTGGAAGCCATTCCAAATCCCTTCCCGTGTTTTAGGGCTCTGTGTCCCCCCACAAAGCATTTCAGGCAGTGCCTCCCAGTTTTAACTCTGTGCAGCCCCTTGCCAAAAGCTGGTTGTGCTGGGCTGGGAGCTGCTGGTTCCAAGGTGGCTCAGGGAGAGTCTGGTCCTTGGGAAGCTCAAATAGTTTGTCCAGAAGGAGGAAAACCACTCCAGAAACCTTGTGCAGGGAGCAGAACTCCTTCCAACCCACCTCCTCTGAAACCTGGAGGAGGTGAGCCAGGGGCTCCTGACTGTTGTTGGATACAAACCCCCACCCCAAGAGCCCTTTTGGGGGCAGGAGGAGCTCTGGGGAAGGACCACGGAGGGCTGGTACAGATGTGCTGGCAGCTGCTGGGGGGAGGTGTGTGATGTGGGAGTTTCCTGGGATGGGCTCCAGGAAACAGCTGCTTTGGAGGAGGATGCTGGCTGAGTGTGTCCCTGGGGAGACTTTGGGTTTCCAGCTGTCAGGATCTTTGTTTACTCTGATTTGGGAGAGGGAAACAAATCCTGTGAGCAGCCACACTTGTGCAAATAGCCAGGCCTTTGGGGAAGCTGAGGAAATTTGGTGATTCACTGGCCCCAGCTTATATGTCTGATACATAATGTATGTTATGAGAAAAGGCTGGGAGAGCTGGGGTTGTTCAGCCTGGACAAAGAAAGGCTCTGAAGAGACCTCAGAGCACCTTCCAATGTCTAAAGGGGCTCCAAGGTTGCTGGAGAGGGATTTGGGATAAGAGCCTGGATGGACAGGACAAGGGGAATGGCTTCCCACTGCCAGAGGACAGGGATAGATGGGATACTGGGCAGAAATCCTTCCCTGGGAGGGTGGGCAGGCCCTGGCACAGGGTGCCCAGAGAAGCTGTGGCTGCCCCTGGATCCCTG
>JAWWEE010000037.1:5954851-5994923 GCA_035221455.1 Xenops minutus | reverse complement strand
GGGGCGTGACAAATAAGGGAGAAACGGGGTGGAATTAGAACAAATATGGGGAAATAGGGGGTGGCTAGCCCCTATATGGGAATTCTGCTGCGTACCACAGACTAGCCAATAGGAAAATAGGAACAGGGCTACCAATGGGGAAACAGTAACTAGGGATAAAGCAACCAGTGAGAACAACTAAATAACGTAATAATTACCTATCTAATACATTAAATATCTAACTATTAAAAACTTTTAAAACATGGGAAACACTCCAGTATTCCAAGTAACAGTCCACAGATCCGGCAGGTGTCCTTCTCATTTTGCTGACAACTCCATCCACTCGTGAAAGTCCTTGTATTCGCTGGACTCCCCTCCTACAAGTAATAAGCTCTAAAGAATTAACTGGGTTTTATTAGAAGTCCTAAGGCCCTTTCAATACAAAGTTAAAGTTTGAAAAGTTAGGACAGAGATGCAGAAAGCTTGTCTACATCGTATTAGCTACCTCCTCTTTGTATGCCTTTTCCAGAGAGGCTAATAAGAGTGTCAGATTGATGTAAAACTAGTTGCTAGTTAAATTACAGCATGTAGACTTACATTAGTACAAAGTGCTGAAAATGAAAAATAGCCCACTGCAGAGCAGATGGAATTTATTTTATTTTTACAGCTGGTTTTTCCACAAACTTCGTTAGAAGTTTTCTTCACTTTTTGTAGAAAAAGAAAGCCATGCTGTGTGAAAAATGAGAGGTTTTAAAACAAAGACACAGAGAACATTTTTACCTTTCCCATTATAGTAGCTAAGAATATAGAAATTACTTTCAGGAAGAATATATTGCTGTAAAGATCAGGTTTGGTCCCCTGGGTTTTGTTTTTTAAGGAAGTCTGGAATGTGAAAGAATTCTGAAAAATGAGAAAAAAATCCCCTTTTGTTATATAAGAAAACAAAATATTTCCTGTTCTTACAATTACTTTTGTGAGTAAAGGCTACAGGAATAATTAATAAGGCGGCCTTTTTTCATCAAAATTAAGTAATTTCATGTTAAGATTTGCTTAAATCTTTTTTTAATTTGCTGCCTTTGTAAATAGATGCTGACTAGGGATGAGCTATGAGCTCATTTGCTAAGGAGCAAAATGTCTCCCAGACAGGAGCTTGGCAGCTGGACTTGATCTTAAAAGACTTTGCCAACCTTAGCAATTCTGTGACTCTAACTAGAAAGATTCTTACTGTTTCCTCAGGAAAGTTCCATCTGAAAACACGTGTTTCAGTCTGAGTGAATAATTTCAAAACTTCCACTTGGATGAGAAATAGTTTTTCATGGTGAATCCCCCAAATGTTTGCCAGTGAGATGTTTGAATTGGGCATGAGGTTTGACACAGAACATGCCCGACTGGGCATCCGCGTTTGTTTTTTTCCAGAAAGGACCCTGCTTTTAAAGTTATGTGTTCTTTACAAATCAAAACCTGAGCTGAATGTCATCTCTGGGTGTTTATCCCTCAGGGTGCAGTCGTATAGCTGTGCTGTTGCTTTGCCCAGACTGCCTCGTTGGAAGACACCTCACCAAGCTGCGAGCGGGGCCACCGTGGCCCTCGTTGAACTGGCTGGGCTCCCCTTCTTGGGGCTGGCCCAGAGCAGTGGAACTCTGGATGTGTCTGGAGAAGCTGCTCCAGGCTCGAGAGCACCAGGAATGGGCACAAGGTATAGACAGTCTGATGTTTTTGGGTGTAGTTTGCAAGGATTTCCATGGGGTTGGTACACTGAGTGGTCATTTGGTTTGGAGTGACTTCACCCTCCCTCTCATGATTTTTTGCGGTGTTTTTTTCTTTCTTTGATTTGACAGGTTGCAGTTGTTATAAATGTTGTGTTCTTGAGTTTCCCAGGGGTCAGCAGTGCCTTTTTTGCAAAGCCAGGCTGGATAAACCCCATAAGCTGATTTGGTGTCTCAGCATGTGGGACACATGTCACCTGGGTGCCATGTGCTCGTGGCCAGAGGACACTTCCAGTTCTTACAGCCTGAGCCACCAGGCTGCCTTGGCACAGAGGAATCTGAAGATGCTGGTGTAGATAATTCAGCATCTTGAGGTTTGGCTGCATGTGCATATGAGAAGTGGCGGATTGGGAAATGGTTAATAAAAATTAGTACTTCAAAACCAGAAGGGCAGTAAGAGTCTTGTGAACTGCACTAATCCACAAGGCTTCTTTGATCTTGCAGTGTAGCATTTATTGCTTTAAATGTTAGGAAGTACAATTTTTAAATTTCAAGACTTCTACCATCAAAAATGAAATACAGTAATGCAGATTAAAGAATTTAAAACAGTGAATTCTAACACTCTGTCTGTTGTAAAGACTCCTTAACACTTTCAACCCACGTGGGATTTCCTGTGGATTTATGTCTATATGGATTTCTGAAAAACATGTGAATTGTTTTTTCGTGTGACTTTATATATAAAATGCTCTTTAGAACTGGACCATTGGTTCTCTTGGCTTCCCTGACCACAGGAAAAAATAAGTGGGTAAAAATGTAGCAGTACAAGATTCTTATGCTCTTCTTCCAGTCTGTGTGGCTAAAATTAGTGTATCTGGTGAGTTTTGACAAGAATCTTAGAATCACTTAGGTTCAGAAAGACTTTAAAGATCATCACTCCCTCCCTTAATGCAGCACTGCCAAGGCCACCACTAAACCATGTCCCCAAGTGCCACATCCACAAGGCTTTAAATACCTGTGTGAAAGAAACTGCAGCAGCAGTGGTAGAAAAGATGGTTTCTTCTCTGCAAAAACACAGAGATCCAAAAGCCTGAATTAAACAGAGGAAAAACATGTATTACAAGGTAACTTCCATGGACAACATGTTTTTCGTCCTGTTTTTTTCACACCAAGGTCTCTGTGGTTCTTCTGAGCACGGGTGACTTTCAAGGTGTACCACCCCATAACTGGAGCCTGCTGGGGAGAGGAATCCTTGTGCAGTTGATAGCATCAGTGAAGGTCCTTTGGTGAAATAAAGTACCTTTGAGGTGACTGTCTTATGAGCTTCTCACTTAGCACATCAAAGGAAGGGAAGGATGCCTTTATTTCTCGAAAATGCAAATCGTGCTCTCGGTTGTGTGAAGTCCTGATGCAAAACCTTGCAGGTGTCCCAGCTGATTTGGGTGGTGAATGCTTTGTCTTTGGTATACAGGAATAGCTTTTGGGTTTTAAATGGAAGTGTTGGACTCTGGTAATCTCACTGCAGCAAATTGCATAAGGAAATGGATTTCTCACTGGATTTTCTGTTCATGATGTTTGTGTTCTCACCCTGAAAAGTGCTAAGCAAAAACTTAAGTATTTGCCTACTTTATCGTAACACCAAGATCACAGAATGGATGTTGCAGACAGTTTAATGTTCAAAATGTCTGGTTTTCTGTTGGTTTACTGTAAGACGTTATTAAATTTTCCCAGTGATGCTTAAAATACTTGTGCAATAAATTGAGGTATCTTAGTTAAATGATATTTCTAGACTCTCTGGGCATTTTAGTTGATTTTCCTGCTCTCTGTGTTGCATCAGGTACGTGCTGATTTGTTTCCTTGCTGTGGTCTGGTTTTAGCCCCACAACTGTTGCCATGACTGGGTGAAAGGCAAAGCACAGTACATGTTTTACTGCTTTTATTGCCATGACTAGATTACAGCATCATACAGGGACACAATATTCCTCCTAAGGGCATGTTGCAAACCTCATCATCAAGTTTTCTGAAAATGTAAGGGCAGGCTTGGCTTTTGGGCAAGCTGTGTTACCTGCCTCCAAGTGATGGGTGGCTTGGGGGGAGCAGGGCAGGGGAGCTGGAAGGGTGCCCGGGTGCTGTGAGCGATGGCCTTGCCCAGGAGCCCCGGGGTCCATTCTGCAGGACAGATGGCTCAGGAACTGCACTGTAAGCCTTTTCTTTGGCAGAATTGAATGAGCCTCCACACTTCTGCTCTCTGATATAGAATGGCCTAATGTATCCCAATGAATCTTTACAGGCAGGAGGAACTATAGGAACTTTTGATCCTTTTCCTTTAGAGCCCTCTCGTCTTGGGAGGGGGCATGGTAACTGGAAGCAGCTTTCTCAGCACTGCAGATGTCAGGGCCTGTCTTGAAAAGATGGCTTGTTAAGGAGAACTACCTGAATATCAGGAAGAACTTCTTCCCTGTGCCAGTGACTGCGCACTAGAGCAGATTGCCCAGGGAGGGTGTGGAGTCTCCTTCACTGGGGGTGTTCCAGAACCATCTGGACCCAAGGGGGTAATCAATGCTGTCACCTGACGAGCAAAGGAATGGAGGACACTCCAGATGCAACCAACAGTGCCTCTTGTACCCCCTCCATCGTGTCGTCCATATAAATCATGCTGCTCTTGCAGGTGCTTATATATCAGTATATTTTAGAAATCTTACAGCTCTGGGATGTCAGGAGGACTTCAGGCAGGTCCCTGGTAACAGGGAATGCACCAGGGTGGGTCCCAGGCTGTTTGCTTGCAGCAGAGCTGTTCCACAGAGCTCCTTGTGATGGACAGCCATTAATACATTGCACTTGGATGCTGGAACCACACAGACTCATATGGCTCACGTTCCTTATCTCAGAGTTATAAGTCTTATGCTAAAAGTGAATTGCAGGTTGAATGCAAGATTTGCCTTTCCCCCCATATTTCAGGACATATTTCTCTCATACCTGCATTGCTTAGTAAAGATGATCACTGCTCTAGTGCCTTACAAATATTCATTACCTGTCTCTTCAGCTCAGAGTTAAAACTACTTCATCCACATACTGTGATGGAAATTCAGCTAGCTGGAAGAATTTATTTCTTCCATGCTAAGAACATGAACCTCTCAGCAAGTTGCAAAGCATCTATGAAATTACAAAATAAAATCTATGCTCAAGCCAGAGAATGATGGCTTCAGTCTTGTAGGCTTCATGATGGTTATTGGACTATTAATAACCAGTGGAGTAAGAAATCTGGAACTCTTCTTTTTTGTTGTTGTTCTTTTTTTTTCCTCCCCAGTTTTGTTAATATCCCATCTTTAGATTTCTGCCTTGTTATCCTAAAGTCCTAAAATTCCTAAATACCCTTCTGGCTATCCTTTTTTTTCTATCTTTTTTTCTTTTTCTTTTTTTTTTTTTTAAGTTTTGAGGAAGACATGCCTTTAATCAGTTACAAGAGTGACAAGATGAACTACTTTATATTCCATATACTTACTGCAGAGCTCAGGGTCATGGCAAGAATGTACAGTAGCAGTAGCAGTCAATAAAAAGCATTCACTGACCCATCAGTCAGTGTTTCAGTGCTGGCTTGGGCAGGTAGAAGAAGTTCCTGAAGTGCTCAGCGCCAGTTTCCAGGTAACTTCTATGATGGATGTACACCAACTCTCTCTTTTGTGGAGTCAGGAATCCCGGGGTTCAGAGACTCTGAGAGCTACAAACTAATTTCTTGCCTGGCTCGATGCATTTTCATCACCTTTCTGGATGTGCAAAGTTACTCAGCTGTGAATTTGCAGTAGAATCTCTTGAAAACAATGCACGAGGGAATGCCATGGGAGAGGGGAGCTGCACATCTACCCATCTTGTAAAGGCTTCCAGGGGTGGCAGCTCCACCACTTCCCTGGACAGCCTGTCCAATGCCTGACCGCCCTTTCAGTGAGCACATTGTTCCTCATACAGGAAGGAGGCTGTTTCCTCTCATCACTTGTTGGTTGGAGTTGTAGAGAGCCAGAAGGTCCCCCCTGAGCCTCCTTTTCTCCAGGCTGAGCCCCCCCAGCTCCCTCAGCTGCTCCTTGAGCCTCAGATCTTTCTCCAGCTCCGTTACCCTTCCCTGGACACGCTCCAGCCTCTCAGTGTCCTTCCTGGACTGAGTGGCTCAAAATCGACCAGCATAGGGGGGCAATCACTGCCTGGTCCTGCTGGCCACACTACACCTTTCTAAAACCTTTCTGTGAGTCTAAGGGGGGAAAAAAAAAAAAAGAAAGCACAATTTATTTTATTACTTAGCAACTGATCAAATTTAACAAAGTTTATATAAAGACAAACCTCAGTAAGAGCATCAGCAGAAAAACAAGGCAGAGAACATCTTTCCTCTGTGTATACAGCTCACAACTGAAGCTTTGCAAATTGCTGGTAACTGTATCAGCATACAATTCCTTCATTTGCATTTGTACTTCAATTAATTTTGTAATTTAATTTGTGCAGTTCTGAATATTTCAGTGTGTCTCTGTGAAGGGAAGATCATTTTCAAGGAGCACAGCTGTTGGGGCTTCAGTAAGTTTCTCCAAATAGCAGTGCTGTCAGTATTTCTGCTTTCCCTTCTCTGGAGGAGGGTTTGAAGCAGCACCATCATCAGTGAGGTTTTTTAGTGTCTGCACTGTCAGGTTTGGGGTGTTGTAGTCCAAGCCAAGAGTCCCAGGACTACTTACTAGTACTTTCTGGTGTAACTTCTTGAGCTGTGTGTATTACTACTACTTCTTATGTTGTATTTCTGTGCCTGTCTTTTACTTCATATCTTGCTTTGTTTTATTGTTTAGTTAAATTAACTGAAGATGCTGTTTCTGTTGAATTCATGCAACATACTCGACAGCTTTTTGAGTAATCCTGGGGAAGGAAAGAAGGACTGAAAATAGTTTTACTATCACTTTCATTCTAAGGTTGAAAGAGAAGTCCTTGCTAGATGAGCATCACAGTGATGTTAAATAGTTTTTTACATTGGTTTCTGTAGTTGTGTGTTGTTTGTAACCCATCCCAGAGTTTGTGCTGGCTTGTCCCAAGCAACTGGCTGCCTGGCTGCCTTGAAACTTATAAATCTTCAGAAGGTTTGGTCTTCCTTTGGCAGCCTGATCCTTGCAAGGCAATAGAGAAGTGAAGGCAGAGCTTTGCTCATTACTGGGAATTTTTCATGTGACAAGAAAGTTGTTGCTGTGTTGGATTAGAGTGCTTTACCTAGTTATAAGTTTATTAAGAAAATAACAAGACAAAACAGCACTAGCTCATTTTTTAGTATAAAAATCATTAGGGTGCAGGTCTTTACATGCAAACATGCTGTAAATACAAACTCAAGCACACTCCACATGCTTGTGCCATACATGCTCACATGTTCTTCCTGCTTGAGCCTTTGCTCTGGGGGCCCAAGGGCAGCAACTGCTCTTTAATTAGTAAATCACAATTTGTGTCATTCTGTCTTGTTGCCTGGGTTATGCACCAAATCCTTCACTCGGTTCAGCCTCCTCAATCACAGACCTCTTAGGGAAAAAAAGCCAAACTACTCTTTGGTTGGTATTTAAGTTCTGTGCTGCCTGATGAACACCTGCCCCTCGGGGGCTGGAGCACTGTCTGAAGCACTGAGGGTCACAAATGCAACTGGTTTGGTGCTGCTCTGGCCTTTCTGCTTCCTTCTCCTCACCCTGCAGCTCGCTTGCTGCTGGTGACTGAGGTGTCACCGAGGGTGTTTTCCAAGGATAAGCTGCAGTGCAGGTGGGGATGCTCCGAGCTGCAAGCAAGCAAAGCCAGCGGATGCAGCTGTGTCAGAGCCTGTGTCTGTGTTAGCAGGTTTTATGGGTTAGCAGCAATGAATCTGGAATATTGGGGTTGGTATGGTAAGCAGTGGCTGTTGTGCCAGCACACTTCCTTTTTGCTTGTTTGCAATAAGCCAAATAGCAAATATAAATACTCCCTTGCTTTGAGGCTTGCTTTGAGTTTGCCTGGTGTTGTCCATCCATCCTTCAGACTCTCCCTCCTGTTTGAGGATTCTGTTTGGTGTAGCACCCCTGTCAACACATATCAGAAATTTAATTTCAACTTTTTAAATGCTTTTAGTATAATCACAGTTTCCAGTGTTGATCAGAATTAAAACAAGTTTCAAAAGTCAAGGGTGAAAAACTGTGTTTTCTCTCAAGCTGAGGATGCTAAAATGTGACTTTGAAACTAATGATTACATGTTGGTTTCCAATTGCCAACTGTGTTCCTCTGCTGCTCTGCAAGATTCTTGCAAGGACAGATGGGTATGGCTAACAAGGAGATTAAAGGAGTTAAAGGGATCTTGTGTTCTAAGTTGAGAAAATGGATGTAGCAAATAGCAGCCTTTAAAAGACAGAAACTCAAATGTTCATTTAAATTAAGAATCCTTGGAGAAATACTGCCTTCCAAAAGTAATGAGAAGGGTTCTTTTAACACTTAATCAGAAAAGGTTGTTGACCCCTAAAAGAAACCATGGCAGCTGTGACCATTTGGAGATTTCAAAAGGGTATCAGTGAAGGTCAGCACGTAACAGGCTTTCTGTAGGCTTGGCTAAAGAAATTTCTCACTGAGGGTTTTATATTACTTTTGCTATCATTAGAAAGATGTGCAGTTTACACTCATATTTTTCCCCTAAAAATGTCAAAATTGCAACAATGTGTTTTCTGAAACTTAATGAAAAACCCAAAATGCTATACATGGACTGTTTTCTTTTCCAACTGTGTGTACAAGGTACCTACACCCACGAGTGTTCCTGGGGAGTGGTGGAATTCAAAGGAACTGAGCCACTACAGTAAGCAAGAAGGGGCTGGCCTTTTAAGCAGTAATGTTTTCTTTTCAAGTAAAGCAGGGGACGGAATCGAAGACTTTACTGGCTCCTCTCAGTGCAAGAAGAGGTCAAGTGTAAATTTACATTTACAAATGTGACTTCTATTTGCTCTGCCAGTGCTGTTGTGGACTGTACACTGGAAAAGATCCACAGTAGGTAAGGTGTATGATCCTCTCTGGGGACAGAGAATAATAACAATAATACCCCTAGAAATAATAAAAGAAGGAGAACCCTCCTTCAAAGAAACAAACAAAAAACATCATTGAAAACCAGTATGTTTTCTTAAAAAAAAAAAAAGAAAAAAACCATGGATGGAGGGGGAGCTTTGGGGCATTGAGACTGACATTTCAGAGGGGAGAAGGAGGTGTCACAGAAGATCCAGAGGTCCTAGCTACGTGCTGAGTATGCACTCAGCAGTCCGAGGCTGAGCAGCCCATAAAGCTCTGCTCACCTGAGTGACCACATTAAAGATGATGTCTGTTCCAGGCTTTCATCCGCGCTCAGGTTTTCCATTCTGTTCCCGAGCATTCCTTTCAGGGTCAGGGTTTGAGCAAGGGCCATTTGCTGCAGCGTGCAGCAATCTGTGTGCCTCAGAGACCTGCTGGAGCGTTCCCTCGGCAGCGGGAGAGAGCAGAAACACCTCTCAGAGCGCCGGAGTGCTACTGGTGTGTTTAGAATTCAATCAGGGAGATCCGAGTTGTGGCTGTACGCAAGCCAAGGACTGACTGAGAATGGAGTTGTTCCCCCTGGAGTAATTTTTTTATTCCTTGCAACTAGCAATTCAGGAGAACTCTTATAATAGTAATACCATCAGGGTATTACTACTATACCGGTACTAGTTGTAGCTATAGCTTAGAGTATATAACCAAATTATTAGTTGACTTGATTGAGGACTGACTTTTGGCAGGGGCAGGCCCTGGCACAGGGTGCCCAGAGAAGCTGGGGCTGCCCCATCCCTGGCAGTGTCCAAGGCCAGGTTGGACGGGGCTTGGAGCACCCTGGAAGGTGGTTGTACCTGGATGGCCTTCAAGGTCTCTTCCAGCTGAACCCACTCTATGATTCCCTTCATGTGTATCAGAAAGGATGGAAGCAAATGCCTTTCATGTCCCAAAGCTTACCCTACCTTTTCAGTCCCGTTTCATGCTCATTTGCAAACCAGGCTATTGAGCTGGTGACTTGGTGGCTGCTCAGTGACAATGAAATTACTGCCCTTCACATCTCTTTCAGTTTTTATATTCCTTTGTGGCAAAAGGAGTGCAATGGAATTTGGGCTTGATTTCAAACTACATCCACATAGGAACAGGCCAGTAGGTAAGGAATTGCAAACTGGGAGTGTTAATTTATCTTGTCATCTGCACAAAGTCAATGATTCTGGAGCCAGAATGGGATTCTTGATATGATCATTAACACACCATTATTAGGATGGGTTTCCGACGCTATCTTTGCTTTTTAAATGAGAAGGGCAGGTGAAGGGAGAAGTGAAGGTAGGTTTCATATTCATTTGCATGTTGCTGTATGGAAGGTACAAAGGTTTTATATTCAGCAGTAAATTATTGTAATTATTATTATTAAAAACCTAAAGGAACAACATTTAGATTATTAGTGTTTCTTTGGTTGTTTTTTTTTTTTTTCCCTGTGCAAATACACAGTGAGTTGCAGCTCTTCCTGACAGTTCACTGCAGTTTATTCCACTAGAATTTGTTAGCCATTATCCCTGAGAAATCTAGAAGGTTCTCTCAGCAACAAAGAGCCTGATCCTCTCCCTGTGTATTGAAATGCATGTGGAACTATTGTTACCTGTGAGGTTTTTTGTTTGACATCCTTTGGAGACTGAGCTGAGTTTTCTCCTTTGGAGACTGAGAGCTGAGTGAAATAATAATACAGAATGTTTCTTTGGGGAAATAGTGGGTTTTTTTTTTTGCTAGAGAAGGGTACCATTATTTCTCCACTGTCTTTAGCCATTTACTTGGTCACATTAGTTTCAATTTTCATCTTCATGTGAACTTGTCTCCTGCTGTCTGTTTCTGTGTAAGTGCTGGCTGGAGTGAGGTGTTAAGATAAAGAGATCACGTTCAGAGTCTCTTTGTATCTGTGTAAAAGCCCAAGGAACTTTCCTCCACCGTGTCCCCAGGTACTTCCTTTAAATCAAAGGAATTTTCTTTCTGTTCTGTTGTCATTCCTTCTTGACATGAGACTTCCTTGTGCTGTTCCTCTCTCATTTCTACTGGTACCATCTCTGTGTGAAACCAGACAAAAAGCAGCTTATCCTGACAAAAAGGGCTTTGCTGTGGCTCAGCCTGAAGCCAGCAGCAGTGGGACCATCTTTACAGGAGTATTTTTCATATAAAAAAGGCAGAATGGCATCCAGGTGTGTGATAGGGACTTCTGGCCTTGTCTTGTTATGAGGGTGTGGAGAGAAAGAACCCCAAATGCATGAAAATCTCTATTCTTAGGATTCAAAAAGTAGTGGTTATTCTGGAGAAGATCATTTCCATAAAACAGGGACGTGTTTGAACTGCTGTGATCAAAAACCTGGAGAAACTCAAGGAGTGTTTCATGTTTAGTTGTGGTTGGCATGAGTGGCTAAGGAACTTGAAGCCTATCTTACATAAAATTGACCTTACAGACTTGGAGTGATGCGTGAGTTGAAACTCTAACATGTATTTGGGTGTTACAGCAGGTGTTGCTTTTCTTTCCAATTACATGGCTTTCAGCATTGTTAATATTATATTATTGACAGATGAATAGTGTCAGCTATGGTAACATTAATCAGGCCACTGTTAAAAATTATCAGTAAATTATGCTGGGTTTAGAGGATTCCTTTTGCACTAATCATTTAGACATTTAAAAAATCCTCAGAGAAAAGGGAGATTCGATCTGGACCTTTTTAGGTAGGTACAATTGGCTTCCTGCTGGCTCCATTCATCTAAATCCTGAGCAAAAGAAATGTGTTTTAGAGCCCTAATAGTAACTCTGGAGTCAGGTTTATCAAGAGGAGATTTATTAACTGTGTAAGCACAAAGCATATCCAGATTGTTGCAGATGTAGGCAAAGCCATGTTTACAGTGGCAGATTCTGAGGCTTAGTATAAATATTAACTGAAGTATTATTAAGCTAATAGCATTGCTTGAAAGGGGGGTGGGGTTTAAGGAAAATATATCAGAAAGTTCTCTGCTACTGTTGGCACTGTGCTATTAATGTCCTTACTAATTATTTACAAAATGCTGCTTTGTTTGGATGAATGTCATGCTTTCTTTTGAAAGCTGGTGATTAATATCAGGTTTGAGGTGGTGGCAGCCAGGAGAGGATTTCAGAGGTGTGATTTTGCAAATTAAAGCATTGAAGGTATTTCAGAATGGGCCCTTCAGAAATGTCACCCCTCAACACCAGTCACCTTTAAAATGTGCATTTCAGAAAGTAAACATTGCTGAAAGCACTGAGGAGATAACGAAGTAATTACTCTATAAGGAGTTGGTCATAATTGTTTTATAAAGGGTTGATGAGGATTTTTATGAAAAGCATAAATCTACTGCAGTTCTTCAGGGAAGAGCAGTATGAAGTTGGGAATGAACTCAGGCCTGTGGTGTTGTGTTTGAGTGAGCAGGAGCTGATTGCTTCCTCTTGGTGAAAATCAGTCTCTCCTGCCCGCTGATTAAATTGTGTGTACATCCCTGCATGGGGATCAGTTCGAAGCTGTAAATAGGAAGATTTTTCTGGGCCCTCCACTATCGGTATCTGTTCACTGGTGATGTTGTTATTAGTAGCAACATGGAGATCCTGCGATGCTCTCATTGAATGCACACAGCTCAGGTGTAAAATGCAGGATGGATTCCGCAGTCTCCCAGGGGGATGATGATGATGCTCTTTGTTATTCCTGGTATGGGACATGCCATCATTCTGTCACCACGCTGATGTGTTGGGGTGGACTATTGTATGCCAGCTTGGCTCTAAGCAAAGCTGTAGCTGTGCCTACATTGTGGGAAGGAGATGGCATTTGGAAGTCCTTCCTCAATCAACACTCAACCTTATAAATGCTGGAGCCTCCAAGCCACACTCACCTCAGTGTGTGGCTGTCCTTGCATCATGATGAATGTAATGTTGTTTCTCTAGGCGTTTTTATCACTAATTTCTACTACAGAAAATAATATTTTTAAATAATTTTTTTCTCATTAGCTTATTAGCAGTCAGAATATGTAAAATCTTAATAAACCTCCTTCAAAGGTTTTGCTTTGAGATTATCTCTTGTGCCCTGTGGATACATGAGGAATAATTGTCAAATTTTGTACTTGCAAAGTCAATTTGGAATAACAAGATTTCAACAATAACTTTGCACAGATACAACCACTGCAGGATTTAATATACATACACACATTTTTCAGGATAACACGGTTGAGACTCAGATCTCACTGAACTTTCTCAGCCCCCAGCACGGAGCTGATGGAGCTTTAAAAGACTAGAGGCAGTTCTGATTGCTGTTTCTCAGGTGGAGAATTTGGAGCTCACAATTTAGTGGTCACACTGTAGAAGGTGCATGCCCTGGTACTAACTCCACATTAATTAACCCTGGGTGTCACAGGGAAGATGGGCAACTCATACTTTGGGCTTTTTAAGCAACCAGTTCCCATTTCTGCCCAACCTGCTGTTCCTCATTCTCACCCTTTGCCATTCCTGAGGTCTGTGCCCACTGCAGCCGAGCCCCTTCCACAGTGGCTGCACTGGAGCTGGAGCTCTCTTTGCCGTGGCTCTTCTAGAAGGCAGGTTTGTCCTTCTGAATTCCTGCTCACCAAAATAGATCTGTGTTGACATTATTTATAAATGTCCATGTGGTGCTCACTGGGAGATGCCTGACTGGATTTAAGTATAGGTAGTCTCTACTGCAGTGTTTAGCTGCCTTTGGGTAATTTTCACATTTTCCTTGAAGTGTGTTGAACTGCAGCACATAATCTAGCATTTCATATGTATAATAATATAACCAAATAGTCTGAATCTTATTGAACACATCCCTTTTTATTTAATTATTTTGGTATTATCCATAGGACACAATTAACTTAAAAAATCTGTGTTCTTCCGGGTATGTCTTTTTGATACCTGCCTTGTAGAAATGCATGACCTTGGAACAGGTTTCCTATATTTTTTTCCATTGTGATTTGTCTTACACATTTCCAGAACCTAGGAAGTGTTCCAGGGTTTTAGTAACCATGTTGAAAGATAGAGAAATTAGAGGTAGAAATTAAAGTATCTGCCTTTGCTCATACCAGTTTAAGATTTCTCCTTGTGTTACTAACGTTCTGATGTGAATTGTTTTAGTTTTCACAGGCCCAGATAAAGTGCCTGCAGCAATCAGAAAATGATCAGGTTTTTCCATTATGGTAAATATAAACTCGGTTTTGGCCTTTTCCCAGTAAATCTTGCATTACTCTTCCACATTTATTGGCAGACTTGCTATCTTATGTTCTGTATTCTGTTCCATTTAGACTATCCTCTTTCCTCTTTGTTGTCTAAGGGTTGCTGATGGTTTTCAGTGTTCAGGGATCTTCAATTCTCAGACTTACACAGAGAGTTAAACCACTGCCATCCTGCTTTCCCTTCATCTCATTCACACCCTCCCAATTTGTTGTCCGAGGAAATCACTGCTGTCAGGGGTGCCCTTTTCTCCCACTCTCGGGGCCATGTCATCTATTCTTCATGAATTCAGGCTTTCCCTCCAGCACTTTAGTCTTCTGCTCTTCTGTTTTCTCCAAGCCCTGCTCTCTTTCCATTGTGTCTGTTGGTATCTGTGACCGTCTTCTTTTCCTCTGGAAAAACCTCAGTACAGCATAATATTTATTTCTGGCTTTGAACCTGATGGGATTATCTGTGTGAGCAGGAAGATTTGTGCTAATAAATATTTGTAAGAACAAAATCATCACCTGTATGGATCAGGTTCTTAAAGGATTAGGGTTTAATTCAAAGTTTTAAAAAATCAGAACTCCCCAGTCCCTCACCATTGTAGGTGGAGGGAAATTCTGACTGCAGTGCAGTCAGCGGGAGCTGTTGCTGTGTTTGTCAGCTGGGGCAGAATTTCAAACCCCGCATTTCTTTATAGTCATTTGAGAAGACTCACAAATTTGTGTCCAAAGATTTTTATTTACGTTTAGCCAAGGGTCAGCCACACTATTTTTTAAGTGCAATGTCTTTTTACACCTAATCACGGAGTGGCACCCATGGCAGGGGTTTGGAAGTAAATAACCTTTACAGTCCATTGCAGCCCAAACCATTCCATGGGTCTGTGTCTTTTTAAACCCATGTACTGATGTGCAGGTTTTCACAGAAGCCTGGTAGTTTCTTGTTTGCCCAGAACTGTTTCACACTGTACACAACAGGTACATTTCCATACTCCGTCTGTTCTTCTCCTGGAATTTATCCTCTATGATTATATATTGCAAGTTATCCCCATTATGGTGGGATATGATAACCTTGTAATAATTTTATTTACCACTTTGAGATACCTCAGAAAGCCTGTAGAATTTAGCTGAACTCTAATATTAATAAAACAGACCTTAGCATTTGTAATCCATAATTTCATTTCAATAAGTTGGCATAAGAAATTCTAATGTTTGTAGACGTGAAACCTCCCAAAACATGGTTTTCTTTTCAGCCATAAAAAAATGCAGTGTCTAAATTTGGTTGCATTATTTTAGATTGGACCCCCCCCCCCCCCTTCATGTAATTTATGTGTCAGACAGAAAATGCCCCAGCATAAAGGGAAGGGAATTTAACTATAAATAAGCCAGTAGTTTTCTGTTACTGAATCGACACAGTTGCTGTAAAATGTGACATGCTGAGTGCTTTTTCAATAGTTTAATTGGCTTTTGTAAACTACCTTAATTCATTCTGTCTTAAAATACCTTTCTCTTCCATGGATTCTCTTTACAGACCATACAGAAAGGAAATACAAATTAAAGTAGTTTTGTTTTCTGCATCAGTAAAAATGATTTTGTGTGGCAATCAATTTACTTCTGCCTTTTTTCCTTGAAATGGGAACAAGGTTCCACACCCACCTCTTTGAACCGTATAATGTGTTCTGCCTGCGTTCCATTCACTGCTGAAATGTGAGTGCCTGGAGGGGAAACCAGAATACTAGAACTGAGATCCCCTGGAAACAAAGCTCCAGGAGAATTCTGCTTTCTGAGTCTCGTTGGGGTTTGTTGTATCCAGAGCAGCCCTGGTTCTGAGCAAGCTGGGTGTGTCTGTGTGTGCAAACACCTGCACTCCGGAGCAGTTTGCACCTTCTGCATCACTTTGCTGTGCAAAGACCTCAGTGAAGTCTGGGGGACCAGGAATGTTCTACTCTGACTAAAATAGGGAGCAGGAGGGACATCATTTCTTTACTCTCTTCTGCTTTAAGACAAATCATCTGCCAAGTTAGCCAAGATGAAATCCATGTTTTAGAGTAATGAGGTGGTTTCCAAGCGAGACAGAAATGCCATTTAACATAAGAAATAGGCAGTGGTTCTTTTGTCTGAGCTATTGCCAATACACTGTCTAAAGTGAAGGGATGTGGCATGTCAAGAAAATGAAGAGCTATAATAAGTGTCCTGTCCTATTTGTTGCTCTAGGTTAGTTTGAGGAAATGCTCTGAATTGTGTCCTAAGGGCCACTGCAGTTTGGCTATGAAGAAAGCACTGGGGTCCTCATGATACTGTACACCCTGAGAAAGCCATTAGAAGTTTTGTGTTTGTGGAAGATAACAGTTCTTGAATTGATGGACCTTTGCTCTTATGACTACTAATCCAGCATCAGAATACTTCTCAATTCAATGAAGTTGCTTTTGCTTTAAAAAGAAATGAGAATTGGACTCTCAGAATTCTCGTTTTAATTAGCAAAAAACTTTAAAAAATGTTGTGGTTCATTCTTGGTATTGTTTTTCAAGCTAAGATGTTAATCATGCTGTTATCTTTCCTAAATGATAATAAGTTGATTACAATTCCTAGATAGTGTGTAAAGAAAGCAGGACTGCTGAGTGGAGGTGAGTATTGAGACTGCTGAGAGGGTTTTTCTGGGGCTGACTGAGTACACTGCAGCCTCTTGGTGTGTTGTGTGCTCCCCCAAACTTCCAGTCCTGCTGGCAGCCCTCCATGGCAAACTCCACCTTGCCAGTGTCCAAAACTGGGCACAGCAGCCCAGCTGTGCTCTCACAAGGGCTGGGCAGTGGGGAACTATCACTGCCTCAGCCCAGTGGCTACAGCCTTGCTGCTGGTACAGATGGGATGTTTGGCTTCTTTACTAAAAGGAAAAGCTTTTGCCTTATGTTCCACTTGTGTCCAGCCTGACCTTCCCCTCCCACTGTCTTCATCCCAGTCCTCCTCTGCAAAGCTGCTCACTAGTCAGTCCAACACCTGTCCTGTGGTGTTTTATAGACAATGTGCCTCCTAACTGCAAGAATTTGTAAGTGATCTGCTTACATTTCATGAGATTTCTCTCAGCACCTCTTTCCAGCCTGCCAAGCTCTGCCTGAACAGCAGCACACTGACTGCTAGCCCCAGTGTGGCTGTGGCCCATCCTCCTGCTCAGGAATAAACACAGTCAATGGCCTCAGCCCCATCACTAACCCACATCTAACTCAATGCCAGCTGGACTTTATACTGCTGAGCACAACTCTGGGCCTCAGGTGAAACCCTGGGAACATGTAATTTTTCATCCTGCTTTACAGACCGTGTCTCTCACTTCTGGCTCTACAAATACATGAGGGTTGCCCTGACCTGCAGAGGCTCGGATGGAATAACTGATTGTCCCTTACTGCAAAAGCCTGGCTTGACACTGAATTTAAAAAGTGGCTTCTCCTTCTTTGATTTTTAAAACACGTGGGGGTTCTCAAACCTCACTTCATCTGTGGGAACTAGGAACTTTCTAGGAATTGCCTGGTACTTGAAAACTCAGAATGAAAGAGATGTGTGTGATCCTGTGTAAAATGTGATTCCCGCTGGAATCAGGGTCGTGCTTTTGTGGAGCTGTGCTGCCCCTTAGGGATTCTCACAGGAAATTCTGCCTCTTGGAGCACGAGGGGAGAAGTAGGGGCTGCTGCAAATAGGTGCCTTTTCCAGCAAAATTCCACAGGTTCATTGAGGACTTGACCAGTTGGGAGGGCACTCCTCGTGCTGGCCACATGAGCTGCTGCTGGACCCGCTGCCACTGCTCCATGCAGGGGAGCATCTTCTGTGAGCCCGAAATGCCCACGGGGAGTGTCCCCTGCAGCTTTGCACTTGGCAGGTGACCTGGGGCCATGGGTTCTCATTCCAGCTGCTCCTGTCACATGGGAGTCACCAGTGGAAAGGAGGACATTGGAGGGGATGTCAGAAAGGGACACAATGTACATTCGAAAATACTTGCTTTTACTATTTCATCTATTAGAAATTGGCATTGTGGGTGGATATGTCAAAATAGAAAAGAATGAGCATGGTTAACAGTATTCTCACGACATACAGAACTAATTTGGAAACGGGCTGTGTTGACTCAGGAGTGTTTATCCTGATGTTTGGAAGAACAGAGTTGTAAGCATAATGTGAAATCATGTTTTCTTCAACCTTTTTCATAGGCACTACCAGCTGGGCTTCTTGACTTGCTCTCACTGGTGTCCTCTGTCTGCTCTGCTATGGGTGAACCACCCCAAACCTTATTTCTCTTGGGTTTTGACCTGATTTCTGTGCCTGTTACCACTTGTTCCTCTCCACTGGACCTGCCTTCCCACCCATTTCTGCCCTAACGCTGCAAGGCACCATCTAGTGCCTTCCTCACTCTAAAGATTCTTTTAAGGACAGGACAAACTGTTGCAACAAGCCTGCCAGACCTTTCAGATAGCTTAGGAAATGTGTGTGTGTGTGTGGGGGGGTTCTCATGTTTTCAATCCATCCTGCGCAGTACTATGCTTACAATAGAAAAAATTGTGCATTGTCTTGCCCTACTTATGTATTTTTGTAATATTTAAACATTTACAGGTGCAAATACATAAGAGAGACACTGTAGGGAAATTCCATTAACATTTTCTGAAATGTAATTTGTTTCCTATTAACCTAGGGGAAGAAATTAATGAAAATTTACTGCGCTAAGCTGAGAAATAAGTTTTCTGGAAATTAAGCATTTGAGGTTTTTTATGCATTTATTGAATATTTAGGACACCAGCCCACAGCTTTAGGCACTGGGGAATAGTTTGAAAACACAAATTTCTGTTAAGCATCTCCTGTCCAACTCGCAATTGAGGTTTTTTTAAAGTTTACAAATTGATAGCACTGTGTGTCTGTTCTCTCCTGCCACAGCCCTCGCATGACGCCTGACACTCAAAACCCCTAAGCACTGGCTGCGAGAAACTAAGTCTAACTGGAGTGAAATATGAGGATGCTTCTACTGAGACCTCTCAGATTTAGGGTGACGTAGCAGGTTCTGCTGCCACTGTGCTGTGTGTTTACAAAGCCTTCTGCATCCCACAAGAGTTAGGCCATCATCTTCCTCATCTCCAGCATGCAGGGAATGCTCTCCCAGCACCTCACATGCAGTAAAACTGTCCTCCAAGTAGTCTTGAGTGAGTTGGTGTGTCAGGATCTCTGTGACACCTTTGTCAAGCACTGGCATAAGTATGTCAGTGATCAGGTATCAATAAACAATGGGGGAAAAATGCCAGAGACCCTTTAAGGGCAGGGAACAAATTGTGTGTGTGTGTGCACCTTGCTGAAAAAGAAACTCCTTGCCGAATCCAAAACTTCACATTTCTTTCTCTATTTCTCTGACAGAAACATGCCCATTTTAAGAGCAATTATGTGTTTAGAATGGTGAGAGCCTATATGCAAAACTAACATTTTTTCTTTTCCCTGTAGGACATGTAAGATCAAGTGCAGAGCTAAGACAAAAGGAGGACTGGTCTTTGGGGGTGCTTAGGCTGGTTTGGGGGGTTAAACTGCACTCCCTTGGTGTGTTTTGCCTGAATTCATACAAGGCTTGCTAGGACCTAGATTGCTTCTTGTGGGTATTTATGCATATATATAACATATCACTTAATCAGAGTTATTAGCTGTTACAGCAGTGCCAGAGTAGAGGAGAGAGAGCTCTGCTGCTTCTTTCATTCTGAGGTTTTTTCCTCCTGTCTCATTTATTGCCTGTGTCAATTGCTGAGAAACACAATTCCATCTTTCCAATGTTATTCTGTTAGAGGCCTACCTTTCCCTTACATCTTTCTTGTAAAAAAAGGCTGTCACAGTTTTGTTTATTTGAAAAAATGCCCTTTTCACATTCCTTATCTTAGAGACTTTCTGCTCAAGCATCTGTCAGTGTGTCCTTTATGCATTGATTGCACACAGATTTCATTCTGGATTTGAAATGTACTTTGTCTTCTCTACCCTGATGTGGATGTTGTAGCTGCTACTTCTCCATCAGAGAGTCATTGGAAAAAGAATGTTTTACAACTCTTATTCTCACCCTTTGGGGTATGGTACAAAAACTCTCTAAATGTGTATCCAGCATTTCTTCCAGGCTTAGTGATTAGGACATGGGAAAAAGCTTGTGATCCATACAGTAAAATGGCAGAGGGAAACAGCAGCATTTTTTATTCATAGGATTCTTCACGCTGAGACTTTTCACTTCAAAGGGAATTGTAAACCAACCAACCAGCCCCCTCATCATTTGATCATTTATCATTTGATAATTTGAAGGCAGACAGCAGAAAAGACCTGACTTGCAATACTGCATTAGAAGGTTTTTCAGAATCTCTGGCAACCACTCCAAGGTAAAAATGTAAAGTATTTCACTACCAATTTCCTTGCACATCTGAGAAGGGAAAAAGAAAAGGGTTGGAAGTTGGTGTGTGTTATATGTTTCTGCTTCACTCTTTCCATGGAAGCATCATGTAGAAGCCTTCAGGGAGGAGAAAAATGAACATCAATAAAAGAAAGTTACTGAGCTGGAGGTGTGTTAACAGGAGTCTGTACTACAGCCTGCATTTAGACTGGGGTAGCACTGCTGCATCTCTGCTTCATTCCCTTTCATCCTCTTTTCTGTCCTTCACTAGTAACTGTGGTAGGTGAGCAACTTGTGTGTTTATCCTCTTCCTTGCTCTTTTGGAAGGTGTGGGAATAGTTCTCAGTTTAGTAGGCAAATCCTGCCATCTGGTGATTGCTCATATACCTGTGGGGTTGTTACTTGGGCAGAATCTGGCCCTTTGAAAGGGAATTTCCTGCTGCCACTTCCCTTTTTGCAGCAACAGGACCTTCTTGTGCATTATCCTGCACTTAATGATTTGCTTTTGGAAACATCTGTCAGAGAGTCAGTGGAGCCACCTCGTGCTTTACAGCAGCCTCAACCTCTGCTAAGGCAGCGAGGAGCCTCAGGGTGAGCCTTGCCTGGCCCTTGCAGCTCATCTCTTGCTCCCAGTGGGTATTTCTGATGGGTCTGTGCTGCAGCCCCCTTGCTCACAGCCTGCTGGCCTCACTGGAGCTGGAACTTGCTACCTCCACCTTGTCCTTTCCCTCTGTGGTTCCTCTTCCTCTCTACACGTGTCCATTATTTCTTCCTCCTGCTGCTTTGTGCTCCCATTGCTCCTGCAGCAGCATTGCTTGTCCTCCTTGTGCCTGCCACGTGGAGCTGTGCAGGTGGGAGTTCAGCCTGCAGTGACAAGGCAGTGCTGGCTGGTGTCCCCAGAGCCCCCCCGATGTGCTGGGTGTGCTCAGCTCTGCTCCTGGGTCTGCTTTGGTTTTGGGGAAAGGCTCCAGGAGAAGGAAGCTCAGGCAAGGCGGAATCGCTTCCTCCAACCTCAGACAGCTTTCTCATCCATCAGGCAGAGGATCAGCTGCTTAACTGAGCGCCAAGGGCACTGGAACAAAATGGCAGAAATGATCCTGTCCTTCCCCTGGGGGATGGACCAAACCAGGTGCCTGTGCTTGGAAAACACCTCGAGTCCCAGATTTACCTGCACGTGTCACAGGCCACAGCTCCAGGGCTCTGGAAGGGGAAGGGAGGCGTTTCAGGCAAGGGGCTCCAGCAGTCCTGTATCTGCACTCAGGGGGTTTAATGGCTATTGCAGAGAAATGTTTCTCGAGGGGAAGAGTTTTACAACTTGTCACCTTCTTGTATAAATAAGTTTTGGAGGAATATTTGGCTGAATAATGTTGAAAGAGCAGCTGACTGAATCAATAGAAGGAATTTCACCCTCCTTCCCTCCGTGCAGTGTTTCTGCCATTGGTGTTCTTAGTAAACCCACCACCACGTCGGGGTGGCCCAGAGGTTGGCACTGGAGCAATGCCTGTCCCACCTTCCTGTTCCCCTCCCCTTCCCACCTGGCTGTTTGGAGCCAGCCAGCCATTCCTCTGTTCTCCTCCAGCAGTGACCTCATTGTGGCCTTGCAGGACCTGAAGGAAGCCCACAAGAAAGATGGAGAGAGACTATCTACAAGGGCCTGAAGTGACAGGACGAGGGGAATGGCTTCACACTGACAGAGAGTAGGTTTAGGTTAAAAATTAGGAAGAAATTCTTCCCTGGGAGGGTGGGCAGGCCCTGGCACAGGGTGCCCAGAGAAGCTGTGGCTGCCCCTGGATCCCTGGAAGTGTCCAAGGCCAGGTTGGACAGGGCTTGGAGCACCCTGGGCTGGTGGAAGGTGTCCCTGCCCATGGCAGGGGGTGGAACAAGCTGATCTTTAAAGTCCCTTCCAACCATTCCATGATTCTAGGGTTATACTTATATGTAATTATAAATTGCATTTTTATATAATATTTAAAATATTATATATTTTCCTCCCTATGCTTGGCACTTGATTTTGGGTTTTATGTTCTCCCACCATCCTTTTCTCTGTGTATCTCTGGCCAGGAAAGGCACCACATTTTAGCACCTGGAGGTGCTAAAATATCCCGTCTTTTTGGGAAATTGGGAACCAAAGAAACTTGCAGAACCTTCTCTTCCCAAAGACAATGCCAAGCTTTGTGGGGGATGAATTTCCAAAACACTTTTTGTCCCGTGGAAGATGTTCTTTCCTTATAAACAAGTGACCTCATCACGATCATGATCTGGTGAGCAGAGCCAAGGGGCAGAGCAGGAGGTCATGTCCACTCTGACGTTCCTGTCCTTCCTCCCTTGTCCAGGTGCCAAGGGTGAGGGCTGTAGGCAGAGAGCTGGGCCCAGGCTTGGCTTTGCAGCCTGCTGGATTAATTTCTATTTATAGCCCAGATCCAGCACTGGGCTAGCATGAAAATTTAGCTGCTTCAACTACAAGAGACTTAACAATAGCCCGGGTTACTGGATCTGAGCTCACCGCTCTGGAATTGCTCCTTCAAGAGCTTTACATTCTCAGATAAGCACCTTACTGTTCAAACCTTCCACTTGGCAGTCTGGGAAATGAGCTTTATTTGTTGCATTGGAAAGCAAACAAGATGGGGTTTGTTCAGCTTTTGTGGGAATTCCCAGTTTAACCATGGAGCCAGGGGAGAGGGATGGAGGCAAAACAAATGCTGTGGGAGCTGTGCCATGGAAAGGGGGCTGGGGGTCCTGGTTGATGGCCAGTTGGACATGGGTCAGCAGTGCCATGGAAAGGGGGCTGGGGGTGCTGGTTGATGGCTAGTTGGACATGGGTCAGCAGTGCCCTAGCAGCCAGGAGAGCCAAGTGTGTCCTGGGGGGCACCAGGCACAGCATCATCAGCTGGCCAAAGGAAGGGATTGGCCTGCTCTGCTCTGTGCTGGGGCAGCCTCCCCTCAAGTCCTGGGTGAAGTTTTGGGGGCCACAACATAAGAAGGGTCTGAAGTTATTAGAAAGTGTCCAAAGGAGGCCATAGAGACACTGAAGGGTCTGGAGGGGCCATATGAGGAGTGACTGAGGTCACTTGGCTTGTTCAGCTTCCTCATGAGGGGCAGTTTCACTCTCTGCTCTTTGGGGACCAGGGACAGCACCCAGGGAAGGGCTGGAGCTGTGTCAGGGCAGGGTCAGTTTGGATCTCAGGGAAAGGTTCTTCCCCCAGAGGGTGGTGGGCACTGCCCAGGCTCCCCAGGGCAGTGGATGGGGCTCTGAGCAACCTGGTCCAGTGGAAGGTGTCTCTGCCCATGGCAGGGGGTTGGAAGGAGATGATCTTTCAGGTCCCTTCCAAGCCCATAAAAAAGTGTAAGTAGAAAAGGAGAACGTACAGTTTCTGCTTTTTGTTACGTTCAGCTGCTGGAATGGACTCCAAGCACAGAAAAGCTTTTTGCCTGCAGGCACTGCCACATCTCCAGGTGTTTTGGGAGCATCCAGTGCTCCTGATGGGGATGCTGGTCCTGCCCTGCTGGGCACTGAGTTTCCATCGGTCCCACGAGCTACTTTGGCAGTGCTGACTCAAGTCAGAGCCCAGCCTGCCTTCTCCTCAGTGCTGTTTGCCCACAAGTCAATCCCCTGCACTGTTAGTGGGGTCTGTCCTTTGGGCTGATCACCTTCCCATTTCCACTGAGCTCTTAGCACTAACTGGGAATTCAGCAGCAGAACCATAGCCCTTCCTGGGGTGAAGGGCAGAGTGAGGGGTGAGTTGGGTGCTTTGCAACCTCATCCACCCCACGGTGATGGTGGGGAGAACCCCTATGAGCTGGGAGAGACTGTGGTGCCATCTCAGGCTGGGCAGGGTGAGTGCCCAGGGTCCTCTCTGCAAGGAGAGGTCCCTGCCCCAAGGGGACTCATCCCATGTGAATCAGCAAAGTGAGAAAAACACGTCATCTCCTCCTCACAGCTGAGAGCAAAGCAGGGCACCAAGAGCAACACGTGGTTTGTGCTCACAGAGGAAGCTGGTGATGAAAGCAGGAGCTCAGTGAAGAGTATTTTAGGCCACCTCTACCTTTCAGCAGCAGCTTTCCTGGGAGCAAACAAGTGGTTTCTCGGTGTTAAAGTGGTTCCCAAAGGATATGGTAGAATTTGGGGATGGGGAAAAGCCCAAAAAGGAAGGGCAGACATGAAGTGTCCCAAAACTTACAAGAGATGCAGGACAATAAAGGCAAACGGATGAACAAAAATTCTTGGGTGGAATTATGATGAAATTATCCCATATTTATACCAGCTAAGAGTTAAAATCAGGGTTAAGAACTCTACCCAAGTTCATGCTGGATGAACAATCTTTCACATCAGCATGTTAGCCAAGTCACATTCACACCTCTAGCTGATTATACTAATAGAAGAGTTATTTATGAACAGGATTAGCATAATTGATCTGCTGATGAATAGAGTTGCCACTGTCAGGTAACAGAGCCCACAGATGTGATTTATATCTTGCAACTGAGATTACTAATTGTTTGTGTATCATCCTTTCAGTTGTCTCACGTGCAAACATTCAGACACCTCTGGCTCATGTCAAAGCAGGTGGGTGATTAGAGAACCTGAGCCAGCACTCTCAGCCAAACCAAAAAATCTACCAACTCTCTTGGGGTGGTTCCAAATCTCAGCAAAATTAGGAAAATCTTGTGGGTGATGAGGCAAACTGACAAGATGATCCTGATCAGCTCTTTCTGCTTGCAAAACTCTCTTACTGTGTGTAAGAGTGGGAAGAGAGCTCAAGGTTTCTGTGGCTGTTGTGGGGTCTGAGGGGGCAGATTTGGTGCAGGTCCCTCCCTGGGCTCCAAGAGATGCTTGAGAAAAGTCAAGATTCAAGCAGATTTGATCTGTTTGGTGTGAGCTGGTGGGATGTGATATTAGTGCCAGATGGGGATGACTTGGACTAGGGATGGAGCTGAAATACATGTTGGGAAATAGGTATTTGCCCCCATGAGAGGCTGAGCTGCCCTCCCTGCCCAGGTGTGGGGCAGGAGCCTCCTCCAGGCATCCCTGTGTAGGCAGGGGAGTGGAGAGGGGTCTTCAAGGAATGTGATCCCCCAGAGATGCTGCTTTGGGAGACAGGATGTCTCTGTTGGGCTCAGCAGTGAATTCAGACAATTCCTTTTAAGAGTTAAAAGTGGAGTGAGATGAGAACTGGGGGCTGCAGGACTCTCACTGCAGAGCTGGCTCAAGGGCAGTGTAAATTAATTAAGGGTTTGTGTATAAAGTTGCCAGGAGGTCACCATGAATCCCCTGTGGGGACACAACTGTTTGGACACATCTTCAAAATGGCTTTTCAGCTTTTCTGAAACCCTTCCAGCAGGAGGGTCAGTCATGGCACAGCAGCGAAAACAAGAACCCAAAGGGAAGTTCAGGCCTGATGGTTTGGAGGGATAAGAATCATTTAATGAAGCCATTAAGGTTGGTTGATTGGAAGAAATTGCTCACCTTCCTGGAACAAAGGGGTGGCCGTGGGGAAGGGAGATCTCAGGAGAAGGGGAAGGGCCAGCAGGGAATGTGCCAGAGCCAGGGGACAGCACTGGGGCTCCCATGGGGAGGGAAGGGAGCTCAGTGGCAGCTTCTTTGTCCCTGTCAAGCAGGAGAAGCTCTGGGGCTCACAGTGGTGTGAGAGCAACATCCCTGCCAAAACCCAGATGTGCCCAACAGCTGGGAGCTCCCTTCAGGCTTCCCACAGTGTCCTGGTGGGGCCCAGGTGAGATCCATGCAATGGTTTGGGGTCAGTGCCACCCAGGTGAGATCTATGCAATGGTTTGGGGTCAGTGCCAAGGACGGGCTGGGTGGGATATCTGGTAAAAGGCTCATTTCTGCTCTTCGAGCCCAATCCCCAGCCCCCAAAAGCCTGACCTTCCTCTCCCATGCCAGAGAGACTCACACTTCACAGAGGTGGAGAAGAAATCAATTTATTAGCAATTATTGCAAGGCCTCTGGGTATTCCTCTGCTCAGGTGGATATCTTTTTTTTGTGAAAAGAACAAAAAACAGTTGTTAAACCCAGCCAGGAAAATAAAGCACCTTTACAACTCCCCCCCCATTTGAGCCAACACAGACCAGGATACACAAACTTATCCTTCTGAGTTTTCTGAAACCCCAAACCCAGCCCTGGCTTAAATCCCCTCTGTCCCCAAGTGACTGATGATCCCTTTGTGCAGGGGGCAGCATGATGGTGATGAAGATACGATGAAGGGCTTCACCCAGAGGTGCCTTCAGGGCCACGGGGTGCAGAGAGAATGAGAAAGCAAAGCAAGCAGAAGGAGCCCCGGGGTGAGTAATTGGCCCCGAGGAGGCAGCCTGAGTAAGCGAGTCAGTCATTTCAGGATTGGGAGGGTGAAAAGCCCTGCCTCGTGTGGTTATGGGGAAGGTCATGACGGCTCGCTGTGCTGGGAAGTGGTCCCAACCTCAGAACAACAATTTGGGTGAATTTCCCTTCCACCCCAAATTTTGTTTCCTGGTTAAGCTTCGTCCCCTGCTCGCTGTGAACTCGTTCTCTGTCAGCTTGTAACCGAGAGAGCCGGAGAAGGGCCACGGGACTTTTACTGGGACCGCAAAGCTGCGAATGATGGTTTGAGTCGTCGTCGTTTGCTTTTCTCCAGCCAAAAACATGTTTATATGTGTGTATCTGACTGAATGGAAAGATGGGGCGGGATTTTTCTTGTTGCTTAATGTTTCCATGCATTTGCTGAAATGATTTAACAGGTGGCTGCTGAAGTCACTTGTGGTAACTGAGTAAGAGGAGTCAGGGTCAGAAACTCTGCCAAGGTCCCAACATTGTTGTTTTGGATGCATAAATTAAGTGTCCTTGATTTAGTTATTTATTTATTTTCACTTCCTGTCTCAGAACCGAGCAAAAATTGGAGAAATTTCAGGACCTGCATGTCATTCTAACCCTACCCACTATTTCCTTTAGCAGACCCTCTTGTCCCAGGGGAATGCACAGCTCCACATTCTCCCTGCCACAGGCACCATAAGATATTGGACAAGCTATTTTATTCATCAGAGGTGTGCAATATAATTACTGTTGCTAGGCATCACAAGGGTTTAAAATTGTCCATTCTCACAAAATCCCTGCAGTGGGAGCTGAGCCTTATCTCCTTCCAGCGTGGTGACAGCAAACCCAGGGAGAGAGAGAGACTTGTTCCCATTTAGCATAAGGAATTTGCTTGTCACTTGATTGCCTCAGTTCTTGCTCTGCTGTCACCCAGTGCAGAGCAATAACCTCTCAGTGAAATGCTCATTAGAGGGTGAAAATCCAATCCTGTTGGGGCACATCCCTCTTGTTTGGTCTAAACCTACAGCAGGAAGTCCACACCCAAAATAGACATGAGGGTAAGCTCAGGTTGGTGGGACTACTCTGATTTCTGAGCTTGACTTTGGGACCAGGCTAACCACTGAACCTCTTGGCTGAAGCTCTGAGCTCCATGACTGGAATATTGATGGTTTCACCTTATTTTGGAAGCAGAAGGAAGGCAGGTGCCTGTACCAAAGCCAGGTAAGATTTAGTTTGCAGTTATTTAAGGTTTACAGCAACAGGTTCCACTGTGTTAGAAACTGTCAGCAGCTGATTTCTTTGACTGCACCAGACCACGTTAGACACTTGTCCTTGGCTATTGGAAAGGCTCAGACCACAACCTTGGGGGACACAGCCAGGTCCATCAGTGCTTGCCTGAGCCACCCCCACTGTTGGCCCATATGGAGCAACTGGGAAAGGGAGACCCAAACCCTCCCCACCTGGCAGGAGGTGTTGGGGATTGGGTTCAAATCAGGCTGGAGTGGTGCCATGAAGGCACAGCTTTCTCCTTTGCTCAGAGACATTTCTGTGTGGGTAGAATTGGCTGAGGATGTCAAATGGTGCTGGAATGTGGCTTCTCCACGGGAGCATTTTCCACTGCATGTGGCAAGGGCACAAGGGCTCCAAAGGGTCTGTTTGGAAGTGCCTCTGTGGGGTTTTGTGCTTGAGTGTAGCCCTCTGGCATCCCTTAGGTGTACAGACACAGCCTTGAAGAATGGGGAGGCAATGTGGGCGCAGGTAGGAAGTTCAAAACATGCTCCAAAGGAAGAACCATATCCTGGCTCTTGGCCATACCCAGACAGTTCCTCAAAGATACTTGACTGGCTGGTTTATAAACCCCAAGCTGGACCCTGTTCCCTTCACCCCTCACACCAGTGACTCAGCCAACTCTCAGCACAACAAAAAGTCTCTTAAGAGGCATTTCAGGTCATTCTGTGGCTTCTGCAGCGTCCACAGCTGCTGTGTGGGCCAGCCATGTGGGCTCAGCTTGGTTCCCAGCAGAGGTCAGGGCTTCCAGAGCTGAAGGTCTCCTTCCTCTCACTGTCCTGTGGGATCTGCTCCTTCCCCTGAGCTCAGCTGAGGGATGGTGTTGGGATGGGCAGTCAGGTACAAAAATACCACTGAGGGGGAAATCATTGTGTTGGAATGGAGAAGGACCTGGGAAAAAAGTGTCCAGTCAGAGGCCTGGTATCTTGGCTGGTATCCCATGTTCCTAAATCCTGACTCAGAATGATCAGGAATGTCATGAATGGCACTAGCTGTGTCACACCTACAGCTACAACCCTCTAGGGGTGGAAGAGCAGGCAATTTGTCCATCAGGTGGATGAACTTCGCATCTCACCCTTGATGAAACAACAGAGTGTCTTCCCCACACTGCACAGGATTTCCAGGAGCAGTGGGTCATCTCCAAGCAAACAAACCCACAATTAGATCCCAATTTTATAGAAGACAACGAAGGGCAAGGCTGTAGGAGCTTCAAACCTCCTTAAGCTGCACCCAAGCCCTGCCTAAACCCAAAGCTGAGACCTCCCAGGAGTGGGGTTGTGCTGCGTCTCCCCTCAGTTCCCCCCAACACACAGAAGAGCTGCCTGCCAGACACCTTGGTGATGGTGCTGAGCAGGAGGTGAGGTGGGGTTTGGGGTCACCAGGTGCATTTTGGGGACACAGGGGACAGTGCTGGGCTGGCTGGCTCCCCCCTGGGTTCCATTTCCCTGTTCTGGCTGTGACTGGAAGTTGTGCTGCTGACAAACAACATGGTAAAGGCCAATCCTCACCCCCATTTAACTCTGCTGAGACAGGATGGTTGCAGCAGAAACGGGCCTGGCACAGGGTTTGATTTTATTTTTAGCCTGACTGGAAGGAGAAAGCAATAGAAATTTGGTAATTGAGCAATTTCCGGGCTCGTTTTGCAAACTCTAGAAGATTCCATTGTTCAGGTAAACATGCAAAGTGCTCAGAGCTTTGCACCTCTTCAGCATTTCCCAGCACCTCTGGCGACCTTTAGTCACAGCAAATAGAGCTGAAAAGCAGATTGAAGTGGCTGGCATGGAAATAACTAATTCCCTCCCCTCCATCCCTCCAACCCTGGTGGAAGGTGCAGGAACATCTGGAGTTGGGAAGGTCTCAGGGGGTGGCAGCTGTGTAAATGCCACCTCTAAATGCCCATGGCATGGACAAGACACGTGTGGCTGTGGCCTGACTGTAAAGCTGACACATTGAGAAATAATCCTCCCAGCTACGTCAGAGCCAGGAAACTCTCTCAATTAGAGAAATATCCTTTCCATTACAAGATGCAGCCCCTGCTCACTTGACTCAGAAATCTCTTCATCCCAGGGGCCGTTTCCTCGCTTGGCAAATATCCACGGAGGAAGGGTTGGTTTTGGAAGGGAGATGCCCAGAGTGAAATGTCAGCTGGGATGGTGTTGGTAGGCCCCAAAAAGGTCTTCTGATGACTTTGGTGGTTTGCAGCCAGGTCTGGCAGCGGCTGATTTGGGTGTTTTGTGCTTCAAGCAGCCCCCTGTCAGCCACTGCTGCCTCTGCTGGGATGGGCCAGGTGGTGCCACGTGCCAGGATGCAAAGGAAAAAGCCCATCCCAGTAAATCTCAAAACTTTATAAATTCTCCCTTGTTTCCACCTGCTGGGTGCTCTGTCCCTCTAGAATATATAGAAGTGCATCTTCCAGTTTTCTTCTGAAGGAAATACGACCCTTCAAAGTGTTGCACCTGATATCTCACACTTTGCTGCAGGACAGGTGGGAGGAGGGAAATTTCTGTCAATGCCTTCCCTTGAAATGCACTTTTCCACACAGAATAACACAAAGGGAAGTTTTGGGGTCTCCTTTATCGACGTGGAATAATGTTGAACTGCCTTGTCAGAGAAGGGAACACCCATTTCTTCTTGAATTCCTGCAGTACAGCTGTGAACTCCTGTGCATTGGAAACTCTTCACAAATATTAGCACAAGGCACTGCTTCAGTGTAGCTTATTTATGTGTACCCAGTCATTCAGTCAGGGAGCAGCAGCACTTACAGAGACATCCAGGAAGCACAGAGAACAGCCTGGCTGTTTGCAGGTGATTTATTCATCCCCCAGTGAAAATTAAGCCCGACTTCAGTGCTTTGCCCATCTGCCACAGCTGTTCTGGCAGACAGTGAGTGCAGGATCCCACCAGAGAAAGGGGAAAGCTCTGCTTTGGTCCCATTGCTGGCTTGATTTGCATTTCTGCCAGAGGTGTGCAGTGAGGAGTGTAACCAGCCCAGCTCCCACAGACCCACCTGTTAAATGAGAGCAGAGACACCGCTGCAGGCTCCTCCCAGGCTGTGCAGGCAGAGGGAATCTTCAGCACTGGATCTCTGCTTTTCTAATCCACCCTTCAGCATCTTGCCTTCTGCCCTGGAGGTGTTTTTGCAGGGGTATCTCCTCTTCTCCCCCCAGGATGGTGCAGGAGCAAGGCTGTCTTCCCATGGAGCATCCCATCACCTTCTTGCTGCGTTGGGCAGAATGAAGTGGTGGCAGGAGATGGGGCTCAGGAGGTCCCTGCGTGGTGGTTTCCTGCTCTGTGGTGAGGACAGGAGTGGATGTGGGACCATCCTCAGGGCAGCAGGTGCTGGAGAATGAGCTCCTAAAGCCACTGCCCAGAAAGTTTAACTGCTCTGGTTTCCTTCTCACGCACAAACACAGTTGTGAGCACTGATTCTTTCACTTTGAAGTGCCTGGCTTTGTCAGCTCGAAGAAAAACAAGGTGTGAAACGGATTTTCTCAGGGTGAGGCTCATCTGAGTCAGCGTTTTAAGTGTTTGGTGTCCACAGGCTGGACTTTGCACCCCAAATTTTGGCTTCCTGTTTAAAACAGACTGCAAACCACATTGTTGTGATTGTTCAGGCAGAAAGGGTTTTCTCTCACCAGGGAAACGAACAGCTGAGCAAACAATGGATTTATTTTCTTTTAAATAAAAGAATTCACGAGGTGGGTTTGTGAGAGGTGTATCTCTGGGAAAACAACGTCAGCACTAGGACTGTCAAGACTGGAGAGATTCCATTGCTAATAATGATATGGAAGTTTTAATCATCGAGGATTTACTCTTACAGCCTTACGTAGCTGAGGTTATTCTTTATGACATTACCTATTTCATTTCTATCATAAAAAGCTGAGCTCCCCAAAGGTCATTCAGGGCAGCTTTGCAGTGAGGGGTTGGCCAGGAGTGCTGGGGGTTTCCTTCCTTGGCACAGAGCCCTGCACAGGGACATGCCCGGCCAACAGAGCTGCCCCTGGGCTGTTTGCAGAGAGGAAAACTGATGTCACCCGGATCTCTTTCACCTGAACACATCCCTCGTGTCTGCACACATCTCCTCACCCCGCTGCAATGTGCATGGGAGGGGCTCCTGCAATTTCTGGCATTTGAGGAATGAAAGGAAATATTTCCAGGACTGCAGTTGGCATCCCCAGCACTCCTTCCTGGAGGAAATCCAGCCTGGTTCCTCGCCCATCTGTTCCCAGATGTGCCGGAGGTGAGGACCAGGCTCTGATCTGAGATCACCCTCTCAGCAGGAGGATGAGCAGATGCACAGGTTGGAGAGCTCCTCTTGCTCCCTTGTTTAGATCAACTGAGGGAGGGCTTGACAATGGCTCAGGAGAAACGTGGAGGGACTTTTGGGACTGGCACAGGTCTGAGCTAAAAAACATCATCCCAAGGAGCCTGGAGAAAGCCCCACGTGCACCAGTGTGAGGGGCTGTGGGAAAGAAGAGCCTCATGCAGCTACCAGGGGGCTATTAATATGTGTCCAGATTAATTAGCTAGAGGATGGGAACTGGAGAGCTTCTCTTTGGTAAGGAAGTGTCCTCCTTTCCCCTGGGGACCATCCTGGGCTTGTCCTGCCCATCTAGATGGGGTTTCTCTCAGGAGCTGGTGCTGCCTTCTCATGGTGCACCACTTGCCATGTCCCTGCAGTGGTTTTCCTTAGCTGAGTTCATTAAGCAGCCCCCACAGCCACCTCTACAGGTGTAAATGTGTTAATGTGAGCTCTGACTTGGCCCAGCCATCTGCAATTCCCAGCAGAGCCAGCTCCCCACCGCCCTGACACGCGGCTTGCTTGGGTTTCACTAATTGCATTGAGGTTTAATTAAGTTTATTTTAACTAAAGCAACATCAGGCTGATTAAATTCGAAGGCAGAGCCTCCACATTGGGTGTCGTGAGCACTTCTCAGCTGGCAACCAATGACCCTGTTCCAGAGGCTCTGCTCTCATGCTGCTCCTTCCCTCTGTGGGTAGAACCTCCCGTGGTACCCAGGCAGTGATGGGGAGGGAATTTTGGAAGCACAGAGCACACACCTTGCTTGGACAGCTCCCCTGGGTGTCCAGCACAGCCAGTTCAGCCCAGTGAGTGCTGGGATTTCCACTGGTACTAACTCTGTGTTATCTAAATGTCCCCGTTTAAGCAAACTGTTAAAATTTGGAGTTTTCCTTTCAGTTTCTTGCTGTTCATTGGTGATTTTCTAATTCCAGCTGCCTTTCCACACAGCGTTTAAACACCAGCACAAGGGAAAGCCTGAGCATGTTTGCCCTTCCCTGTGTCTTTATCAGGTCTGAAAGGGCTTTGCAAAGATTGTGTTGCCCTTGACTGCTGCAGCAGCCTTTTCTTTACTCTGGCAGTGTGAAAAATGATGGAGAATTAATGAAACTGCAACATCCCAGCACAGAGACTTCTGTCACACTGTTCCAACCTGTTTGCATTAGCAGTTATTTCCCTTGTCCCTTTTGGTCAGAGCTCAAGACTGCAGTTATCTCACCTGGCTGATGGGAATGGTGCTGATTAGAACTGAACAAGGTATTTTTGTGAATAACTTATCCATTGAACTTTCAAGTTTAGGTCAAACCAAACAAACTGTCAAATTGTGCATTGATTTTCTTTTGAAGCCAGAGTGTTATCTTTCAACATTTTTCAGTATGAAATGGTTCAATGTCACATTTCAAAATGAGGCTCCAGTGTTATATTTAGATACCTTTTGATTAAAAAAAAAAAAAAGTGAGAAAAAGTTTAATCTCCCTGAGAACATTTAATTGACATCACCACCTTCCCCTGCCAATTTTCTCTGCTGTGTTTAACAAGAGGAAAAGTTCATAATGGGTTTGACCTTAATTTTACACATGGAAAAAAGAAATTTATGAAGTGACAAATGCAGCTGTTTTCCAGTGCCACCGTGTCAAGCTGGATCCCTGCTGCTCTGCTGGGCACCTCATGTGGGTCCCACAGGTGGGGTGTTTGTGAGAAAATATTCCCACCTTCCCCACCATGTCCCTGCTGTCCCCAGTCTGATTTTGGGGTCTGCTGAAGGAGAACTGTGAGAGCTTCTCAGCAGGGGAAAGAAAGAGCCTTGCAATAGAGCCAAGCTGGGTCAGAGGACTCTCCTCTGATTCCTTCCTCTAGAGGCAGGATAGAATTTGCCTGGACCCAAGTGCTCAGAAACAATCCTTAGTGGCCAGAAAACCACAGTAAAAGGGTTTGGAAAAGCAGCTATCCCTTTTTTTCAGCCAGGTTCAATAAACCAGTGTATTCCTGAAGGGATTTTGGTCTCTAAACCCCAGTGTTAAAGCCTGCCCAGAGGAGAATTCATCCTGTCCAAACAACCAGTACCAGCACATGTCTGTTCTTACCACCAGGACATCTTCCAATGTCCAGCTCATTCTTCTTCTTGTTAGACTTTATCCCTGTTGTTCTCCTGCTCCTCCCAAGAAGCTGTGATGAACAACGACTGTGTGCCATGGCACAGGTTCTCACTTGGCACTAATGGGCAAAACTCCCCAGAACAGCAGCAAAAACCATCCAGTGAGGAAGCAGAGCAGGGGAATCACAGCCAGGAGTGATGGGCTGACCAGGCAGGGGAGGCAGAGCTGAAGTCCTCTCCTGTGCTGGCTGCTGAGAGCTGCATGAAGTTAGGAATGAAGTGGGACTGCACAGCTTGGCCTTATTTACCCTTTCCCAAAGGGCAGGGACATCTCAGTCTGGGTCTCAGCATGGTCCCACCCTGAGCTGGGCTCTACCTGGCCCTGGAGCCTCTGAGGAAAGGTCCAACCTGTGTTACTGACCCAAATTGGTGCTGATTTCAAACCTTGGCATCTGCTTTTTATTAGCTCTGTCCCTGTTCAGGTGCCTGATGAGAGCCCCTACTGAATGATTCCCTTGGGCACAGTTCCCTCCTCCCCTCCTCACCTTTCTTTTAGTTTCTACAGATCTATGGAGCTTCTCTTCCAGTCTCTGCACTTCCCATCCGTCCCCACTCCTGAATTCACCTTCCCTTGCATGAATCTGGTGGCCCAATTTCTATCAATATTAATGGCTTTGGGCTCCTTTTTTCTCAGGCCTGGAACTTTGCTTTTACCAACAGAATTTATCTTCATCAGAAATATTGGCAGACCAGGAGATTCATCCAGGCATCCCTTTTAATTGCTTTTCCCTTTTTGCTCAGTGTCAGGCAGTAGGTTTGTTGCTCAGCAAAGCAGTGCTGAGATCAATGGCAAAGCTTTATTTTCAGTTTTATAACTAAAATACTATCACAGCCAATCTATGAGCTGAAGAGCAGGAGGAGAAAAAGGAGTTGTGGCAGCTCCTGCTTTTCTTTGGGCACCAGAGTTGTTTCAGAGGTACTTGGTGGTGTTAAATCAGTGAAGAAATGAAGTCTTACAGCAGCTGTGAGGTTGGATGGAGGATCACAAGTGTCTGTGAAGAGGGAGGGACAGATAAAGGGCACCAGGATTTATATGGACCAGAGAGGGAGGGATGGATAAAGGGCACCAGGATTTATATGACCCAGAGAGGGAGGGATGGATAAAGGGCTCCAGGATTTATATGGACCAGAGAGGGAGGGATGGATAAAGGGCTCCAGGATTTATATGACCCAGAGAGGGAGGGATGGATAAAGGGCTCCAGGATTTACATGGTCCACAGTACTCCAGTGTGCTCCCCCTGCAGTGTTTGACTGTCCCCAAGGCTGGACAGTGCCTGGCCTGAGGCAGATGAGGTGACAGCAGCAGTGGTCTTCCTTGAGGATGGTCTGCTCTCCCCTTGGAATGTGCCCTTGGTGGAAGGACCCCCGTGCTCTGTCAGCTGCCTGCAGATGTGACACATCTAATCATCTCTAATGTCACCCCTTAGAGAATTCACTGAGCAACATCCTTGCCATTAACGTGTCCAGCATCCCATAGCTCAGCTGGAAAGCACTGCCTTAAAACTGCCTGAGCCAGGGAGGGTTTTACTCAGCCTTTTCCTGGCAGTTTCCACTTCACAGCCACTCCTGATTTAGACCAAAACTGCTGTAACCTCCAGCCTGTCCTGCTGGGCTGAGGAAGTCACTTAATGTGTAAAAAGATGACTAAATTTCATTTTCCTTAGTCTGCAGAACATCCAGCTCCATGGGGTTGCTCAGTCCTAGAGCTGATGGATTGCTGAGTTGCATCTCCTGCTGAATCTCTCCCTCTGTGATGCCCTCTGTCCCTTTGCTGTGGGTATTGAGGGCACCATATTTCCCACATTTCCACCACGTGTTGGACCAGTCTCAGCTCAGTCCTGGTCGGACTAACCCCCTCCTTGGCTGTGAAGCCCTCCAGACCGTGCTGTTCTCTCTCCCCCAAGGCCCTGCCAGCACAGGACACTTAGAGGAAGGGTGGCTGTGGCTCAGCTTCACCTCTTCCCCCTCTTGCAGCAGTTCTGATTTTGCCAGGTCTCTGCTCTCTCCAGGTTCCCCTTTCTGTGCCAGCTGCCTGTCGGATGCATTCAGGAAGAGAACAGTTCTGCCTCAGAGGTTTTTGCAACCCCTGCTCCTTCCAGCTGTTCCTTCCTGCAGACTGGGACAAGGTCCAGCTGCTGGGAGAGCACTGGCCACGAGCGTGGCTGGCACCCAGCCCTGTCTGTGAGCCTTTACTCACATCAAAGCTCTCCCCCCCAAGTCATTCCTGGCCCTGGGCTGCAGGGAGTTTCCGTGGAAGGATGGGCAAGGGACTAAATGGTGTGACAAGTCGGTGCTTCAGAGGGATAGTAACAGTGAAAATACCAGGGATGCTGTTGACATCGCAGGGAGAGCTATGTAAACATGGCTGGATAGTGTCTGTGAGGTCCAGACCAAAGATAACTGATGGAAATTGAGAAGAAGGGGATAAAAACAACCCTCTGCTGTCCTGACAAAACCTCTGTGACAAGGTCAGTGCCATTGCTGGTGTTCTCCCCCAGCCTGGAGGATGATGGAGCAGCTCCTCACTTGTGTGCTGTCCATCGTGCCTGAGCAGGGCTGGGAAATTCATGCCCATGTCCAGCTTTGGACCTGGTTCAATATCAGTTATTTTACAAATCTTGTGTCTGTTAAGCACACTCCAGTTTTTCCCAGTCAGAACTGACTTCCTAGAATGTCTGTGGCTGCCAGGATTTGCCACATATTAAAAAACAATATCTGGAAGCTTCGGGGTGCTTCTGAATCTCTTGATCTGACACTTCCAAGCCAAGGCAAGGAGATGTCTCTGTTCTGGGAATGAACCACACCAAAGGCTGGGGACCTTTCTGGTCTCCTCCTGTTTCCATCCCCACGAGGAGGAAGGTGAGAGCTGCAGGTCAGGGCTGTGTCAGGCAGGAGCAATTCCTGCTCCTCTGACTCCAGGGTGTGCTGTGAGGTGGATTCCAGCCTGGGAATCCTCCCACTGAAGGAGAATGCACTGTGGCCAGTCCTGCATCTCCTGTCACATCTCTTCCTAAATGTCAGGGCACAAACCCAGGGTGTGCAGGGCTGCTGAAAAACATCGGGGGCTGCAGACAAACATCAGGGGCTGCAGACAAACCTCAGGGGCTGCAGACAAATATCAGGGGCTGCAGACAAACATCAGGGGCTGCCTTCCTCCTTCAGCTGGGCTGAAAGGTTAAGAACCGGCTGGGGTGTTTTGTAATGTTGTTACAGTAATGGCCCCTCCGCAAGATTTATCATTGCTATCATACTCTGCTTCCTCCTTTCCTAAGATTCTTCAGGAAAAGCTCTGTTGTGTCTACATGTTCTGTCTGGAATGCATAAAATTAGACCTTTAATTACTCAGAGACACTGCAGCAGCTGGATGTCTATTTAAGTCTTCCCACCTCAGCTCCAAAGCCAGCCCATGGCTGGAAGGATTAACAGCAGAGCAGATAAGAACGTGCCCTGACCTAGATCTGTATCACAGATTCCCAGCTGTCCAACTTTCCCGTGTCAGGAGCACATCTGTATTTCCCAGACTCTGCTTTATGGGAAACCTGAGAGGTCTTTGGCCAATGGCTCACCCACATGTTCTTCTGCTGGCAATTCCAAAGGCCAGAGCCCCCACTGAAGTGAAAGGGAAAGAAAACTATTGACTGTTGTTGGGAAGTGCTGATTTATTAAATGTTTACCAGCAGCTCTTTGATGGTGTTTCCTTCAAGCCTGATGGGATACTTCATTCCCTGGTGGACAGCTCAGGAGCCTGGACTTTCCAGCTGTAGAGGGCACATCTGAGGTTTTGGGATATATCCTTGGGAAAGGAGCAGCTCGTGGGGAGTCCAGAGACCAGCAGGCATGCAGTTTCCCAGTTGCCCAGGCTCTGTGTAGCAGTGGGGATGTTTGACCATATTGGTGATGCCAGCTGTGGGCACACCCCCAACATCAGCACCTATAAGGGTGTTGTTTTGAGGATTGAGGCATGAGATGGGTCTGAACAGCTCGGGGTTGCTGAAACACCTGCACGAGTCACTGGGGGAATCCCAGCCTTGGAGATGTCCATGATTTCCCCTATTCCCTTTGCCATGGTTTGGTCCCACAGCTTTTGGACCAAAGGTGTGATGATGCTGGTTCTGTGCAGTGAGGGCAGAGGGGGCAGGAGGGGCTGGCAGGGGCTGAGGGGGGTCACACTCAGCCAGCTCTTCCCATCCCACACAGAAATGTGGGGTCCTTGCCCCCAAGGGGGATTCCAGAGAGAGGGGCTGTGGCTCTGGCCCAGCACCACCCTGTCCGTAATAATTTGGGCTTGGAAGACACTAATTTTGCATCATCTCAGGGCTTTTTTAGCTCTGTATCATCTTCAATAGTGGACCCTGATTCCACATGACACCACACAGAGGCTGAGCCCCCAACACACACAGTTTCTCCATCACAGAAGGAACAAAACACCTTATTTCCAACTTATCCCTTCACCCACTATCACTTCAGTGCATTACGTATCATGTGAAAATAATTCAAGTGACACACTAGAAAGCTCATCATTTTAAATGTATCCTTTCCCTTCTAAGTTTCCTCTGCTTTTCCTGTTTGAGAAGCTTCAAATATTTTTCTCTGCATATTCTCCTTATCAGTCATTGCTCTGGGCAGGCTTATCTGGTTCCCACCCTCTTTTCCTAAACAAGTCTGTTTTCTTCCTTATGGGCAAATAACAAAGATTTTCCATGAGCTTCCTCCTGCAAACCCAGCCCTGGGGATGCAATTCACAGCTTCATCTGCAAAGAACATGGAAATTACGCCAGGGGATGTGGATGTCATTGGGGCAAGGTAGAGGGCAAGGCAGCTCTCTGATTTCAACATCCTCAGCTCTCCTGCTGATGCAGCTTCTCTGTGCACCCTTTGTGTCCCTCCCTCTTTCCCTCTGCCCTAGACTTGTTTCCCTGCCTCCCCTTCCCCTTCCATCCCTCTGTGGGTTCTGGGAAGGTGGATTTGCCTTCCTGACAGCCCAAAGGCACGTGTCCCTCCTTCCTTCCCACATCTCTCTGCTGGGGAAGAGCTGCTGAGCTCTGTCTGATTTGGGGATTTCCAGCACTGCTGATCTCATGTCTGAATTCCTCCCAGAAGCTCTTTGCAAAGGGGACCCCAAGGAAAGGGCTGTAAAGGTTTTCACTGGCATCTCTTGGCATTTGTGAAGCGTTTAGAGAACAGTAATTGAGTGGAGCTTGGCTTCCTTTTTACTACAGGACTGAAACAGGAACAGCTGCCTTAATGAGAATAGAACAGATGCGAGACACACACTTGGTTATTTGGTGCTTCTTTTCACTTCATTACGGAAAAGTTCCCCAGGGAGGACGAGAAATGTAATTTTCCACCTTTATGCTAAAGCAGAACTGAGTTTGAGCCCTGATCCAGCACAGGGAGGAACCCCAAGAGAACAAGTTCCTGAGCCTGTGGGCTCTGCCTGCTCCATCCTGGGTGGGTGTCGGACCATTTTGGAGTGAATTTCACTCACTCCACACTGAATTGTCCTGGTTAAAGGAAAGTGGCTACACGCAAATTTCAACAAAGGAAAAGCAAATTTGTTAGAAATTCTCCAGCAGGATGGAGTTAATTGTTGCATGATTTATAGAATCATGGAATGAGTTGGGTTGGAAGGGACCATGAGCAGGGACACCTTTCACTAGCCCAGGGTGCTCCAACCTGGCCTTGGACACTTCCAGGGATCCAGGGGCAGCCACAGCTTCTCTGGGCACCCTGT
>JAWWEE010000037.1:5916833-5932001 GCA_035221455.1 Xenops minutus | reverse complement strand
GAGCCTCCTTTTCTCCAGGCTGAGCCCCCCCAGCTCCCTCAGCCCCTCCTGCTGCTCCAGCCCCTTCCCTGGACACCCTCCAGTCCCTCAATGCCTTTCTTGCCTCGAGGGTCCCAGAGCTGGACACAGCACTGGAGATGCCTCCCAGTGCCCAGTCAAAGGGGCAATCACTTTCATGGTCCTGCTGGCCACACTGGTCTTGATACAGGCCAGGGTGCCATTGGCCTTCTTGGCCAACAGTGGCACACACAGGAGACCAGTGCTGTGCTTTTGGTTTGTGGGAGAATTGGCTGCAGCCCATGGGGGAAGGAAAGGTCCTTTTCAGTCCTCCTTATATGACCTCCTCTGCTAAAGAAGCACGAAGAGAAGAGCTCTGAAGGTGAACCAGTGGGGTGCAAAGCAGTGGTAGCCGAGCCCTGGGCACTGTCTCATCTCAGATTTGTCCACAGATACTGGAATTTTCCACATGCTGTAATAGCTCTCCTACCTTCTCACCAGCTCTTTCAGCAGCAGGGAGAAAGAGTCCTGCTGTTTCATATCTCCTTGTCTTTGCTCTAGAGATTCCCCTGATTTCCATACAGATGTCCCACTTCCTTTTCTTCAAGCAGTGAAGTCATCCTGCTGAAGGGCTGGGCCATGGGCAGCCTTGCTGCTCTCACCACCCCCTTTGGGACGATGTCATTTGTCCTCCTGTGCTTTCAGGCACTGATGGGAGAAGGGGAGGGCAGGGAGCAAACATCTGTTTCGTGTGATTTCCCAGCCCTGGCAGCTCTTTGCACGAGGATGTCTTGATGGATCTCATCCACTTTGATCTCTGCCTGCAGAAAGAGATGAGCTCAAAGCTCAGGGAGATGTTGGTGAGTCTTTAGGTCATCCACTGGTTGCACCACCAGTAGGGAATGCTGAGCCTCTTCCCTCCTGCTGTGTGGGACAGCGCTTTCATATTTAACTAATGAGTTTAACCTCGTCAAATCAGGCAGAAAGACGAGGGGGATGCTCTGCTGTCTGAGGACTGGGGCAGGAGCAAACAGCAGGCTCTGCTTCTGGGAAATGCTGGGCTGACATTTCTGGGAGCTACGAAGAGCTTCCCACCCAAAGAGGCAGTGGCTGAGCTCGGAAATGAGGGGCAGGATGTGATTCCTGCTCCTGAGAGCTCTGGAATGAACTGGGACAGGGACATGGCCCCTGACAGAGTCAACCCATCCCCATTAGGCTCTAGAAAAGCCAGACCAACACTCAAATTCCTGCAGGTTGGAACCACCCCTGTACCTTTAGCTGGCAAAATTCATTACTGAATTCATTTTTTTATTTTACAGAAATAGCAATTGATGGGGTTAGTCAAATGGATCCTATTGTGAGAATTAACACTTTAGTAAATCCCCGTAAAGTCCTATTTTCTGAGTCATAAATGCTGGTCTGCTCCAGTGCTCTGAAATTCTAAGGAAATCTCAAAATGTGTTGAGGTTTTACTAAATAATCTTCTTTTTCTTGAGCAGAAGGCAGTTAAATGGGAGCTTTTCACTTGCAAACTAGGTATTTATCTTTGGGATGCACCGATTTCTGTATTTGTTTTGGAGGGGCAGAGTCAGGCAAATGAAAACATCTGCACCTTGTCCTGAGATGAAGAGGGTTTCATTTCACTGTTCTTGAAATGTTAGGATTAATAATTTTCTGGGTGTATTCTGATTGGAATTATTATATAATATTATATACATTACATAATTCAAGAAAATAAATATATAAATAAAATATTGTAAAATATATTATAAAAATAAGAAAATATATAAATTATATAACCCCCACACACACTACAAATGGGACCAAACATGTATAACAAACAACATATTTTGACGTGGGTAAATCCTGCCCTTCCCTGCTATAAACATGAGCACTTGATGGGTATTTATTAGAGTAAAGAAACACTCCTGAATAAATATGAATGAAATTAATTTTATTTTTTGCTTTAAGACACAAAGTCCATTTTAAAGAGCTACCTATAAACTCCATTTCTAAAAGAAATAACATCAAGTCTAACAGATCTGAACTTTATACCATGAATTTTACAATTTCTCTTACATAAAATGAAGACATCTTTATGTACAGTACCAATAAATATGCAGCAAACCTTTTCAGTGCCTTTTTGACGTTTTAATATAAAACTCTACAATCAATAGAAGAACAAAACTAGATTTGTGCAAGAAGGGGAGCAGCTGGAAAGCTATTTTGGGTCCTAATTCAGCAGAAAACCCAAACACTGCTGACTTCTGTTGCTCGATAACCCAGGTTATAATCGCTCAGGCGATGCCTTTCATGTCCTTCCAGAGGGTTTTGCAATAATACTCGTAAGGCAAGAGGAATTTGGAAGTGTCACTGCAAAGTTCACACTGTAAGAGAATCATTCCCAGTGTGGGCACCAGGTCTCCAATGGAAATGGAGCAGTGGAGCTCTGGTTTCCTTTGAGAACCTGCCTGGCCCATGCTGAGTGGGTTGGAAAACACATCCCTTCTCCAGCTGCCAGTCCAGGAGCTCTCATAGCCTTGGACCTTCCTGGCAGGGCACATCACTTCTACTTCATCTCAGCTTATCCCTGGGGACAACGTCTCTGTGCCCTGCCAGAGGGAACTCAAAGCTCTTCCCAAAAGCTGGAGGTGGGAACTGGGATGGTGAACTGGGAAAAAGGTTCTTCATGCAAGAACAAAGCTGAGAAGGGTCAGATCCAGCTGTGGTTGGGCATCGTGGCTGGGAGTGGGAAACTCTCGGGTCCCACTCTGCAGGATGAATTCCAGGGATAACAGCTTTATAGGATGAAAGGAAGTTCACCCTTCCCTCAAGGTGTGTATTTGGGGGGGTTCTGCCCAGGCAGCATCTGGGCAGCTTCACCCACCCACCTGAGGGTGTGAGTGCAGTGGAATCACCACCTTCACCACGTGCCTCCATCCCCTTCCTTGCCTTTAGCTGGGAAAACCCTCTATACATCCCTCTGCAGCCCTGGGAGAGAAGCACCTCCAGAATCCACAGCTTCCCGAGGATGTGCAGCCTTTGGAGGTGTTCATCTCTTCCCCCCCAGTGCCAGAGAGGGAGCCTAGAGGTTTATTAAGAGTAGACACCTTCTGTGTGGTTAAAGGAAGCCACAGTGCTCACGTGGAGGGATGGCACGTGCCAGTGTATTTAGACTACAGAGAAGATGCTCTCTCAAGTTAATCCCCTAAATGTGCAAAGCACAGAGGAAAATGGCAATAAAATTGAATTCTGCTTAGCTCAAGTTAAAATAGAAACTACTACCAATAAAATTATCATTTGCTTTTGCTATTAAGTGTGAGGTAGATATTGGAGTTAAAAAAGACAAAGCAGCAAACAACACAACATCTTTTTGGTGTGACAGGGCAAAGCAGTCTGATTCCCCCTGCCTAATTAACTCTTGGCTAATCTACAGAAGCTCTTAACAAACCCTCTCAGGGATTTGCAAGTGGATGGAAAACCAGGATGAACAAATGTCCTCTGTCAGAGCGTTCCAGTGAAAACCTTCCTTGAGCCAAAACAACGGAGCCCTTAACCAGAAACCCCTTCGGAAGCAACTTAAATATGATACTCAGCTCAAGCCAGGAAATCAAAATAAATTTTGGAAATGCAAAATAATATGCCCAGTGGGAGAATGTTTCTCAATTTTGTTCATGGAAAGAAAGAAATTTGCATTGTTGGCAGCGGAGAAACTGCAGATAAACAGCACCCAGGATGAGGAACACAGATCCAGTTACCCAGAAAGGGTAAGGGCAGCAAAGCTGGAGCTGGAACAAGCCTTTGACTTTCACTTGGCCACAATTTCCTAGCTGGGTTGTGCCCTGGCAGCCAGGAACTGAGCAAACTGGGAATTCCCAGTGCAATTCCCAAGCTGCCAAGGTGTTTTTAGGTGTGGAGGGAGATGGGACAAAGCTGGCTCTTTGGAACTGTGGTTTCTGTGTCCCTCGGGTCCCTGACTCTGGGGGCTGAGAGTGGAGCCACGATGGTTTCTGGTGAACTCTGCTGTTCCCTAGGACTTGTTTCTTTCAAAATAAGCTAAAACCAACCAAAACCAGGGAACCAGCTGCTCCCTGAGCTGCAGAGTGGAAAAGGGGCTGGGAAAGAAAATTGGCTCAACCTTTACATTTCTGCCTTATGAAATGCAAGTGTCTGTAAATTCCCAGGGGAGAGTCTGGATCTGAGTTCACTCTGAGGAGGGACCTCTAACTGCATCAAATAATGATCATTCCCACAGTAACACCCCACAAAACAGGCTTCTTGTACATCAGCATTACCCAGCTGCATGAGCTGGTCGCTCTTAAATGGGGTATTTGGTTAGTGTTTTTGGAAGGGGACCAGGATCAAAAGTTGTCACATTAGTTAAGCTGCACTTTTATTATCATAAAACTTGGAAAAGAGAAGCTTAGTCAGTTCTTCTAGTCAATACATATCAGTGCTGAGGCACAAGACAATATAGAACCATTCTATAAAATCCTTTACAATAGCAAAATGCTATACTGGTGTGTAACACCCAGATCTGGGCAAAGACTCTTGATAGTTTCTGATTCTTCTAAAGAATGAATTCTCTCCTCATTTCTCATCTGAAATGATGGGCCACTCACGAGATAAATAAAACAAAGCACAGCGTGGTCAGTTATACCAAACAGGGGTGAAAAAAAGAGATTCCTCCAAAACTCTGCAATATCCCTGTTGAAAATATCAGCTGAATCCTTTAATCCATTCCTTGGCCTGTGGGGTTGTGCCCCTTTGTTTGGGTGTCTGCTCCTCACACCCACAGCCCTGGGACATCCCAAATCACCTCAGCAGCATCCTCTTTGTCATTTGGGTTGTGGTTTACACCTCCAGACTCCAATCCTGCCAACACCCATGGGCTGGGTGGTCCATGCATCACTCCTTGCATGGGAGGGGGATGGAGCTGAGGGGAAACACAATTCAAACATTCCATCCACTTTTCATCTGAGGAATGTCAATTGTGCTCCTCCCAGGCAGGAAAATTCAGCTGGTTTTTCCCTTCCCTTTGGCCACGTGCTCAGGACTAAGGACAGCACAGGTTCCTGTTGGTAGGATTGGAGCTGCTTTCCTTAGAGCTTGATTAAAATTTCCTTCTGCACGCACAGGGAGAGAAAGTTAATGCTTATTTATCAATATTTGGGTTTTAAGGGGAGAGGGAGGTCAACGAATTTTTTCATGACTTTGGGTTGTGTTTAGTGTTAGTTTGTTGGGGATCGAAGAGATTGGGGAAGAAGACAATTCATAAGATCTAAAATATTTTAAGCGGTTGTTAAAAAATAACAATAATACTCCGATGCTTCTTTTTTTGATGGTTTTGTTCAGAAAAGTGCTTTTGGTTTTTTTGCCTAAGAAAGGGAAGGGTGAAAACCTGAAATCATATGTTTTACCTCATTTAGCCCAAGCTGCCTATTTCACGCTTTTCCTCCAGGTGCAATTTTTTTTCTGATAATGGTTTTTGTTTCAAAACCACCCAAACCAAATCACAGGTTCAGTTTGTCCACTGGTTGCCATGACCACGTTTGATCAGCTTCTCATTCAATTGAAAATGCTGATGCTTATAAATATCCCATCTCCAGAAATGCTTTACATTAAAGAACATTGTCTAATTTAATCAACACGAATTTCTGAGAACACTCGTGTCCTTATTTAGCTTTAAAACAATCTGAGAATCCACAATTTAAGTTCAGTCTGTTGGAGATATTTCACTTTAAGCTTGACCTCTCTCTTACTTAAGGGGCTTTACTTTGACTTCATGCCACTGATTTCTGTGGAGAAATATCTGGATCAGAATCAGCCCCTGAACACTTATTTTGTTTGCTGGTTGCTGTGACAGGAACATTATTAGCACTGAGAGATGGGGGAGAAGGGGAGAAAGAGAGAATTTCCACGAGGGGAGATGTGGGGATTAATATTCCTGCACCACTTTAAAACAAGTAATGCCAAAAATATGATTTTATGCCATATAAAGTGTGCTAAATGTGCTAAAAGCTGGTGTGTGTAATAGGGTGTAAAAGCTCGTTCTAACTGGAATAAAATAAATATTTCTGTGCCATGGACAATGAATTGAGAGAGTCACACCTGTAATGGAGCTGCAGCAGCCAATTTGCTTGTGAAAGTCATTGTGAGTGTACAGTGGACACAAATACTGTGCTTTGTGCTAAAAAAGGCTCATTATTGCCAATGGACTTCCTGAAATTTCTATGGAATATATGCAAATATATATGTTTATGTATACATGTGTATATATTCCATGGAAAGCTCTTTGATTGAATGCCAAGCTCTGCATCCACCACTCCTCTGCCCTGGACCTCACCTTCCCCACCACTCAGTGCACCAGGATTAGCTGCTGATGATTTTGGATAAAGTTTTTATGGAAATCTGCTGTCCAAGCCTACCAGCATTGGGTTGTGCCCTCAGAAAAATGTTCCATCATCTCCTTTGGAGAAAAATAAAAAGAGCTTTCTGAATTACTGTGACTGTCTCAGAGTTTCCACTCCAATTTTCCCCACGGATAAACCAAATTCATCCTATACAGCACTTCACAGAAGTTTTCCTACCTAGTTCCTGGGAATCACCTGTCCTGGGACAGGTCACTTTTAAATCTTCCCTTTCTGAGACTGCCCACATTGCTTTGTGTGCTCTGCAAAAGCTGCAGGTCTCCTGTTTTCCTGAGTTCAGATCCTATTTTGGACACACCACCCAGGGAAAAGAAGCTCAGAAGGACTCGACGTGGGGTGTTGAGGGAACACCTGAGTAAACCTGAGCTGTGGAAAGTTTCCCAGAGAATAGTTTTGTCTAGAACTGCCAAGGGTGTGAGATTTCACCACGTTTTACAGTGGTGTGAGAGGTCTCTGAGCAGCAGGAACAGCCCTGGCAAGGCTGGATGACCAGACAACCTTTCTGAGAAGGAAAGAGGGCAGGTCGTGTGTGCTGGACACTGAATGGACACACAGGCAAAAACTGCTCCAGTTTCAGCTTAAAACCAGGGGCAGAACAGCTGGAGGAAACCAGGGGAAAAGGACTCAAAGACAGAAATGAATTGGCTAATAAAAACTTCAGAGGATCCTCTGGCCAAGAGTGTTTGCAGGATCATTATTTCACTTTCTGCCATGCCAGCCTATTTTGAGATGTGTTTTCTCTGAGCACTGGGGTGGCTGGGAGAGGGAATCTGCATGGAGAAAATGGCATTTGGAGAAAGAAGGAATCAAGGAATCAAGAGGGCAGCTGAGATGTGGATGTGGGGAAAAGGAAGAGTGAGTCAAAGACAGGATGGGAAGGCAAACTGTGATGAGGTTGGGATGCAGGGACACTGGGAAGGTCTCCCAGATGGGCAGTGCCACCACCCAGGGACTCGAGGAGGATCTGGAAGCAAGAAAGGCACTTGCTGAGGAAAGGAGGGTGGGTGAGGGTGTTCTCCTGGCTGTTGTGATGTGTTTAGTGCTGGCTCAGTGTAGGACTCTGGGATCCAAGTGCTACAGAATAGGGAAGGATGACCCAAAAGCCTCTTTTTTTGGATGATTTACTACATAAAAGACCTGCTGATTTTCATGTCAGCATGAAGGCACTTACAGCAAGACACAAAGGGGCAGAAATCTGGTGTTGCCTGGACCTTCCCACTTCCTACTCTTCTCCTCTGCTCCCCTCACCCCCAATCCTGGCCTTTCTGCCCCATATTTCAGCTGTGCTGCTGCTGCCTTTTCTCTGTGAGCTCAACCACCACGATTTGTCTCCTGCTGGGAAAGCTTGCCATGGGCAGAACAGCCTGATCCCTGCTGGCTGGGCTGTAGAACACATGGTTTTCACAGCTGGGTTGTCTCCACTAAAGAACTTTGCCCAGTTCAGCTCCTCAGCTACAACCCCCCCATTGCCCAAGCTCAGTGCCTTCCCAGCACTGAGGGGGAATTTGGGCTCCACCACGGCTTCGAGTGGAAAATCAAAGCCTTAGGAAATCAAGCCTTGCTGTCATTTTTGGCCAAGAAGGGCAAAAATGCAGGAAATCCAATGAGGTGAGGTGGGAGAGAGAAAGAACTGCAGAGGGTGAGATGTGGTGGTGGGTGCTGGGCTCTGAGACCTCCTGGAAGTTCCAGATCTGTGAGGATTTGAGTCCTTGCCAGGGATGTGTTTGCTGCAGGAGCAGAGGGGAGAGCTGGGGAGTTTCCCTGAGAGACACTAAGGACCATGAGGACAGGGGGAGACAGGTGAGACACTCCTGAGCTCCACACCTGGCCATGGCACACCAGGATCGTGTCTTTGGGTTTCCTGACCTCGTGCAGGGACAACTGGTGGCCAAACTTCACCCAGGGCAAGGCTGGGGAGTCCCTTGAGCTCAGGGGACCATCACTGGCAATGGGTGTAAGGGGAGCACCTTGCTTTGCATTAAAAGTAATAGAAAGTGAAATATTGCAGAGGTTTTCTCTCAAGATTTCAGTGGCTGCTTTAAAAGTGTCCAAGGTTTTGCTCTCTGCCTTGATTTTTCTCTTTTCCTAATATTAGGGGAGATTCCCTTTCCATGCTGAGAGAGAAAGTGTTGGGGTGTGTTCCCTGGATCTGTCACCTAACATTTTGAGGCTGTATGTTGACTTAGAAAAGCTGTAAACAATTTTTTTGGAAAACAACAGAAATTTCAAGTAGCTGCTGCAAAACACAAGATATAATTTTAATCTCCTTTTCAGGGAAGCTGGAAGGGATTAATGAAGCAGTTAATAATGAACCTGAGCTTTCTGTTAGTGCAAAGTACCGAGTCAATCTGTTCATAGGGAAATTATGAAAAGTAATTACCTTGTAGAATCTGAAGAAGACTCATGCAAAACTATACTGGAAGTGCTGGAGAAAGTTCAAAAGACTCTTTTTTTTTTGGAGTTGAGGAAATTGTGCATTGGAGATGGAAACAGTGATGCAGCTCAGCTGCAATATTGCAGCTCAACATTCCTACCCACAGGCAGCAAACTGCTCCTCCTTAGCTTACAAACTTTTGAAGAACTTTCACCTTTTACTTTCAAAAATCCATTTTTCTCCCCTCCAATCAGACTGTCATCTTCCTCTTTGTTTGTTTGGGCGGTTTGGTTTGGGTTTTTTTGTTGTTGTTTTTTTGCAATGATTTGTTTGTTTTGGGGGTTTGGTTTTGGGTTGGTTTTGTTTTTGTTTTTGTTTTTGGTTTTTTTGTTTGTTTTGTTTTTTGTTGTTTTTGTTGGGTTTTTTTTGTGTTTGTTTGTTTTAGAGCTTTTTTTTTGTTGTTTCAGTTCAACCTGAAGCTTCATCTTTCCCTACCCATTAAATTAAGGCTCCAGTGAGCTGCAGGGGAGCGATGGTCCAGAGGAAGGAGAACAGCAGGAATGGCACCCCAGCACACCCCCCCAAAGCCAAAGTCCAACGAGGTCCCCCCAGGGCCCTGAAGGGACGCCCCCACCAGCTGCTGCCAGAGACCTACAGCAAAAAGGCTCCAAAGAAGGTTTTGTGCTCCTTGGTGTAATCCACCAGCTTGATGTCACTGACATTGACCATCAGCTTGTCTCCCACCTCCAAGGAGACCACTGCTCCCAGATAAATGGGCTGGAACCAGCCATTCCAGCTCTCACTGAGGGTCTTGGTGCCCGTCAGCAGCTGGGTGGGCTCGGGGTAGCTGTCAGTGACCTTGGTGATGATCTCAGTGACAGAATTGGGTTTACTGTTACTCTCAATGGGCCCTCGGAACGTGACCTGAGCATAGACATAGTAGTCCCCAGACACAGGAATCACCAGAGCGTTGCTGGAATAACTCAGGTTGTTCTTGGTAAAGGCCAAGCCTCGCTTGTCTTCCCACTGCAGGATGGGCAGGTGGTTCCCCACGGTGCTGGTGAGGTCTTGTCTCTTCACTGCAGGAAGGAGAGAGAGGGAGAGGAGGGGGTTAGCTCAGTGCTGCCCAGTGCCACGGGACATCTCTGCCCCAAAGGGCATGGAAGTCCAGCAGGGGACCAAAGGGCTGTGACAGAAATGGTCTTATTTCCACTTGATTCCCGGGGTGAATTGGCTGCAGGCCAGCTGTGCAGTGGGAATCTCAAGGGTGCCCACTGGGTGTCCATAGCTGGGCAATCAGGAGGGAGAGCCAGGGATGCTTTTGGAAGACCTGGACCAGCACGAGCTGCCTGACAGGGTGGGTTGTGCCTGGGGGTCCTGGTTGGGGGTCAGATCCCAAATGATGGGACTGTCCTTCCCAAAGGCCAAGCCTCTGGCACTGGGGTGGCTTTACCTTGCTGTCCTACCCATTTACAGAGGAAAAACCACGTCTTTTAATGAAACCAGTTGTACACATGGGGGTACCATGGCTGAACCTAAGATTTCAGGGCAGGAGGAAGAAATACTGAACCATCGTTCTCTTCAGTAGGGGTGGGCTGTAGCTCTGATGCTGAGACAGACACTGCTGTGCTGGCACAATGCCCACAGTGCCCACCACGAGGTGTCACCAAGCTCTGAGACCCCTGAACTTCTCTTCCAGCCCAGCTGCTCCCTGAAGGATGTTGAGCTTTCTCGGCCCTTGTCTCGAGCTTTTCTTCCTGAGTGCTCTCAGTGAAATCTTTTTGTGTAGACTTGCCTTTGATTTACCAGTTTGCCAGTTCAGGAGACCCCACTGTGCCTCAAGAGACACAATTTTGAAGCAGCACATTATAATTAAAACCATTTTTTATCTCTTTTTTTTTTTTTTTTTAATCCAATGCTTTGCTGGGACAGAACACTAAGCTTGGTGTCAGCCTCAACATCCCTCCAGAACTTTCCCCAGTTGATCACAAGCAGAGCCCTAATCCTGACCCCACCATCAGTTGATCCAAGCTGAGGATGCTCCCCAGGCTGCAGAGGTCTCAGGGGAAGAATCAGGGAACTGCTGCCCTGTTCTCCTCACTTTTCCTCCACCACTTACATTTCTCTCACACAACAGCAGGAGAATAAGCCTCACCACTTGCTCATTTTCCTGCAGGGAAGCAAGAGTTATCTCTGCTCCTTACTGACTGTCACACAAAATTGCTGTGCTAATACACCAGCTGGGGCAGTGGAAAGGAACAGGATAAAACCAAGTGTTAAAATCAATCTGGAAAAATTCATGATGAATGTTGAGAATGACTGAGGGAACTGATTTCCAGACCTCTTTAATGAGCTTGAGTTAATGTTTAGAGTTAATTTTGGTTCAGTATTTGGGGAAGGGGCATGTGTGTGCATGGGCAGAGGGACAAACAGAATGCAGAGAAGGGAAGGCTTTGAAATTCCCTTGGCAATAACCATTAGATTCATCCTGGGAGAAATGAGATTCAGACAAAGGAATGTTCTCAGCTCTCGAGGGTATCCATTTCCCTCTCTTTTCTAGCAATAAAGAATCCATAAGGAGACCAGAAGGTGTTGGGAATGCAATTCCTTGCATATTCTCTGAGTAGCATGACCAAATAATGCCCTTTTTTCATCACCTGCCTGACAGTGCTGCTGAAATAGCAAATCTTTCTGATCTTCCCTCAGGAGGCAAAGCACACAAGGAGAGCATTTCTGTGTGGGGAAACAACAGGCAGGGACTGAGGCAACAGACCAAGCTGAATTATGGAAGTGTTATAAGGACTGTGAGGTTTAGAGCCAATGGAGCTTTGCCTGATACAGAGAGAGAAAAGAAAGTGAAAGTCCTTGTGGGCTGCCTTCATCCCCATCCACCTCTGGCTGTCCTGGCAAAAGCTCAAGTAGCTTTGAGTCACTCTAAGATTTACAGGAGCTTGGGGTAACACATCTCAGAGAGCAGCTCACAGCAGAGGAAAACTGATTTGAGATAGGAAGGACCAGAATATTTCCAGAAAATGGCCTGGGCTCTTTTCCATCTTGGCAATATTGGGGGGCAATTGAAGAGAAGCTGCCTGTGAAATGCTCTTTTGTGTGTAGAATGACGCAGTTAAAATGTCAATGACACTCAATTCCTCGGGGTTTCTTATAACTAACAGGGTCTCAAATTGAGTACATGATTTCAAAACTTCTAGAATTAGGCAAGTTTAACAGTTATAACCTCCCTTTTAGAATAAATCTCACTCTATTGATGCTCTCGGTTTTCAAGTTAATTAATTTTCCCTATGCTTTCAGCACTGGTCAAGAGGAAAAATACATGTTCAAGTGCCTTTGAATTCAGTACAGAACCTTTTCTAGCAGCAGCTGTACTTTGTACTTGTCATTTATTTATTTATTTCCTAAGTTATGGAGCTATATTTCCTGCAAATACACCTACTGTGCTAATTCTTGAGGTCAATAAAATCTGCTTTTAGTAAGAGATTCATTGCTACTGTTCCTTCCACTTTGCCATCCACTATAAATTTCTGGCATCCCTTACTTCTCCTGTGCCCAAATCCCTTCTGGAGAATCCCTGTTGCTCCAGCAATTTGGGGTATATTCTGCTGAATTTGTGGGGTTTCTACAATTCTAAACCCTCAATCCTAATCCTGAACTCTGTGCTCTGAGTCTCAGCAAGGGATTAAAGGCTGAGCCTCCTGTTGTAGTAAAGCCCTTGCACGATGTGTGCTGCGAGATCCTGTGGCTGCAGGGTCTCTGCTGCTCGAGTTGATGCCCTGAGAATTTAACACAGCCCTTAAAAGGTGATTGGGAACAGAAAGTGATGCTTGGGTACCACTGTGGGAGCCAGGTACCCGATGGAATTCCCACAACACAGGTCAGCCAGCTGTGCCACAGGCTGGGGACAAGAAGGAGCAGCTGCTGCTCTGGATCTCGACCCAAAGTGACACTAGATAAGTAGAGAGGGGATGATGGCAGGGCTGGGGCAGCCAGAACCGAGGGTACATCAGTGCACAGCAGAGAATGGGGATGGAGCAAAGCCTGAGCTCGTGCCATTCCTCACTAGGTACAGCCATCCAGGGAGAGGAGACCTTGATGCCAGTCTGGGTAAGCTCAAAGTGCTCAGTGTGTGTTAAAAAGGCCAAGAGCAGGTGGAAAATTCATCCTAAAGAACAGACATCAAAACATGGAATTATTTTGCTGCTGCCCATGCAGTGACACATTGCTGTGGAAGTGCTGTGGGCACTTCTCATTCCTCTCACTCCTCTGCTCTCACCTTTAGAAATAGGTGCTTAAAACTACAAAAACACAGAGAGAAGAGAGATCTGGAAGAGATTCCCTACAAGTGAGGGTTTGTGCTCAACCACTTTTACTTTCAAAAAGGTTGGGGAATGTAACAAAGAATAGGAGAACAATTATTCCTTTTCCACTTTCTATGCACAAGTCATGATTTCTGAGAAAAGGAAACCAGAGTGGAACCAAATAAATTACTGTACACAAAGTTTAATGTAACAGGAAATATTTTCTGAGTGCAATGTGCTGTTAAGCTTGGAAACTCATTGCCACAGGATGCAGCACCAGAAATATGTTTGGGCTAAGAAAAGGTCAAAGATAAGTCCATGGATATGGGGTTCCCTGATGCCTACACAGCACAGCAGGCTGGGTGTAGCCTTTCTGCACAAAAAGGAGAGAGAAAATCCCCTTCATCTTCTCTGTTCATGCTCCTTTGCCATGACCAATGGTGAGCTGAGACTCCAGGTCAGAGAGGATGGGCACAGTCCCAGGGAGGCTCTCTGGGAATGATGGTGAAGGAATTTTTTGTAAATATGAAGCCTGAGGAAATGTGAAGAAAACTGCTGGGTGCTTCCTTGTGGCAACTGGGCTTTTGTGCAAGCCAAGGAAGTCCCCAAGAGCACAGCAGTGCTTGGCTGCTCCTCTGAGATCCACAGAGGTCCCCTTGCTCTTGCAAACTTGAGTAAAGATGTGATTTTAGACGAGGACAGGTGAGTTTTGGAGCTCTAGGAAACCCCCGTGCCAAAGGGATGGGGAGCATCGGGAGGGAGCTTGTGGATTAGGGAAAGAAAACTATGGTGGGAAAGAAATCAGCCCTGAACTGCTGATTGACTGAAGCCTGGAGGTTTGTGTAAGGATCACAGCATGTCCTGCAGTGCTCCAAGCTGGAAAGTGCACCCTGGGGGGCACTCAGGGGTTTGGGGAAGCCTCTGCTCTGAGCTGTGCTTTGGAGAGGTGTAAATTGTCTCAGGCCAGCTGGAAAACCCTTCAGCACTTTTCTCTCTTCTCTGGTAATACCTAAATTTTCCAGGTGGGTGGAGCTGGAGAGGATGGGAGATGTCTCAGGGCAGTGTCCTTGGTGTGGTGACAGCTTCAAGGCTGAGGTGGTGAGATGGGGACCTTGCAGATGCTGGAAAAGCCCCTTGGAAAAGCATGGCAGCCCCTTGGAAGGGCATGGAAGCCCCTTGGAAAGGCATGGAAGCCCCCCTAGATGTGGCAGCCCACCCTGCAACAGGGCTCTGTGATAACATCTGCCTAACACAAGATAGAGATTTGGGGAGGTTCAGCTTGGCATTACCCTTCCCTTGTTTGCTCTGATGTGTGTGAGAGATGATCTCACTGGAAACAGGAGGGGATTTTGTGGGAATGTGGTGTGTGTGGCCTGAGACAAGCCTTGCAGAAACAATTAGGCTCAAAACTGGCCTTTTAAGACCTGATTATGCTCCAAAACTGGTAGTTGTTGCCATTTCACTGCTCCATGAGGGCTCTCTAGAGCTCTTTCCCTGCCTTTTCTAGGGGATTCAGCAGATCTCTGAGATATCAGGCACTTATTTAAGCTCAGTTACAAGAGATGCTCATTCAGTGGATGGAACAGCTTGGAAAAGTGACATTTTTCTGTTGTTTACCTCCCTTGTGGGCCCTTTCCTACAGACACAGCCTGCAGTCAACCTGTCATGGCCAAGAAGGCAAAGCTGATGATTATTTTCCCCCTCTTCCTGCAACACCCAATCCTATCAGATCCATGCAGACCCAGCTTATGGCACCACAACATCAGCTGTGAGACCCGCAGCAAACGCTTCAGTTTGGAACAAGCATTACCTGTCAGGTGAGCTCGGGGCTTCTCTGCACTGGAAAGTGTGTCTGTAACTGAGGGAGAAGGGAAAAAAAAAAAGATGTAAGGATGTTTGCTGCTGTTCAAGTCATGGAATCAGAGTATCCAACTGCTGGCCCTGCACAGACACCCCAACAATCCCACCCTGTGCCCCAGAGCATCATCCAAACCCTTCTGGAGCTCTGGCAGCCTTGGGGCTGTGCCCACTGCCCTGGGGAGCCTGGGCAGTG
>JAWWEE010000037.1:5903997-5915241 GCA_035221455.1 Xenops minutus | reverse complement strand
AGCCTTGGGGCTGTGCCCACTGCCCTGGGGAGCCTGGGCAGTGCCCACCACCCTCTGGGGGAAGAACCTTTTCCTAAGCCAACAAGCTGTGAGTGGTGAGGGATGACACCCAGGGAATGTGTGCAGAGCCTGTCCATTCCCACGGGTCTGAGCCAGGAGTTATTTGCTGTGATCCCTTCTTGGCACCGCTGAGGTGATAAAATCCCTTTGCAAACGAGTGAGTTTGTCAGACCTGCTGTGGTGGGCACAGAGTTTGGCATGCAAGGGCTCCCAAATCCCTGCTTGGGCACGTTCAGGGAGTTCCCCTGACCCTGCAGAGCTGCAGGGGAGGTGTGAGCCTGCCCAGCCCTTGGGGGTTAGAAATGCTCACCCTTTCAGCATGGCCCCAGTTACCTCCCTGCAGGTTGGCCCCCAGGTTTGCCTCTGCCTGCCCTGGCTTCTTTGGCTCGGGAGGGATTAGGGTGGTGGGAGCAGAAGGCAGCAGCGTGCTGGCATTGCAGCACCCACAGGGATGGGGGAAAGGACTGGCAAACTTACCAGCAGCTACTGCCCGTTGCTTCAGAAAGTGAGAGCCCCTCTCCTCTGTGACCTGCAGGAGAGATTTACAAGCAGTTAGCTCAGGGCTCCAGGATGTGCCTCCACAAAGGGGTCTGTTTGAGTTATCCCAGAAAATGGAATGTGCTACAGTGGGTTAGTGAGCTCAGCTAGAGCTTTTCTGTAGGACAATGAGCCCTGACAAGACCCTTCCGCTGTTGGTTTGAAACTGCAGCTCCGAAAGGGTGCCAGGGACAGGACCTGGGCTCCTGTGGCAGGGATTTTGTTAAAGTCCAGTCTTGTCCAAGGCTGGATGAGCCCTAGGCAAAACTGGGAGAGGACCAGCAGAGTGGGCAGTGTGAATTAGCCATTGCTAACCCTCCTCTGGGGTGTTGACTCCATCCAGCACTGCTGCAGCACCTCTGCTGCTCAGAGCCTCCTGTCCCTCACCCATGCAGAGCAAACAGAGCAGATTCTCCCATCTCAGGACTCTGCAGTTTGAGCCTTTACAGGCACACAGGTTCATCCATAAAGACAAGACTGTTTGAGGTGTATCAGCTACACCTGAATTCACACACAGAATCACAGGTTGGAAAAGACCTCTGAGACCATCCAGTCCTACTTTTGACCTAACACCACCTTGTCCACTAGACCAGAGCAGTAAGTGCCCCTTCCTGCACCTGTCTTATTTCAGACTGTAGGTGTGTTCCTTAGCTCTGCCTTGAATGTTGGGCCACCTCCTGGGCAGACAGAGAGGAGCTGAGCAGGGCTGAGAGAACATCTGGCAGCGGGTGATGTGCTGACACTGCACCAGGGGAAGGCAGGGTGGCTCATCCTTCCTCACCTCTTACCTCTCACTGCTGAACGCTCACCTCACCCCCTCCTGCAGGGCATGGCCCTGGGCCCTGCCAAGTGCCTGTGACGCTGAGCTGGAGCAGTTCAAAGGGACTCTGTTGCCTGCCTGGCACACGCCTGCTGGGGCTGCTCCTCCTGAGTCATTCCCTGGGCATGGCCCCGGCTCCTCGCCAAGTGCCAGCTCCAAAGGGAGGATGCTGGGGGATGCTGACTCTGGATCTGGCTCCCTGGGGTGTGAGGAGCATCCCTTGTGCCATCCCCAGGGCACAGCAGAGACCAGATAGGGTGGGATGTGCAGCCAGCTCAGGGCTGACTCTCAGGGCTGTCAGGAACCCCCATCATACAGCATTTGCAGGAGCCCCCAGGGCTGGTGTGGTGTGGTTTTATGGACAGCTACCTAAACCACATGGAATAAACCACCACTGACCAGCTACAGGGCTGGTGTGGTGTGGTTATATGGACAGCTACCTAAACCACATGGAATAACACCACTGACCAGCTACAGGGCTGGGGTGGTGTGGTTTTATGGACAGCTACCTCAACCACATGGAATAAACCACCACTGACCAGCTACAGGGCTGGGGTGGTGTGGTTATATGGACAGCTACCTAAAGCACATGGAATAAACTGCCACTGGAGAGCTTGCAGCAAAGGATTTGGTGCATTTTTAATAAATAGGCTGAAGCACTATTAGTGTGTAGATGCTGCAGCTGTCTCCTGGTGGCTGTGTCTCACAACAGCTTCAAGTACTCCAGGAGAAGTGGAAAATAGATAATTTATATTAGCTGGGGGAAGGAGAATGTTTGTGGAAGGAAAGTCAGGCTGCCTGAGTTTGGGTCTAGTAAACCCAAAGATAATTTAATGTTTTGCCAGCAGTAAACATCCGTGTGCTCCAGCAGAAAACCCTTGTTTCTAAAATAGGTGCTCCAGTGTGTTGGGGGGAAGGTGCAGAAGGAAAATAGCAGGGAAAACTCTCTTTTTCCCCCCTCCCTTGCACACCTGAACACACACACACACATCAGCCAGCCCCAGCCTCCTGCTCTGCTGGCAATGCCACCTGGCAGAGATGATGATGTGAAAGCTCAGTGTAGGGCTGAGGGACAATAGTTGTGTGCTCAGTGACATTCATTATGTGTGAGGACTTTCTCCAAAGTCCTGCTTGCTGTGGTGTCTAAACATGCCTGTGCTGTTGATGTGACACAGTCACAGCCACGTGACTTTGTGGGAAGCTCAAGACCGGAGCTGAGGATTTCCCTTGCACTCTCCCCTTGCTTTCAGCCACATGTATACAAAGAGGAGTATATTTACACCATTATTTGTGTGACACTTCCTACACAGTTGCCAAGTGACGTATTAACTAACAGTGCTAAGCGCTGCACGGAGCTCAAAATCAATCACAAACCTACATTTAAGGATGGAACTTCTGGGGAACTGTTTGCATACTTGAAGCCTAATTTCTGCTGAAGTACTTTAGATAAACTTGGACGTTGCAATACAAACAGAGGTGGTAGGAAAAAGGGAAGGACAGCAAGAAGAATTCTGCTTCTTTATAAGAGACGGCAAAATGCTCTTGTTTAAACCTAAATGTCCTTGTTTCCAAAGAAATCCAGATGGAACCTCCAGGTGCAGGAGCTGCATTTATAGAAGCTAAAGGACAGTGGGAGGTAGCAGATAGAGCAGGGTGCTGCAAGGTGTGAGGCCATCCTGTTGCCTGGCAAAGGCATGGCTGTTCTTTTTATTCCTAACTATGCAATTTGATAAAGAGAGAAATATAAATCTCCTAGACAACGTTCCATAATGAGCAGGTGCCAGTAATACTTGTCCTAAGTAGGCACAGATGTTGTACATTGATGGTGAGGAGAGCTAAGCAGCATGAGATAATAGATCATTGACACAATTAGTGCTCCTCTCTTTTTTCCTTTCTTGCTTGTGATGCTGAAAACTTCACAGCCCTGCTTCAATTTTCCCTTTGGTTCCTGGGGAGAGACCAACCAGCCCAGAGTGAAGTTGAAAATCCCACCTCACAGCTGACTCATAGACATGCTGGACAGGCAGCTGGTTACCCTGTATGCAAAACACTTCTAGATGGTTTGGGTACCAAGAATGTCCAAAAGCCCCAGGGCTTTTATATCCAGATATTGCTAAACCCAAAAAGAAAGGCTGAACATCCCCTGTTCAGCTTTGGCTCTTGAACCTCTGCACAGGGCCAGGGATATTTGGGAAAAGCAGCTGGCACTGCAGGCAAAGGGATTAATAAGCAAAACATCCCCAGCACCTCAATCCACTCCATTTCTAGCACAAGGCACTATTTTACAGCTCATATGTGGTACACAGACCCAAATTCTCCTCACTCCAGAGATGCTGCATGGCCTGGGCTGGGCATTTTTGGTAGGGACCTGTCCAGTGCCAGTGAAAACTGGCTTCACTAAGAACATTTTTGCTGGTCAGTAGTGCCCAGAGGAAGCCTGTGCTCTTTGCCTGCTGTGCCCAAAGGACCTTGTGCATGCAGCAGCAGGAGCCAGTCAGGAATTCTACTGCTGCCTTTGGAAGGGGAATCCCAACTCCTGGGTCCATCCAGGGGGAATGCTCCCTGCTCCTGCCCAGGCATTTCTCTGTCCTTACAGATCAGGGAGCCATTTCAGGTTCTCTTTCCCATAGGGACAGATCTTTTCTGAGCTTTGTTGCCAGATTTCTGTCTTCATTTGGGGCAGGTGGAGCCGCTGGGACTTTCAAGTCCCTCCTGCACTGCAACAGCTCCCTTCCCCACTGCCAAGCTGGCATGGCACAGGTATGGCACACAGGTTCACATGCAGCCCTTTGGTCAGGCTTTGGAATTTCTCTTTGTGCTGCTTGTGGTCCTGACATGCCAAGGATGCCACGAAAATAAGCCCAAGTCCCAACATTGCCAGGCCACAGGACCTGATGCTCTGCTTTCCTGGGTCAGCTGAGCAGGCTGCTGAGGCAGCCAGAGATTCTGAGATTTGTCAACTCAAACTGAAACTTGGCTTTCCTCTGGGGAATGATGCAGTCCTGGACCTCCCCCTGGCAGGGCACCACTAGAACCTTTATACAGATTTCCTGCTAATAACACAACTCCTGTGTTGTTATGTAAAGAACTTTACTTCCTCACCTCACTCTGTCTTGAAACACAAAAGAAAGTGATTTCTCTTTCCAACAGGAGCAGTGTAGCAAGTCTGGAAGATGTCCAGGGAAACCATCATCAGACTTGCATTATTCATTCAAGACTCATTGTACCAGAAGAGAGACAGAACATTGGTTGGCTCACACATGTTGCTGTAATATAACCTGCCCTGCTTTTTCCTGAAAGGGATGTTTCCAGAGGAAAAGGTGAGTTTTCATCCCTTCCGAGGCAGGAGGTGACACCATGTGCACCCACACAGGTGCTGAGATGACCAAACTGCCTCACCCCGCAGGCAGAGCGCCAGGAGAAACACACCCCTGTTGCACAAACCTCCCCTTCTCCTCCTCCTTGCTCCAGGAAGGACTGGCTCAGGAATTTACTACGTTTTCTTCTCACATGCTGAGTCCCTCCCTCCTCCCAGGACTGTCCCCAGAGCACGGGAAGGTGACAACCCGAGCATGTGTGGGCTGAGTCCTGGAGCAACGAGCCCTCTGCTGTGAGGGTCAGCAAGACAATGCTCATCTGGGGCAAACTTGGGTCTGCCCACCAGTCCCAGTATGCCCAGGACACCCACACCCCAAAACCAGTGCCACAGAGAGCTCTGACACACACGTCTGGTCCCAACACTCCTGATCTGGGCTATCAATGGGGCACAAGGGCAAGGAGCCTCTTAGCAATCCAGTTCTAACACTTCAAACGCAGAAGGAAATGCAAAAAGACATTTCCCCAAGAGCCTTTATGCCCAGAAACATCCCCATGGACTGAAACAGCAGAGCTGCAGGACTGAGCTCCTGGGCTCAGTGTGTGACATGGCCCTTTGGGGGCTTCACAGAAAGCCACACAGGCAGACAATACACCCTCTGTGCTTTCCTGCTGGACAACACTGATGGTACACTCAGAAAACAGCAGAATGAATGAAAAACTGAGAAGAGGCAGGAGCCAGAGGATGTGCAGCTCCTCCCACTACACAGAGGGCAGCCAGGCAGCCCCATGACTTTCCTCTTCCTTCTTGGGACTCTCAGAGGTTTGTAAATCATCTGATCAGCTCATTACATCATTGTGGGAATACTACGTGCTAATCACTGAGTGCACATGCATGGTAATACACTCCAGGGTAGCCCAGGCTGGAGCAATTCTCAGGGCTTACCTTGTGTTTTTCCTCTCAAGAAGCCAAACCCACTCATAAAACTACTTTTTCTCTGCTAACTCTGCCAACAGGATCAAGAGCCAGGAACACATCAACCAAGCTAACACTTTATTACTCTTTCACTCTAAGGCTGGTCCAAGACTGTTGTGCTCTGTACAACCTGAGAGGAGGCAAACAGAGCCCAGTGCAGCTGAGACTCTTCACCTTGTGTGCACCCACTGGTCTCAGCAGCAGTGACAGGGCCAGATCAGCAGCAGTGACAGGGCCAGATCAGCAGCACACTTTACACATGCACGGAACTGGCAGATTTGACAGCCTGAGGCGCCACACGAGGCTGCACGAAGGTAGAACCAGGTAACACGGATGATGCAGCACCTGGGCATGAGCTCAGGGTCAACCTGGCAAGTGCCTGTGATGGTTCTCATCCCCCCCTAAACATCCACAGGCTAAATATGTGCAAGATTAGAAACCTGCCTTGGAGGCCACTTATTAACCCTGTTTTCTGCTTTCGTACCCTAAGTAAGCTCCTCACAAGCACACTAATTATTTGGGGAATTTCAGACCCGGAGCTAAAATTCTTCAGACCTATACACAAATATCCATGCTGCTGGCACGGGGCAGTCCTGCTGGATTCCCAGTCTCCCGTGGGAATTGGCACCAGGAAGGATGGAGCAGCAGAGAAAAGTGTTAGAAGCAGCAAAGCAGGAGCTTGGAGGGCTGGGAGCAAAGTGAGTGCAGCTGTCAGGGGGGAAGAACTGAGGAGTTCCCTGGATCTAGAGGGAGTTTTAAGGGAGAGTGAAAAATAGGAAGCGAAATTTAGGGTCAGACTCCTTGCCTCAGATCTCTGCAGAAGTTTGCATTAGTAAAACCTGAGAGCTGGAGCTGTCAGCCCAGTGATGGGTGATGGACAGTGACCCATTGACATCACAGCGTGGTCAGCAGATGTTGTTGAAAGCAGAGACTGGGAGGGGAAGTCTCAGATTTAACCCAAAAGAAGGGAGGAAAATGAACCATAGTGTCAAAATTGTGGCTGAAATCAGCGGAGAGTCACTGATTTACATCAACTAGTGGTTTTTTTAAGCATTTCCTGCAGCATGTCAATAAAAGTTTTAAAGTCATGTGTTGTCCTGTGACCTCAGTGAAATTAAGGCAAGAACAGGAACCGTTACTTAAAACCAAATAAGATCAGCAATAATATGATGAGCAATAAATACGATTTATCCCAGGGAGCAATAAATATGATTTATCCCAGGGAGCAATAAATATGATTTATCCCAGGAAGCAATAAATATGATTTATCCCAGGCAGTTTTTCCCAGCGTGAGGAACAAGGAACATAACGACGAGCTTCACCCACCCCTCTCCAACACGACAAACTCCTAAAGGGAATTAAAAGCCCCAAGCAAACCCAGCTTGGGGAGCCCCGGGACGCTCCCGCTCGCAGCCCGGCGGGCACCAGGTGTGAATGCCTTACCTGGCCGGCACAGGAGCCGGGCGCTCGCAGGTTGCCGAACAGCAGGTAGGCAGTGGGCAGCATGAGGAGCAGCACCGAGAGCAGGCACAGCAGCACCGCGCACCGCATCCTCCTCAGGTCCTGCCCCAGCCGCATCCCCGAGCCCGGGATGCTCCCGGGAGCCGCAGCCTCCGCAGGGATCTCCACCGCGCCCTCCATGCCGCCAGTGATGCTCTGCCTCGCCGGGAGCTGCCAAACCTCCTCTGGAGACTGCCCTGCATGGAGACCCCCATTAAATAAGAGCTGCCCCGAGTGTGGGAAGGCACCGACACACACGCACACCCTCCCTCCCTCCCGAGGAATGCGCCGCCTACAATAGAAACCCAAAGCTCAGGGAACGGGAGCACCGCGGCTCTCCGCGCTCCCTGCCCGCTCCCTGCCTCCCGACGGCTTTTTTTCCCCCCTCTCTCTCTGTGCAGGAGGAAGCCAGGAAAGTCCCGGTGGGTGGAACCAGGATAAACCCTGCTGCTGGGCTGGATAAACTTGAAAGCTTTTCCGCATGGCAGAGGGAACATGAAACCCATGGGAGTGAAAGTGAGAAGCAGAGGGAGAGCGAGGGCGAGTGGCAGAGGCGATGGAGCCCGGCAGTTTCTTCTTTCCCAGAGAAAGGGAAGAGGATTTTAGGGAAGGTGAGAAGAGAGTGATCCCAAAGAAGGGGTCTGGTTCTCTAAAGTGCTGCTTCATCCGTCCGTTTTAGCAGAATTCACATCAGGCTGCAGGTTGATGCTCAGTCTGTATCTTTTGCACCAAATAGTGCAGGGTCAGGCCTGAAATGGGATGTTTGTCTGCTGTGAGGTTGGTCCCCTCCGAAATCATTTCACAGAACCTGTTACTGCTACTTGGAAAAGCTGTGACTTCACTGCAATTGGAGGAAAAGTATATCATCCCACTTTATTGGCAGCTGCCATCCCTGACGAGGGGGCTGCTGCCTATGGGCAGCCTCTGGAGATGCTCAGCAACAGGTCTGAGAGGAACAAGCTTGGCCAGCAGCTGATGTCACACTGGAAATAGCTCCTGAATCCCAGGGAAGGTTAATTCCTTGCTTGCTCCCCGCCACTCCACAGCAGCCCACCCTCCAGAAGGGAAACCCACCCATTTAGGAAGTGCTTGGCGGGACCAATCTGTGGAGATGTTACCATTTAAACTTACCCAGATTGCTCAAATGGGATTTTTTTTCCCCCAGGAAAGTTCTCTTTAAAATGGAAACTTTCTCTGATGTCTATGTGCAGTGATGTCTCGAAACTTCTCCTTTTTCCCTGGGTAGAGAAACAGGCTGGAAACTTTCCTATTTCTCAGTGAGACAGCAGCAAGGTTTGGTTTCCCCCACCTCCCCATGAAAGGCATTTCAGGTTTGGGTGATGATAAAATAAGGTCAAAGAAAGAAAACCATTTTCTCATGTCCCAGGCTATGCGTAACAACCCTTCCCCCTCACAAAAATTCAGCCAGCACTTATCACATCCATAACACTGCTAGAAATCTTCCTGTTACAATGGTCTGGTGCAGGTCTTGGTGCAATAGAGAGCTAAAAGTCATGCTGTGAGCAGCACATGTGGTTTGGTGAGTGAGGGTCACTGAGGCTGTTAGGAGCAAGGACAGAATCCCTGCCAGCAGACAGGAGAGGGAATAGGCCAGGGGAAGAGAAAGTGGGAAAAAGTGAGCAAGAAATAGTGAAAACCAGTATGGTTTACAAGAGAGATGGGAAATCACAGAATCACAGACTGATTTGGGTTGGAAGGCATCTTAAAATTCATCCAGTGCCACCCCCTGCCATGGGCAGGAACACCTCCCACTAGCCCAGGTTGCTCCAAGCCCCGTCCAACCTGGCCTTGGACACTTCCAGGGATCCAGGGGCAGCCACAGCTTCTCTGGGCACCCTGTGCCAGGGCCTGCCCACCCTCACAGGGCAGAGTTTCTTCCCAATATCCAACCTAAACCTACTCTCTGACAGTGGGAAGCCATTCCCCCTTGTCCTGTCACTCCAGGGTCCTGTCAATAGTCTCTCTCCATCTTTCTTGTCAGCTCCCTTCATGTCTTGGATGGCCACAATTAGGTCACCCCAAAGACTTCTCCTCTCCAGGCTGAACAATCCCAGCTCTCCCATCCTTCCCTCCCAGCAGAGCTGCTCCATCCTCTGACCATCCTGCTGCCTCCTTTGAACTCATTCCAGCAGATCCATGTCCTTGCTGTGCTGGACCCCCAGGGCTGGAGCAGCTCTGCAGGTGGGGTGTCACCTGAGGGGGTAGAGGGGCAGAATCCCCCCCGTCCTGCTGCCCACGCTGTGGGATGAGCCCAGGACATGGTTGGAATTCTGGGCAGGCAGCACACACTGTTGGCTCTTGTCCAGCCTCTCTCCCACCACACACTCCTTGATAAAGCAGCAGAGGCCGTGTGCTCTAATGCAAGCCAAGCCACATCACTCCTTGGAGACCTTAGGCATGTGACTGGCCTCCTCTCCTTCTTTAATTCACTGTTTGTTTTCATTTGGACTGTAAAACCTTGACAAGGGCTAATCTCTGTTTTTACAGCACCCAGAACAGATTTCAGGGTAGGTGTGGCTCCATTTAGCAGCAAGTGAAAAAGTTTGTATTTCTGTGGAAGTGTAGAAATGTGATTTACTTTGGTTTTCTTTCTTTTTTACTTTTTCTTTTTTTCTCCCCTAGGGTCTCAGTTGTTTATTCTAGGGCAGAATACTAAAGAAATGACACTACTATTATGACCAGGAGTGTCAAAGTTAATTTTCTCTTGGCTGTGAGCACCACAAAACGCTTAATACGTATTCAAGCAGATGGACACAGATGTCTCCAGTCTGTACTCGGGCAAACACCCAGGAGTTTATTTCTATTGTATTTTCCAAGGATTTCCAGGTGAGTCAGTTCTGAGTTAAAACAGCTCATAAGAGCTTTTATTTGCTCCAATTTTACAGGTGTGTGACCTGCAGACGTTAGGTTGGAGGAGGGTGAGCAGCCCGAGCTTGGAGAGCAGGAGCTGAGCTCTTGAGATGAGTCAGGAACAGGCTCATTCTCCACACTTGGCTCAGCAGGCCAAGCTGAGAATTTGTTCTTGAGAATCCCAAGAAAGAGTGGAGAAATTTCTTTTTCCTCTCCAGAGCATGAGTGCACCTGGCAGAGACTGAGCCTGGTACTTGCTGGGTGGGGACTCTCCCAAAGTGGCTCTGCCATTGAGTGGCCAGAAGGATCCCAGTGCTGGGCTGTACTGGGATTGTTTCCCAGCCATGCCCTGGTACAGAACAGGGAATGGTCTCATTTTTCCCATGAGGGGAACTGGATCACTGCAGGCAGGGTACAGGCAGGGTACAGGCAGGGTACAGGCAGGGACAGTCCTGCTTGGCTGTCGGTCATATCATGTCCTGTTATGTCACTCTTCAGATGTCTCCTGCTGCTCCCCATTTGTCCCCAGCTCAGCTCTCAGCCCTGCCTGTTGTGCAAATTCTCCTGCTCATGTCAGACATGTCCCAGCCTGCGATCCTTGACTGGTTTCTACTGATTAGAGAAGTCTGCAGGGGTTCCCAATCCTGCTCACCTCGGGAGTTTAACAAGCTTTAAAGGGGGGAGATGTTTTTATAGAGTTATATATATGCAGCTTAGAAATGTTTTTAAAGATAAGAAAAAGCATGAAAGGAATTAGGGATCCGAAGAAAGAGCTTGTCCCTAGGGCATGTCACCTCTGAGTTTTCTCCTCTTTCTGAAGTGCTTTTTGCTCTTTAACATGCTTGTGCATGATGTGTGCGAGGGCATTTTTTGTGAGGACAAGCTGAATCAGATCTGTAGTGAGGATAAAGTAGGATACACAGGCATGGTATGACAGCTATTCCTGTCTTTAGCATGGAAAATGTTTAGCATATTTTATCTTTATTCATTCCTTAGGTACATCATGTAATGGCTGTGTTCAGTTTTGGGTCCTTCATGGCAAGAAAGACATGGAGGGGTTGGAGTGTGTCCAGAGAGGGGCAACAAAACTGGGGAAGGGGCTGGAGCAGCAGGAGGGGCTGAGGGAGCTGGGGGGGCTCAGCCTGGAGAAAAGGAGGCTCAGGGG
>JAWWEE010000037.1:5818942-5832524 GCA_035221455.1 Xenops minutus | reverse complement strand
AGCAGAGTGGGACAATCCCCTCCCTGCCCTGATGTCCCCAGGACAGGGATGTCCCTCCTGGCTCCAGGCACTGCTGAACTCAAGATCCCCCCACGTCCCACCCAGAGCAGAGAAGATGCAGTTTCTTCAACTACAATATCAAAAACAGACTGGAATTTCAGCTCCTTCTCTACAGATTCCACTGCCCATTTCTGACTGTGCCCTTTCCTGCACAGTTTGACCAGTCTGGAAACTCTCAATTCACACACTTTAAAAAAACTAAATCAAAAAAATCCTATTCTTTTTAGAATGACCTTTACTTTTAAAATTACCCAATATCTGTATTTTATTGCATAAAATACAATCCATTCAACCATAATAAATATCCAGAAGAGTCCTGAGAGACCCCAGACATTTGGATCCAGCCAGCTCCAGGCAACGAATTTCAGTTTAATATTGCTGGCTTATTTGTTTTGCTATTAATTCTAGCAAGGACAATTGATCAATTGTTTCAATTTTAAATCACAGAGCTAATATCTGGCTGTGGCTTCCCTTGTGGTCATTCAGTTCTGCCTCTGAGCTGCAAAGATCACTTGTGATAATTCTTTCCTGTAGGTAATTCAGCTGCCCCATGGGAAGAATATCAGCTGCAGTTTCCCCATTAGACTGAGATGATGCTTTTTTCTTAGTTTTAATTATATTCATTTCAAAACAGCCTAAAGAATAACGTGTGATCCTCTGGGCACTGCAAAGGCACAGGTTTGGTAGAGTCCTGCAAGGTGTGGGAGCTGTGCAGAGCCTCAGTGTCCCACTGTGTAAGGTGTGGAGGGTGTGAGCCCTTCCCATTCTGCCCTGCTGGCCCAGATCTCTGCAGGCAGTGACCACCTCTGCATGGCCTTGGCAAGAGAGCTTGCCTGACACCACCTCCTTTCTCTCTCCCTGTATCATTTTCCCTCCTTCCTTGAATTTCTCTTGCTGTCTGTGCTGCAACATCTCAGGCTTGTTTGAAGTGTTGAGTGCTCCGTCCACCTCCTTCACTTCCTCCTCCATCCCAGTCTTTCAGAAACCATCCTCGTACCTTCAGCTCCACATTCTGCCCCCAAATCAGAGAATCATAGTTTGGTTTGGGTTGGAAGGGATGTTTTTGTTCCACCCCCTGTCATGGGCAGGGACACCTTCCACCAGCCCAGGTTGCTCCAAGCCCCATCCAACCTGGCCTTGGACACTTCCAGGGATGAGGCAGCCACAGCTTCTCTGCCCACCCTGTGCCAGGGCCTGCCCACCCTCCCAGGGCAGAATTTCTTCCTTGTATCCAACTCTGTCAATCTGAAGCCATTCCCCCTTGTCCTGTCCCTGCAGTTCCTGATGAACAGCCCCTTTCCAGCTTCCCTGCAGACACTGGAAGGTGCTGAGGGGTCTCCACACAACCTTCTCTCCCCCAGGCTGAACAGCCCCATCTTTCTCAGCCTGTCTCCACAGGTGACGTTCTCTCGTCCCCTTCTCAGCTTCGTGTCCTCCTTTAGACTTGCTCCAAGCCCACAAGGGATCTTGAAGGGTTTGGTGCCCAACCTGCACTCATGGATCCTCGCACATACATGTGCTTCAAAAGGGTGTTTGTAATGATTTAAGGAAACTAATCAGTGGCAATTTCTCTCCACTGAGCTCCACTGGGCAGTTTAACCACAAGCCCAGCTGTACCTTTGGTGCCAACTCCCAGCCCTGCTGAGCTGCAAAACCTTCGTTAGAAAGACACGGGCGGGTGGACTTTTTTTTTTCTTCTTTTAATTTATTTTAAGAGTGTTTGTTTTCTGTGTTTTAATTTTTTCCAGGAAGAGATAACTGAATCTCAGAACTGATGCACTCCAAACCCTTAAATGCTGGCACTGCTTATTAGCTGCTTGCTCAGTGGAGAATATTCTTCCTTATATAGGTCTTTCAGAAACTAGGTCAGAGGATTAACATGAGTACCGGCTGCTAAAAATCCTCTTTGACAGCCTGCCTTCCTTTATTATTTTCTCACTGTGCCCGTTGCAGACCTGCCAGCTCCTCTGTTGGTTTCTCCTTTGGTCAGCAGTGATGACCACAAAAGGTTTCTCCACTCGGACCCTGCAAACACCCTTGGTTGGCCTGTCCATGTGTTTGACTCCAACATCACTTGCCCTTGAGGAAGGAGAGGTTGTTTTTCACAGAAATGTGGCAGTGCCACACCAGCCCGGCTATTTGGGTGATTTGTCAGTGGAAAAACACCTGAGCAGAGATGCCCTCGTCCTCTGAAGGGTGGCACACGGAGGGCACACTGCCCACATTGTCGGGAGGGGCTGTTCCGAGAAGAGGGCAATGGGCTGGATGCCAGGCTGGGTGTGAGGTGCTCACAGAGCCATCCTGCTGAAAAGCTGCATCTTCTCCATGGAAGCTTCGAGGAAGTGCTGCAGGATTGATAAGAATTGTAAGAACTAAAGCCTTCTGTGAAATGTTTGCCCCCCACACAGCACCCTTGTTTCGATGCACGTTGTTAATGCCACCCACACTGACGGGGCTGACAGGGCGTTTCTTGCCATGCTGTTCACAGGACATGGAGAACACCTTCGTGTGAGGTTCTGGGAGTCACAAATGGCATGGGTTGGAAGGGACCTCAAAGGTCATCTCCTGACAGATCTGAATTATAGAAGGGCAGTTCCAAGGGCTGATGTGGCCACAGCTAAAACACAGACTCACAGACTGGTTTGGGTTGGAAGAAACCTTAAAGATCACCCAGTTCCACCCCCTGCCACGGGCAGGAACACCTTCCAGTAGCCAAGGTTGCTCCAAACCCATCCAGCCTGGCCTTGGATACTCCCAGGGATCCAGGGGCAGCCTCAGCTTCTCTGGGCACCCTGTGCCAGGGCCTGCCCACCCTCACAGGGCAGAGTTCCTTCCCAATATCTAACCTAAATTTCCCCTTTCAGTGTGAAGCCATTCCTCTTGTCCTGTCACTATGTGATCATGTAAATAATCTCTCCAATATATGTATATCTCTATATAGATACATATACCCACACATATCCACATGTGCAGATTTTAAAACTGTCATTATAAACCCACTTGTCTGAAAAAGCTTTTTTGCTTTGCAGTTGGAATAAAAGTCCCTTGCCAGCCATGTGTGTACTTTCTGCTCTTTCTCCTCCAGGTCCATGGTCTAACAGGGTGTACACACAAGTTGCCCACTTTTCATTTGGGCACTTGCTGCTCAGACAGCCCAGTGTGCCCATGATTTGCTTCCTGCTGTGTTCTAGTTCCAAACAGCCCAGCAGGGGCAGCTGCCTGGTTTTGTTGCCTTTGTGATGGAGCCCAGGGAGAATCCCTCATTTTTCCTGCCTCCCATTTAGAGGAAAAGTTGGTCTCCTGTCTCAGAGGTGCTGTGTGTCTCCATTTTTGCTGTGCTCTGACATTCCCTGGGTAGCCACACAGCGAACCTGATCAGCTGGTGTTTATTCAGTGTTCAACTGAGTCAAAGAAAACACATTCTCCAGCAGCCAGGCTGTCAAAAAGCCTCCCAAATCATGGCTCTTTTGAGATGGGAGGTTTGTTGAGAATTGCCAGACTGTAGCAAGGATGAAAAGCTCTAAGGGCACAGATTGTTAAAATTCTTCCATGGGAGATGCAAAACTTTCCAGCTAGGAGTGTTCAAGCTGGAAGTACACAATTACTGCTCCTTTATTTGATTATGTTCACCACCTGCTCAGGCCTGAGGCACACAAAGCAAGCTCTCATCTCTGGGATGAATCCCTCCCAGGACACAGACACCTCTGTGGCTCTCCCTTTATTTTCCATTTCTTTAATGTACTTTGAAGCACATCAGTGAATGAACAGGTTGCTGCAGAAATCAGAGGACTCCTACTCATAAACACAGCATAACTAGAAAGATCCTCATGCTTTTATCACCCACTGGCAGAGGAGAGGAAGGGGTATCCACTAAAACCTTTGGCAGTGCTGGTGACCTCTGTGTGCAGTGTGGGGCTGAGGATGCCCCTGTGACATCCCAGTACCTGCTGCCACCTGAAACCTCAGTGGTTTCCTCTCGCTTTCTAAGCTGCAAGAAACACTGACATTTGTGCTGAGCTGGCAGAACTCTGGGGTCTGTGCACCAGTGGTGCTGCCAGTTTGAAATGATTATATTTATATATAAATGTGTGTGTTTGTGTGTGTGCACAGGCTGTTCATGAGTACACACAGTGCACAAGGAATGCACCATGTTACAGATGGGTGCTGGTCACGGCCCCAAGGCTGTCTGAGCTCAAAAAGCATTTGGATAACACCTGTCCAAGGGTCCAGTGAACTTCTTTCTCTAAAAAAATTGCAATTAATTTGACTTCTGTGGCCGTGCTGCAGTGGGGTGTGGTATTTGCAGGCAGTCAGGTTGCTAAAGGTAGAAGGTGCTCAAAGATTACACTAAAAACACATAAAAAATGTCATCTCAGAGGGCTAATCTAATTTTTACTGTTTATTTTCCAGGGGAAAGTCAAACGGTTCAGGACATAAACCAAGTCAGAATGAGATGGATTTTTAGTTCTGTTTTCAGTTTATCTCAGCCACTTACTCTTCTTGGGTTGGTCGTAATGGAGTTGAATCATCTTTGTAAGGGCTACTTGAAAATTTTCTTTTTAAACCTTTTTCTAGGGAAGGCAGCTTTTATTATTTCTTTTTTCTTTTTTTTTTCTGGCAAGCAGCATCTTATTTCCATGAGCATCTTGTTAATAAAAAAAGCCCCGACTCTCCCTAAAGCTGAGACTTTCACAATTGGTGTGATGACAAAGTGGAAATTATCTGAGACCAAATCTGAGTGCTTGTGCTCTCTAGTGACATAGGCAGGCATTTGATTTTCACTTGCACAAAACCCAGCCTTTTTCACATTATTTCGCCTCTCACTTTCACAGAAACACAGAAATAGAAGGACAAGGCACGAAGTAAAGTAAAAGTAAAGAGGCAGAGGAAGGGCAGGGAGGAAATGAGCACTCTGAGTCTTGAAAGTAGTTTCAGTTTAAGCACCGGCCCAAATGGCAGGTTAGTTGTTGTTTTTAACCCTTTCTACAACTACAAAGAAGGAGGATTTTTGGCAAGAGAAGCCACAAAAACGGGAGTGAAAGGAATCATCTGCACTAAACCCATCCTGTGTTGTTTTTTCCCTCCTAATCTGGTGATCTGTGCTGGTCTCTTCTCTCTTTCCTCTTTGCAGCACACAATTTACGGTAAAAACACAGGAAGCTGAATGATTTCCTCTGAGGAAAGTACCTGATGAAGAGGTGAAGGAGCAAAACCATCAGGCCCTTTGAGTTCATCACTGCCCTTGCAGGGAAGGTCTCAGGCACAGGTGGTGCCTTGGAAAGAGCCACCTTTGAAGTGGTTTGGCCAGGAGGTTTGGATTTTTCCTCCTTTGCCCAGGGAGCCCTGAGTTTGTGAATAACAGCAGCTCTTAGTGACTGCTGCTTGTTGTACACCAAAAAAACCCTCTTAACCACTAGGAGAAGTTGTCATTCTGTGTGATTTGGAGGCTCCTCCCTGTATCCAGGTTGGCTCTGGAGAGCTGCAATGAGGGGACTGGGCAGGGGGAAGCAATTCTTAGCTCCTGACTCTGTCAGGATTTCAAATCCATCCCTTCACAGACTTCTAAGAAGCCAAACTGGGGGAGCAAATCATCAGCACTAAGGAGTGTGACCTGGGCCTCCTACATTGCAAGACCCCTTTGAAAAGCTCAGCCCAAACTTTTGTAATTTCAGAGGTTTTGAAGAGGGACTTTTAACTTAAAAAAAACCCATCCTTATCCTCACTTGCCACCTGAAAGGGCACAAGTGAGTAACTCTGCAGATACCATCTCAATGAGACCATGCCTTGCCCACACTTTTAAAGTGACTAAAGCTGAAGTGGATTTTTTTAGCCTGTGTGTGTCTAACTGTAGGAGTGGAAGGCATGAAGGACAGACAGAGATTGTATAATTTGGTACAACACCAGCCTCTTGAATGATAATGCAACAGCTTCCTCTGTCCAACTCCTACAACCTCCAGGAAACTTTCCTTTAGGTGACAGAGCTATCGAAATGCTCGGGTGTGGTGACATTTTCCTGCTCTGGCCTCCCCTCAGCATGTCCTTCCCACCTGCAAAAAGCAGTGGGACTAATTCATTTCACTGAAGGAACATGATTGAGTCAAGCCCAGATGGAGACTCATTCTCAGCCTGGTGGAAATTCCTCACCAAGGCTGCAAGTCAAGCGAAAACTTCGCTGTAGAATCATCAGGCAGTGTTGTAACTCCTAAACTTCTTGGGCTGGAGCCAGGGATAGCTTGTGAGCAGCCAAGGATGACCCAGAAAAGCAGAGCAGCTCTTACATCATCTTTTATTCTGTTTGCTTTCTTCTTTTTTTTTTTTTTTTCCTGATATTGTCTTTCCCTCTCACCTAAACCAGCTCCTTCACCTCTACCTCCTTCACCTCAGAAGTGCTTTTACAGGGAGCCCTCCAAGAGGGAAAACCATCCTTGCAGCTTTGGCTGATAATTTCTTGCAATGTCTTGCTGACAAACCACACGTTGTTGGTCAGGACTAACATATGTTGTACTCACTGAGCCCTGCTGGGGAAATCACCAAGAAAAAGGCACCTGAACAAATGTTGGAGGCAGGAGGGGGCCAGGAGAGATGCTTTTCAAAGAAAATGCTGAACAGGGGATGTCCCCACCCGGGGCTCTAATGCTGCTGAAGGGTTCATGTCGTCTCTATTTTAATTTTACAGCATTTTCCCATAAAATACATTTTATCATTTTGTCTGATAACTGTTGTCAAACACCTGCATTTGTAACATTCTCTGGAGGTGTCTCCTGAATTCCAGTCTGCCTGTAGGGAGAGGGACTCCTGAGGGAGTGCTGAGATCCAGCAGCAACAACCCAAGCACCACCTGAGCAATCCCAGCTCTGTTCCAGAGCCCTGTGACATCTGTCCACACCCCTGGAAGGCAGAAGTGACAAGTGGCTGATGCCACCACCTTGCCTTTTTCTGGGTGGGGGATCAAGCTGCTGCTTACTGATGACACTGAAATACTTTTATTCAGCTTTCCTTCCTACTAATCAAGGTGTGATGAAGAAAGTTCATTGGGTTAAGCAAAAAGAGTGCTAAGATGAAGAAGGAGGAGGAGAGGAAGAAGGAGAAGGGAAAGGAGAAGAAGAATGAAGAAAAGGAGAGAGCAAAACTAAAGAAAAAAGCACTGCTCCTGCAGATTTAACAGCCCTCAGAGTTAATGTGGCAGCTGCAAGAAGGTTTTTCAAGGCTTCAGTTCTGGGTTCAGGCAGTGAAGACAGACCAAACGAGTGGCAGGGGCAGCCACTGGATCCCTCTCTACTCAATTCCTTGGTGTTCCTGCTCTTTAACCCCCAATTAAACCCAAAAGCTCTTCCAGCAAAGCGAGCCACACTTGCAGTGTTGAATGGAGGAACATCCTTGTCCAGGGAAGATGGGAACCAGAAGGTGCCTTTGGCCACAAATCACTGCAATAATTGGGCTGCTGATTCACCAGTGCAGGCTCAGACAAGATTCCTGGGATTGTGGTTAAATTTAGCCCAGGACTAGGTGAGATCAGTTCTCCTGAATGGAATTGCATCAGCAGAAGAGCTGAGGGAGCTGCACCCAGAGAGGGTGCAGCAGAGGAAGGTCTTCTCCTGGGGTCAAACCGAGATGACATCAAGGTATTTTGAAGTGTCTGTGATGTCCCACATCCCACTGGATGTCACTCAGTGTGCCTGGATTCAGGAAAAAACACAGCACTTAACAGTCTGAGCCTCCCAAAAAGCCACAGGATTTAATAACTTAAATTTTCCATCAGCTCCACCTTCACTTCTCCAAAATTATCTGTCCATTTGAGTTTTCCCTCACTGATTTGAAGCATTCACATCACCTAAACTTAAACAAGAAATCCAAGCCTGAGATCTTGCCCAGACTACAATAAGAGCAGGACAGTGACACAGGAAAAGCTGCTTTCCATGTACTTGCCTCCAAAATACCTTATGAAGACAGCCCTAACCCCAGAAATCCCGCTCATGTCCCCAAATACCTCCTTAAATGCCTTTGAGACCTGGAAACTCTCTGCCTAAACATTTTGAAGCCCTTCCTCTCCTGCCCCCTTGAGGTTCCCAAACTGCTTCATCACGTTTAAGGATTAACAGCAGCACCAAGGTTGGGCAGGTTTATAAATGGATTTCAAAACTGAGGGTGTTTTTAAACTCTTCTCACAAATTACAACGAGGAAAGAGGGGAGAGAGAAACCAGAAAGGGAATAGCCCTCCCAGTAGCCCGTGGTGGAGCTGCTGGTACCAAGTCAAGCTCCTGTCAGCTCTGAGGGGTGTCTTGGCATGTCTTACTCCAAGGATTTGCCAGTTCCTGGCTCACAGTGGCAGTCATGAAAAACACCAAAGAGGGCATCTGTCAGTGAGTAATTGCAGGAAATATCATCTTTCTCCTGTGCAGTGTTTGAGTCTTTCCTGGAGAGAGGTTCAAATCCGAGCCCGTGTCCAGCAGCTCTTTGGAGCTGCCAAGGTAAATGACACCACAGCCAGGGACAGGCAGCCTTGGGACAGTGCTGGGAAGGAGGAAATAATGTCATGGGTGTCACTTCTTCCCCTGAATGTCTGCAGACACACTGCAGGAGCTTCCAAGTGTCCAGTCACACAGAGTTAGTGCCATTTTCTAGTAACTTGGAAAGAATCTTGAGGGTGGAGCGTGTTTCTTCATTAGTGGATTTGTTCTCTTTTAGGCTGCCTATCATTTACTGTGACAAACAGCAAAGAAGGGCAATTAATTTAAGAGAATTAATTTAACTCAGTGCTGCGTCTCACACCCTTGTTAGTGCTCTGAAAGGTCAAAGGAGACTCGTGTTTCCTGGGCAAACCAAACTATACTCAGTAGTGTAACTTCACTTGGGAGGGAGAGAAGAAATCCAAACTACATTGACTAATATTAATTAATGAAGTTCCTCTTTGACATTTGCTTTTGCTGTGACTCAGGCCCTGCTCCTGCAAGCCAAGATTTAACTTTTCCTTCTGGATATCCTGGCAAAGCTCCTGCTGTGTGGCCATGGGGTGATGCTTTACTAAATACAGATATTTCTGCTGACGAGGACACTGCTGTTCCACCAGTGAGGAAGCTCAGAGTGCTGGAAGTGACCCCACGAGGAGAGAGCAGTGAGGAGCAGCAGTGTCTGGAATGATGCTGGGTATCCACAGCATCTCCAAGCGCTGCCACAGCAGGCACAGCCCAAGGCACACGGAGTCCTTGTGCCATCTGCTGGCAGCCAGGCTGGGGATGGACCAGGAGAGAGCAGGGCTGCCAAGGCAGGCTGGAATAGTCATTAGATGAGCAGATGAATTCCAATGTTTTGGTAATTATTTCAGGAACTGCTCTCACTTCCCCAGACAGGCACTGCCTGCTTCCAGAGGGCAAATCCTCTGCTCTATGCCTGTGTGTCTCTCCACTCTCACAGAGAAGGATTTCTTCCCAATATCCCATCTAGCACTGCCCTCTGGGAGTGGGAAGCCATTCCCTGTGTCCTGTCCCTCCATCCCTTGTCCCCAGTCCCTCTCCAGCTCTCCTGGAGCCCCTTTAGGGACTGCAAGGGGCTCTCAGGTCTCCCTGGAGCCTTCTCTTCTCCCAGTGAGCACCCCCAGCTCTCCCAGTCCATCTCCAGAGCAGAGGGGCTCCAGCCCTGGGATCAGCTTAGTGGCCTCCTCTGGACCCTTCCAATCATCCCCAAGGGCTCAGCTACAGCTCAGAAATGCAATGATGGATGGATTGCAATTAAAAATAGCAACAATATTAAAACAAAAAGTATAAATTTGGAAGATTGCACCTAAGGATGAAAGAAAGTTATTCCCACGCTCCTTTCTTTCCTATCTCCTGGTTTTGAAGGCTTTTAGTGCTATTTCCCGTGCACACACAGGTTTTACATCGTGTTTCAAATCCACAATACCTTAGTTAATATCTAACACTTCATACCTGTAAGCTTCTGCTTTCCCAGTCACCTCCAAGTGACCACTGAGGAGGAGACAGAAACACTTGCTGTGTTTGGAAAATGCAGCCTCGAAGGAGGGCAGAGAGACTGGATTAAAACAAAAGATCTTTTATTGTCTTCAGCTGAAGAGAGTGATACAGAGGAACTACACATATTTTCATTCTTATAAAAAAAAAAAAGAGAGAGAGCCCTTTATTTACACAAGTGTTGAAAGCTGCCAATGGTTCCTAACAACAACTCGGCATTCTCTTTGCATTTGTTAGTTATTCCCACCTAGATGGAGCAAACATTGGTCAGTAACACTTAAGAAAACCTGTAAGAAGCTTTTGGGCAGGAGAAAAAACAGAATTGTGTTTGGAAAGAAACCAAATCCTTACGGGCATTTCACTGGAACAAACCCACCAAAATACTTACAACCAGTCACTGACTAAAGGAACAGTTTTCAGTAGGGGCTCAGCAGCCTTATCATTCTCAGCCTGTCTTTTATTCCCCCATCTAAGGAAACATATCCTGGACATGCACAAACTCAACATGTATGAAAAAAAAAAAAAAGTAGAGATTTATTTAATTGTGCTTTTATTTATAAAAAAAAAAATTACAATCAGACACTGTCCTGCTGTGTTTCTGAAAGCATGGTTTTCTTCAAAATGACAAAAATGTAGCTTATTATTATTATCATTATTATTATTATTACTTTGTCTTTATATTAATAATATTAATCTTATACTTAAGTTTAAAAACATCCTGCTTTCCCTTCCCATCCCCTCCTTCCCTGTGGTACTTGATATATATATATATATATAAAAAGCCTTTCAAACAACTGACGAATTGCAATCACGACTAATAATAATAATAATGATAATCAACCTTACACATTTCTGGGTGTAAAATATGGCTGGTTCTAAAACAAACTACCCAAGTACAAAGCTGTTCTCCCTCCCCTCCCCTGGGCCACCCAAGAGACACTCCGAACGTGGAAGAACTTGACCCCAGCTTCTTTCTGGGACAAGAATCAACCATGAATAACACAACATCCAAACCCTGGAGATCGTTGTCTTTGGTGTGGAGGACGTTCCTGGTGGGCAGCTGGAGCTGCTCTGCTGGAAACGCTGGGATATTTAAGGCTTTTCATTTTGTTGGGAATGCTGCAAAGCCTCTGCCGGGCCACGGGTCAGCGATACTTTGGTACAAGTACCAGCCCCCTCGCTGACAGCCACCCCAGCCATGCCAGAGGATCTCCCCACACCCCCCTGCCCGTGCCCCCCTCACCCTGCCCGCAGCCCCCTCCCCACCCCGGGGCTCTACGCTCGCTTCCGTCGCCCTTCCAGGTTTCGGAAGCTGGAGGGTCTCAGCTTCATCTCTGCAAACTGGATGGAATATTCGTGGCCCTTCCAGTGGAACCAGTTCACACCCTGCAAGGGGAAAGAAATGAGGTCACACGTTGCTCCTCCTGATGGGAGACTTTGCTGCTCTCCATCCAGAGTGAGGTTGTTCTCTGATTTGGGTGCAGAGGCTTTGGGAAGCAGAGGGAATGTACAACTTGTACAGACACACCCACGGGTTGTCACAGGAGCATGGAAACAGACTGGTTTGGGTTGGAAGGACCTTAAAGCTCATCTCATTCCACCCCTTCCATGGGCAGGGACACTTTCCACTAGCCCAGGGTGCTCCAAGCCCCGTCCAACCTGGCCTTGGACACTTCCAGGGATCCAGGGGCAGCCACAGCTTCTCTGCCCAACCTGTGCCAGGGCCTGCCCACCCTCCCAGCCAAGGATTTCATCCCAATATCCCATCTCACCCTGCCCTCATCAGTGTGATGCCATTCCCCCTTATCCTGTCCCTTCTTCCTTTGTCCCCAGTCCCTCTCCAGCTGTCTTGGAGCCCCTTTATGTGCTCAAAGCTCTCCCTGCAGCCTCCTCTTCTCCTTTCCAACCTCTTTCTTGGTTTCCTCCCAAAATTTGCTGGCTTCTCTTTTTTTCACACACGTCACTGAGGAGTGATGGCCCTGGGTCCATGTCCCCGTTCACACAGGGAACCTGGGCATGGCTCTGCTGGCCTGGCACAGGTGTCAGCAGTGGTGTGAGCCCCATGCCATGGGCACAAGGAGCACACATGCACTTCCCAGTGGGAAATCCTGCTGGTGGGAAGTCACTGGCTGCTGTATTTATCTTATTTTTGCCTGCAGGTCTCTATAAGAAATTGTATTACTCCCATTTCCCCTTTTCCCTTGAAATCCCCACTCCCCAGGAGCACTGGGGTGGGATCCAGCCCTGAGCCAGCACAGGGCAGCTGGACAAAGTTCTCCTCTCCTCCAAACAGGTGGTTGCAAAGAGGGGCAAGGACTACATCCTGAAGCACGTGCCCAACATGCACAAAGACCAGTTTGCCCTGACAGCCTCCGAAGCCCATCTCAAGTACATCAAGGAGGCCGTTCGGCTCGACGACGTGCCCGTGCACTACTACAGGTTGTACAAGGTGAGCCCCATCCATCAGCTTCCTGGGATCTTATTTTTGGGAATCCCCTCTCCATGAAACGTATCACAGAATCACGCAATAAGATGAGTTGGAAGGGACCCACAAGGATCACCGAGTCCAATCCTTAGGTCTGCAGAGTCCCCCTGGGTCTTTCTCCTGGGAACAAAGCAGTTTGTTTGCTGGGAGATGGTGCTTCATAAACCTTTTTGTAGCATCCTTAAGCTAAAAAGGAGAAGCTTTTGGGACAGCACAGAGGGCTGTCCTGGAATCCCAGACTGGTTTGGGTTGGAAGGGACCTTAAAGCCCATCCAGTTCCAGCCCCTGCCATGGGCAGGGACACCTCCCATTAGCCCAGGCTGCTCCAAGCCCTGTCTGAGCTGGACTTGGACACTTCCAGGGATGGGGCAGCCACAGCTTCTCTGCCCAACCTGTGCCAGGACCTCCCCACCCTCCCAGTATGATTGTAGGATTAATTTGGCAGGTTAATTATAGAATGATGACTGGGGTGACTGCAGGAGGATCCCTGGGCTGGGCTGGGAAAGATTTATCCACTTCATGCTGCAAATTGTGTATTTAAAACCATGTAATTTTCCCCCCCTTAGGACAAAAGGGAAGTGGAGGCCTCCCTGACGCTGGGACTGACGACACGGGGCATCCAGATCTTCCAGGTAGGTGGATAAGGAAGGTGATGGGTCAGCTCAGCTCCCTGACCCTGCCAGCATCCTCAGCCAGGGCTCCCTCTCCTCTTCTTGCAGAACTTGGATGAAGAAAAGCAGCTGCTCTACGACTTCCCATGGACAAACGTGGGGAAACTGGTTTTTGTGGTGAGTGCCACCATCTCCACCTGGAGCACTGCATCCAGCTCTGGGGCCCTCAGCACGGGAAGTGAACCTGTTTGAGTAGGTCCAGAGGAGGCCACAGAGATGCTCCAAGGGCTGGAGCCCCTCTGCTCTGGAGCCAGGCTGGGAGAGCTGGAGGGGCTCACCTGGAGAAGAGAAGGCTCCAGGGACACCTGAGAGCCCCTTGCAGTGCCTAAAGAGGCTCCAGGAGAGCTGGAGAGGGACTGGGGACAAGGCATGGAGGGACAGGACACAGGGAATGGCTTCC